>VZTI01002788.1:156613-189435 GCA_013397865.1 Struthidea cinerea
AAGGAAAGGAAAGGAAAGGAAAGGAAAGGAAAGGAAAGGAAAGGAAAGGAAAGGAAAGGAAAGGAAAGGAAAGGAAAGGAAAGGAAAGACCCCCCCCTCCAAAAAACGAACAAACAAAAAACTGACAAAACAGGCAAAACAGGCAAGAATAAAAAGAAAATTAGGACTGTTTAAAGATGTACAGGAAATGAAGCAGTATTCTCACACCTTCATAGAGGACCTTTGGAACTACCAAGTAGAAAATGGAGATTTCCGTCCATTAGTACACTCTCCAAGCCCAAGACCACAGCTCAGTACTTAACGAGAAATAGAAATGGGATTTCAGTCACATTTTCTGTGTTTTTAAGCCAGAGAGAGACTGTCCAACTTCCCAGGCCAGTTGAGGGGGGTGGTGTTGAGAACCTGTTGTTGATTTTACCACTCACTTTTGCTCGTCCTATGAGCAGGTTTAGCAGTTGAGGGAAACTCATTCTCTGCCAACCCTGGCCTACACTGACATACAAACAGGATGAGGACCCAGGCTACCTATCTAAAATCACCCGAAGGACCTTCCTTTGTCCCCCCAAACCTTTTTGCCAGTGTACCTGCAGTACAGCCACTTGCTTCAGACCCTGTTCTATAAATGCAGAGAACGGTGTCACTGGGTGACAGTTAAACTCTGCAGAAAGTCCATTTGCTAGAATAAATTGACATTCCTGGTCTCTTAAAACTGCATGTGACTTACAGGGACTGAGGCGAGAATAGGCTCACTACAGGTGAGTCTATTAACTGCTGGAATGGCTCCTGCCTGGAGTAACTAGATATTGTTGAAGAAGTGGTAGATCTCCATTGATATCCACATGGTTTGGGTTTTGTCTTTCATTAGCAAGAAAATGTTTCTGTATCTCAGCACACAGACAATAAAAATGAATGCTATTTGGTTTTCTCACACAAAATCTCAGTTGATATCTAATCAGGCAGAAGGATGTCACGCTGCAAGGTTTTGAGAAACTTAAAAAAATTATATTAAAGATTTGGCTGGTTTTTCAAAGGCTTTTTTTTATTCTCTGAAAGAGAAAAGCTAAACACAGAAGGACCCACTTTGCCTTAATCAAAACACAGCATTCAGTTTGGCTAAAGACTAAACATGTTTGAGGCCAGTTGTAGGAAAAATAAGTAAAAAGAGTTTTTTTGCTAACCTGAAACAAGTAGAAATATGTGAAAATGGTGGTATTTCTCACCAAAAAAAACCCAATATCGTCATCTTACTTACAGTCTTATCTTTCAGATGTATATATTTTTTCTTTTGTTGTGATTTCAGGCCACTGTTTTGAAGCTGTTTCTTTACTGTATAAAGCAACTACTGAAGTAAGTTCAGGAAGATTTTATAAAAGTTGCATACATTAATCGTTCTTCTTCTCACACTTTACTGTTCTTTTTAGTCCTCTAACTGCCTCCATTTAATTTGCTATATTTGTAGCTTCTTACGAAACCTGCCACATGCCAATTTTTAGTAAGCAGTTCCCTAAATTAATCACATACAAGTATTCAGTTCTCTTAGCCCTAGAATTTCACTAAAGAAAAGAGTTAAAAGAGATCGTTTCATACTATATTTTGTTTTCCTCTTTTTGTTCTTTTCCCTTACTTTTTTTCATCCAGCTTATTTTTCCTGGCAAGATAGAAATGTTCTTCAATTACTGTATTCTTTAAATGAAGCCTGTTCTATTTTAACTGAAATAATTTTCAGTTTGTTCCTAAAGTCAAAATGGAAGGATTATGTATTTATTTTGTGTTTTATTTATTTTATAGAAAGGGGCTTGAGAAGGTCAGAACATTCAATTACAGGGAAGGCTGGTAAAGCTTCCATGGACAGGGCATCATTACCCGAGTTTTTACTGCAATCCAGCTGACAGCTCCTGCGCACAATTTCCTCCTTTCTGCTGCATGCGGAGAATTCTTGGAGATAGAGGCACATTTTAAAAAACTTTATCTCCTTTATTCTATGCTTCAGAAATCACCCTCTGCAGCTTTCTCCCACTCCTCAGTGAGGGAGAAGCTGAGCTCTCCCTTTCTGCCGGATGCAGCCTACAACGGGGCAAGCCACACCGCGTGGCACCTGACGGACGTGGGGTCCCACAGTGGACTGGATTAAAACACGTACAAAAATCTCTGACTTCAGCACTGCCTCTGTTTGCTTCCAATGATATTTATTTAGCACACGAGGTAAAGAAACAAGAAGCTTATGCACTGTTGTTCTGGCCTTGTAAATAATGCAAGACTTGGAAGGAATGACTAAAATTTGTTTCTCAAATAAGATTTATCTCATTGGGAAAAAAAAAAAAAAAACCTCCATGTCTTCCTCAGAGTGAGACTGAGTTTCTGAGTTTCCAGATTAAGTTTTTCAAGCTCAGTTTTCTACAGGAACAGCAGGTGTCTAAGCTTCTGTTACAGTCTCTGGAAGGTCTAGTCAATCTTGGATTCATCATAGAATAGTTTGGACTGGAACCTTAAAGATCATCTTGTTCCATGGGCAGGAACACCTTTCACTAGACCAGTTTTCTCAGAACCCCATCCAGCTTGGCCTTTAACAATTCCAGGGAGCCAATTTCAATTTCAATCCAGGCAAAAATTTCATTTAACCACAAAAATGTACCCAGTAGCATCTGAGATATGTTAGGGTGTAAGAGTTTTCTGCATGGGGCTGATAGATATGATGTAAGGCTATGGGATAGTCTCAGCTGGAGACCAGATAAAGATCTCTTAGGGCATCATGGTTATTTCAATGACCTGTGTTTTATAAGATGAAGCAAGCTCCTCTAAATGTATTATTTACAGTTCCTCTGAAAATGTTAGTTCACATGCAGGAAACTATGCAGTGACTTAATTTGTTTTATGCTGTTTATAATCACTGAGGAATATACATAACTTTCAATGGTGAATCAAAACTAAGATTAAGGAATCATTCCCTGGAGGTGATGCTCTCTAGGACACTTAGCAAATTTGAGAGATGTTTACATTTTGGAAGGATGAACACAGGTGGTAGTGGCTATGAAAAACTCAACAACTAAACAGAAAATGGTTAGTTCAGAGATGGTTTCCATTGCCATCTAAATGTAGCTGACTGAAAAGTGTGTGCCAAGACCAGTGAGTACAGCAGTTAAAGGCTCTGAAATTATGCTGAGGCCATTTTTGGCCAGCCGCCCATTTGAATCAAGCTGAGCTGAACTGGAACCTAGCATAACCTAGCATCTGGTGGTGGTTTATGGCAGTAGGTCTCACACAGCTTGCAGATCTCCAAAGTACGAGAAGGCTATGCATTGGGTTGAAGGGATTAAGCACAAAAATAGTGTCCCACCAGCTAAATCTCTGTTGCTAAGGAGATCTTTCTGTGTTGATCTCTACAGGTGTGCCAGTGGTCCTAGTCTTTCCAGTGTAATCTTACTTTTAAAAGTTGATGGTACTAAAGTCTTTCACCTTTGTGTCTTAATTTCAACTTTATCAGAGACACTACCAGAAAATGAGACAACCCGTGTGGCTGCTCTTACTGTTTGCAACACAGAGTTACAGCCTTGGGTCTGAGAATTAGCTTTTTCCTAAGCATTCTTCTATTATTTCCCATTCCTTACCCTTCCTGGTTTTTTTGGTAAGACACAAGTCAATTGATGGTCAATAGTCTAAGAACTCATGACATGGATTATGGATGCTGTACATCGGATAGGACAAAAGAATTAATTATTGCTCCACAATCACCAACTCCTTTCATTTACAGTGTTTGTAATCCAACAATATCATGCTGGATATGAGTACACTGCCTACCTTCTCCAACCAACCTATTTGAAAGAAATAATTACACATGTAAGAAACATGTTAAATCACTGAATTTCCACTAGACAGTAATGTAGTACAAAGTATCCATGCAAATAGATATTTGGGCAAATTGTCTGCTGGTCCAGCTTCATTGGCTTTAATCAGTAAAGAACTCAGCTGCGGTTTCCCGAGGGAAGATGTTGGATTTCAAGCTGATGCTGTGTTTGAGTTTGGCCAAGAAGCCATGAAAAATTAAATCTATACTCAAACATGCCGAAGAATTTCTCAGTTCTTCAAATGACATTTCAGGCCATTTCACTTAAAAAAAAAAAAAAATTATTGCACAATGCTTTTACTTCCCTGTATCCACATCCTGAATTCATGTAAATGTCCATTTGTTAATGCTTATATAGAATTATTTGAGGTGGAATTGTCCAGAAAGGGGAAAAACATTAAGTTGTGATGAAGAAATGTGAAATATAAAAACATCTTCTTTTTCTCCATGAATGGGTAAAAAACCTTATTCTTCCTCTCACTTCCTTCTCCATGCCCCACGAAAGGAAAACAAAACAAAACAAAACAAAAAGTCCTAATAATATATAGGGAGAATTTTCCTTCACTAATGATATTCAATTGTTCTAAGAAGGAAAAAAATGGTACTAAGTATAATGAGATGCCAAATACAAAAAAGCCATGCTGCTCATCTCTAAGCCCTTCTGTTCCTTGAAGTGAAAACTCATTTTAAGAAGATTATGCTGCATATATTAGAAGATGGGCTGATATTCTGCATTCATACTCTACTGGGGCTTTGGCAGTAAAATAGAGAGAGGAAGGGAAGGAAAACAACTCAGCTAAAAAACATTTGTTCCCATTTACCTAATAGACTAATATGAGACATAAGTCTCTTTCCATTAATTTATCCTTGATTATATATATGTTATATCTATATATAAAATATATATGTATATATTTAATCTGATGGATTCTGCAGCTGAAAAGGAGTCCTATAGGTTTTTTTAATTAGCAAGGAGGCTGCAGAGAGGAAGAAGGTAGTATTTGAATGAATTCCAAATTCAACATGAGTTACAAAATTTTTCTGATTTCAGGAGAAAAAATTCCTTTGACTAGGGAAGAAGGGCTCAAATTCCCCAAAAAACCCATCCAGCGTTTTAAAACTGTAAGAAGTTTTAATTCCTTTACTGCATGAGGGGTAGGGACTACATCTCTGAAGAATGAATGTCTGAATGCAAGTTTCTTAATGAATTTGTAACGAAAAAAACCTTTTCAATTCATACCCAAGGAAGATATTGCTGGGGTTAGTGATGAAATTTTAAATAAGAAATTCTGTGTCTGCTCCTCACTTTAATTATCTCTTAACAATCTTTTTTCCCGTGGGAATTGGCTATACGTTTTTAATCTAATTATTTGTTTTAGAAAAGAAAAATGTACAAGTCAGATTTTAGGTTAACTTTTGAATGTTTTGTATGCTAGTTTAGGGCTACGTTTGTCTCTCTGTGGTTGGAAATGCAAGACCTGGACTGTCCATATCTCTTTCCAAGACCCATATAATTTATTTTTCTACAAGAATTAATACAAAACTGTGTTACTGACCTCATGTCATACTGAACTCATATTGTGTTAAGGTCCTGCTGTGACTGAAAAGTTGGGCCAGACGACCTCCCACTCCTCTAACATAAATTATTCTGCTTGTTTGGCAGTTATTTCATCTAAAGATTTGTCACCTATTCTATTTCCTTTTATTATTTCTTTTCCTTTAATTTCATTCATGTCAGTAACAGTGTTCTGGGAAGAAATTAGGGCCTGATCCTGCATCATTACACTTTGAATGATTTCTGCATTGTGCATGAGAGGAATTAATTTGAGTTGCAACTAGATAAAAATAAATTGGACAGTTTTTCTCTATTACATTTTTCCTCTTCTGTAAAACTGAAACAGAATTTACATTTTTTTCCTCATAAAAACAAAACAAAACAAAAAATATTTTCACTATAATAAATTTATACATGCACACATCCCCTTAAATTTACTTGTCTTACATATATACCCATACACATAAATACACACGTGCACATGGTATGACAGAAAACAAACATATTTTAGCTGCAAAGAAGCTATATGTTTAAAAAACCCCAGGTCCTTAAAGGCATTAGGAGACAATTTAACTTTCATTTGTGTCTTTCGTGCTTAAAAGTCTCACATTATTTGAAATACAAGGGATTTAGAATTCTGAATGCTGGGTTACCACTGAAAATTGAATTTAGCTTTCTAAAATTATTTATGAATTTTGAAAAAAATAAAACAAAACCCTTCAAACATTTAAACTGTGTATAGGTTTATTCAAGTTAAAAATATTTAAAATTAAAGTCTTCTACTATTAAGTGCTCTGATTGTACCTGTTTAATGAAATGAAGAGGGAAGAAAATTATGATATAAACTCATCAGTATACACTGTTTTTTTTAACGACAAGTTTTTAAATTCAGTTTTCTAACTGCCATCTAGGAAATTAATTGAAATAACTATTCAGTTTATAATGTGAAGCGATAATATATAATTTTGTTGAGTTTTGTTGAGTTATTTCTGCCCAGCTTGCTCCTCTACCCACTCCAAACCCATGGTGTCAGAGCGAAGGCACCTGATCAAAGTAACTTGAAATGCAGTTCATGGAAGTTGAGCAGTCCGGAAAACATACGATCCATCTAATGTTTTATGCATACCTATAGGTCGATAATGTTATTTATCATTACAGCACACTGCCAGGTAGACAGAGCCTGAGAGAGGACCACAGGGCTACAAGCTGAGGGGAAGTACTAACAAATGACAGCCCAGCACTGCAGTGCATCCATTTGGTAGCAATTATCAGTTTGTGAGTAACTACCAAAAAAGCTGCGGAAAAAACGACCTAATGACCACGGGTGGTGCTCAGAGACCTCTGCAACTTGTGTGGAATAATACTGAAACAAACTTGCTAGCTATGGGGCAAAGTAAGTTATTTCTTAACTAAGCAGTAATAAAAAAAACCCCAAAGCTCTCATGTGCTACTTGTGGAGACATTACACAATGTCAAGGAATGCTTTAAAATTAACAAAAGAAACAAGTGTCACAATTAAAGAGACTTTATTGGGTATTTTGTTTATTTATTGCTGCCACCTCAAATTTTAATCAGATAAATCAGCTAGAGTTTTCCCATGGAAGTAATAATAAAAGTACTCAGGCTATATTACCTAACGTGTCAGACATACGAAGGAAAGAATCACTGCAAATGCCCCTGCAGGAAAACAGGGTACTCACCTCTTGCAAATATTACTGCACACAAAGGCTCAATTTAGCCATGCTGATCACAATCCAGGGCTGGAATCAGGCTTTCCTTGCTGAAAGCTTGAGAGAAGACAAAATATATTCCAATGCCTTGCCCACTCCTTGACTACTGATATAAGAAAAGTTGTGTTCTCCAAACTGAGCTCCAGGGAATTAGGAAGAGATGAGGGAAGACATGAAATGAACCCAACAGCGGAGGAGGAGTTACTGGAGGTCACACAATCAGTTGTCTTTGGAGCTCAGTGGTTTAGTAAATGCTTTCCTTTGTGCATTCCTCTGAACCATAGCTTTGTTATCCCACAGAGTGCCCTTAGGTGCTCTCCAGAGAGTTTCCTCCCAAATGGCAAACTCAGTCTTACATTTCTCAAGCTGACATTCCCTTCTTATTGCAGCCCAGTCTGTTACCCCTGAAGAGCAGAATGGGATGTTACTCTATATTTCTTTTGGAGAGTTGTTTCAGTAGCAGGATTGTGACTGCAATTTCTGACGCAGAAGGCTTCCCAGTTGGAAGGGCAGTCCACAAAAGAGTTGCTGGAGAAATGAAAGATTCAAGCAGACAGAAGTCTTTTCTTCAGAAAAGTCCAGACCGATGCAAATAGGACTTTATAGTTAGAAAATTCCATTAATATTCTTAGAAAAGGTTCATTTTGCCAAAATTACTTTGGACATGCAACCCTTGTCACACACAAGGTAGAAGAATAAGCTCTCACCTGTCTTGGAAAACACAGTAATATTTTAATTCCAGATGGGACTGAGGTTCATCTGCATCTGAGATTTCCCTCTGGCTTTTTTAAATGACTTGCAAGGACCACAAAGAAAGCCTAATTTAGGTGCTTCTGTTAAGTGCCTAAACTTGGATGGCATGAGCCGAGTCTTTCGAGATTGCGGTTGTTCTTTGAAGAGTGGCTAGCACAACGAAAAGGATAAGTAAAGTCTAAAATACAAAATAATATATAGGAATAAGGCATATAACGATAAGTGAAGTTATTTATTGCAAATCAAACCAAGTGGCATCTCTCAGCCGCAAACCTTGATTTATTTCCTTTTTCCTGGCATGGCTTATGGCATGTGTTAGCACTGTTATCCATGCATTATAAATATTTATTTATGTATTTATGTTTCATGCTTTTACAGGCTAGTAAAAACAAATAACTGAACAAGTTTACAGGCAGTTAATTTGGTGTTTAATGGAAATAATAGTCTGAAAATGTCCTGCTTTGTAAAAGCACTGAGTTGAGTTACTCCAGGGAGCTGTTTATAGCACCAGAGATTTTTCCCTCTGGGTGCTGGGAACCCAGTCTTTAAGTCCTGTTTTCTTACTTTGCAAAACAATGAAAACAACAAAATTCTGTCAGTGCTGTTGAAAGTTCTCAGCAATTCTTCATTTCAAGGACATAATTGCTGTATCTGGATAAGAAAAATAAACAACAGCACTTTGCCATCGTGATCTGAGAACAAGTAATTGAGACTCTGTCCAGACTGATAAATAATATTAATGAAAATCCCAGTTCTTGCTTTTTTTAAATAAAAATTTTTTTAATTTAAAAAAAAATATTATTAAGACATTTAAATTAGATATTTGCATTCTTTTTTNAAAATGAAGGGAAGAAGTGGGAAGATTTGGAGAGGAAAAAAAAGGGAACGTAAACACAGCAAAAGAGAGTACTTCCAAAAAAACATTAATTGAAGTAATTTCAGTGACCCTGTTTTATTAGTTTCTTTGAAATTTTTAGTTATGTTTTGCTGAAAATGAGAATATTTAGGGAATAAATTTTTTATGGGAAACACATTTTTCTAAAAAAAAAATAAACCAGCCTTATTACTTCAAAACATTTATGCACAACAAATTTTATATTTTTTTGTCCCCGGGATCTTACAGGGTCCAACTGTCTCCTTATTACAATTTTACCCTTCAAAAGGTCTTTACTTCACTGAAAGATCACATACCGTATCGGATAATGTCCTGATCAGCTTAGAGCCATATTCAACTCCTCGGCATGGCAGAGAGGCACAGAGAGGGAATGGCTGGGAACAGCATTGTGGGTTCAAGCCTGTGTGGAGGCCAAGCGCCTTGTTTAAACCTTGACAAGCTCAATAAATCAAGACAGCAAAAAAAATGATGAAAACACCAATCTCTTCCTCATTTCTGTTTGGAGGAGTATAAATGATTATTAAGTTTCTTATGAGGCAAATAACGTGTAACAAGTTTCTTGCCACAGTGGTTATCTGCTTGTTCCAGAGTAATTTCCTTGAATAAGCATTTTGGTTTTGTTTTTTTCCTTGTCTTTGGTTTGCTTTGTTGGATTTTGAATTCTGATTTTTAAATTTTTTTGTGTTTGTTACTATTACTGTTATTATTATTATTATTTATTATTATTATTGTTGTTGTTGTTGTTGTTATTGTTATTGTTATTGTTATTATTGTTATTATTTTAAAGATAGAACCTATTTGGACTTATTTTCAGTAGTCCTAAAAGAGAAAGGAAAAACCTACTGAATAGTCCATTACTTTCTCCCACCTCCTCTAAATAGTTCAGAATTCAGCTTTCATTTTGATGGTGCTTTAACACCACTTGGTTAAAAAAAGTAAACTAATTACAATGGAAATGCAGCTCTGAAAACTTTTAGAAAAACACATTATTTTGTTTTAGGGTTCAGTTAATATACATTCATTTATCATCTTTATAAGCGATGTACAGGGCAATGATGAATAATCCCTGGCTTCCAATCAGGAAATGCAAATTATTCTTCTCTCTTTTTTTTTTTTTTTCCTTTTTTTTTTTTTTTTCTTTTTTTTTTTTTTTTTTTTCATTTAATTATTANNNNAGAAAAATGCCATAAAGGAAAAACGGAAGGAAAAAAAAAAAAAAAAAGTGGTGCCAGAAAGCTGGCAGGATGTAAAGACAAGCAAGAAATGTAATGTGGTGTGTTACCAAAAAAGCCTCTAAAGAGAAGCCAAACACTGCATTTCCTTTAGTCACAATTACATCATCAACCTTGAACTTAGGGGAAAGTCTGCAAAGTATAAAGCCCAGAAAGAATGGGGAGGGAAAATTTTTTATTTACAAAATTTCCATGGGAAATTTTGTAAATAAAAAATAAGTCCTACGTTCAGGGGCTTTCTTTTGGTTTATACTGGAGCACAAATCATGTTTGCTAACCTGAGACTCCATCTACCTATCCGAATCTCTTCAATCAAAGGTGTCAGCAATCGTGGCTTTCTTTACAGAGAAACAAACCTGCTGGATCACAGAGATTTTAGGTTGATTGAACTGGTTGAGCTCCCAAGCTTGCATCACTATAGCTTGAAGGAGTTTTAGTCGATTGGGCTTTTACTTTAGACAATAACTTTAAAAGCTTTAACTTGCATGGGTTGAATTTGGGTTGCACTTTCATCCTGCTGTCACAGACAAGTGTCAACCATGACGAAACCACTTGAATAATCACAGTTTGAACATAACACAAGGAGGTCTCAGTGGAAGATGTACAGCTTTGCACATAACACAAAAGAGCTACAAAGCAAGGTCTCAAGCATTGCTCTGAAGTGTTGAAACACAGTGAAGGCTTATTGCTCTTAAGAGCTTGACACTTTTAACTGAGATCCTGACTTTAAAACACTGCATTGTCATATGTGACTCATAAAGTTCATAGAGAAAGCACAGCAAAATATTTTTTTCCTCTCTCTTTTTCTTTTTTTTTTTTTTTTGCCTTGATTTGGTTTGGTTTCTTTTGAGTTAGTTCATTTCAATTTGGGTTCTTTTGATTTAGTTTCTTTTGGCTTGTTTCTTTTGGCCTGGTTTCCTGTGGTTTTTCTCACCAGTTCCTAAAAATCCTAAGGATGGAGAGTTACAAAAAACTTCAGGCTACAGTGCCCATACCTGTCACAAATGTAATTACATGGTTTGAATTCCACCACATGTATTGAATTATAGTTTCTATAACGAAAATAAAGTACATTATCTCTAAGTTTAGCCACAAACTTTCTGAACTGAAGGCTATCTTCTTTGGTCCCTAAATGTCGGTCTCTTCTCCTAAGTAACAAATGATAGAATGAGAGGAAATGGCCTCAAGTTCTGCCAGGGGAAGCTTAAACTGGATAACAGGAAAAAGTTTTTCACTAAGGTGATTAGAACAGTGTGACTCAATGCAGGGATGTGGTTGAGTCACCATCCCTGAACATTTAAAAGATGTACAGTTGTGGTGCTAACAGACATGGTTTAGTGGCGGACTTGGCAGTGCTGTCTTAATGGTTGGACTTGACGTTCTTAGAGGGCTTTTCTAATGTAAATAATTCTGTGATTCCATGGACTTCAAAAGCATCTCGATCACTAAACTCCTGGAGATTTATTTAAAAGTCTCAGCTCTCATTGCAGATCTATGAACATGTCACACTGCTGAATAAGCACTTGAAGAACTCCTCCTACAAGACTGCTCCTGATCCAGACCTAGGGAGTGGCCATATTTCACCCCCTATTCCATGTTCTGATAGTCACCAGCATTTCTAGAAGAGACATCACAGTTTATGAGTTTCTTACAGTTTACAGGAATAATTTCTGGTTCTACTGCTAAAGGACTATTCTTTCAGTAATGAACATATGGCTTGAGTCCTTCCTGTTGTTCAAGTTACACCCTCTTTCTTACTTACATGTGTCCATTCAGGGCATAAACACTGTGATATCTGCTGAGGAACACATGCTGGTTCCAAAAATAAGTTTTCTTCTCTTTTTGTAACAAGATAGAAATCATAATTTTTATTCTTTTGACTTGTAAGTTCTGTTGCTGCTGCTATTTATTTCTTCCCATCTCCCTCCTTTGTGTCCCTAAGATGACCAACAATTCCTGGCATCAATAGCCTATGTAAAAACATATTTCATGGATGGATAAAGGCCAAAATCAAGTTATTTCATTAAGACACAGCAACATGTCTTCTGGCATACCTTTAAAAAATCAATAAATTGAGGTAGGATGGGACCTCTCATTGTGTTAGAAGCCAAAATATATTTATTGTCCAGATGTAATTTCAGTTTTATTGCCCAGATCACAGGTCATTGGTTAGCAGATGCTGGGCAGGGAATCTAGCCGGACAGCTAATAGCCTCCCCACTGCTGAAATTATCTAACAGTCAAGAGGTTTAATAACCAAAGGTCACGATAGGCTGTTCGAAGAGTCGGTAGGAATCCATCTGATAAATTATCTTCTTCTGTTCTGGGGCAAATGCTGTCTCACCTCCCTCCGTGATATAAAATGAGAATTAGAAAAGTAAACTCTTACTCCAGGCCAAAAAAGTTGATTTTCACAGCTTGCTAACATCTTCCAAGGAAAGCATGTCCTGTCCTAAACTCTTGCCTCTGTTGTTGCTGATTATTCTGAAAGCAAAATTGGTCAAATTTGGAAGTGGAGCAAAAGCACTCATTAATGGATTGGGAGTGAATGTAGAGCTGGGATTTACTTTTTAAAGTGTGTTTGATAATGTCAAACAAAAGTTACCATGAAATAATGAAAATCCTTGTAATATTCAATTTAATGTTTGAATTTCAGTTATTTGCCCAATCGATCATGATAGGGTTAACAAAACCTTGAGTTAGGACTGGAATCCTCATAGGTAACAATATAAGAATTTACCATCAAATTATATCAACCCAGAAGTCTTGAATCTAATTGCCGGAGGCACATAGAAGTATGTTTTGTCACTTCCCTTGTTAACTTCATCATTCTCTTCTAAAACACTAAGAAAATGACAGTCTGCAGCCTTGATAAGTTGCTGGTGTTTTCTGTAAAAAATGACCATTAGTGAATAATGAATGCTTCCTGCTTATTAAAACTACTTCCTTTTTTTTTTTTCCTACCTTTAACTTCTCCCTGAAGTAGGCAGAAGTTTGTTCTGCACACCCCAGACCTTGGCCTTTCATTGAGGCCTGAAGTAAGCATTATCATGACAGAGAAATTACAAGTGAGCAGTGAGGAAAGGGGAAAACTTTTCTCTACTTTTTCTTTTTTAACCTCTTCCTTATGGGATGCCTTATTCATATGATGGAATATTTTTCAGGTCACTTCAAGCTGTCATCGTGGAAATTTTTTAGTGCTTTCTAGAAAGATCTGAGGTGCAAAAGGATTAAAGCCATGACATTAATGTTGGTGGAGAGAGGCACCAGGTTCCACTATTCTCACCCTACTGTGATGATAGTCTTAGGCTTGGGCTTGGTCTACACTCTAACTCAGCTCTCATAAGTCAAATTCATGCTTCCAACAGCAGGAAGAGCTTGCATCCAGAAACTCAACATCTGGATTGATTCCTGTGCCTGAGTTTTCCTATCTGGCTGACTTCTCAGCTCATTGTAGATGGAAATCAAATCATCATCAGCTTGAATAAGTGATGAGCATGATCTGGAGGCTGAGCCTGTGTACCACAAAAGCATAAATATAGAGCTGTAGTCTGAGCATGAGAATAGGACTAAGTAATAGGAGTGGACTTGCATAGTCGTAAATTAATGATGGTCCAAATGCAATCACTGAGATTTGATTTTAAAGAACAAAAAGCCTCCCCTGCATGGAGAAATTTCATTCATAGCCTCCTGGATCACAGCTTATTTTGTGCTTTTCTATAGTTTTTCATATCCCTGTGCTGCACTCAGGCTAAATTAATCATCTCCTTCTCATTTCAAATTCATGCCCTGGTTCAAGGAGTCTGAGGGAAATGAAATAACACATGGATCTCACAACCCGTGCTGCAGACACACATGTAAAGGAGAGCACGGCCATCACTGCAAATAATTACAAAATGCTGCAGTAAACACACAAGCCCTTAGCAAAACAGAGTGAGCTCAGCTCCTCCATGTGAGCGTGAGAAAATTGATGCGGTGAACTCTGGACTAAGAAATAAGTGAAGAACAGCTACAGGACAGGGCTTGTGATACTGTAGCAAAGTATTTTCAGCAATCTGAAGTTTTCAACATGGCAAGAAATATGAGAGAGTTCAAAAAGACAGTATAGTCATGGATCCTTATGAGCTGCAGCCCAGAGTAGCAAAAAAAGTCCTTTTTTCTTACCTATTAGGTGATACTCATGGCTTCGTGTTTTCAATCCATGGGAATCATGGCACTGAAATTCACCTGACACACACATATTAGAAGAAAAATGGCAATTTGCCGTGAATGAAGGCTGGGAAAGAAGAAAGAGAAGGGATGTAAAAAGAAACAATTAAAAAGCTATGTTTCTGATGGAACAGTTTGGATTTACTAGATGGGACTCATTTGCCCGAACATAGATGAACTGATCAATAAATCCTTCTAGGAGTGATTGGCTCACTTTAAGATAAATGTCAAACCTAGATTAATACAAATCCATCTCTGGAAATGTCTGTTTCTCTCTATTCTGGACTGTCATGAAGGAATTCTTAGGTAATGAATTCAGACCTAGGCCTCTAAATTTTAGACAACTGAAGTTAGAGAAGACGAATCACATCCTTACTTATTTGTGACAAACTAGTCCTCAGGTAACCCAGTTGTCAAAGGGACACACACAACCCATTCAGATAATAGTACAGTCAGGAATATGGGGTTTACTCTATCAAAAAAGGACTGAGTAGCTTTGTTGCTCAACAAAGTACCTAACAATTAATAACCATTGTGAATGTCGATTTGATAAATACAGATCCCACAAATAGCATTGCTGTTTAGGTTGCGAGCGACCAAAGTTACTTATTGCACACATTAGTGAGTTTTTATAAGACTGGGGGATGTGCCCTCAGTTTCCTATTTAGACAACAGCTTTACCACTGAAATGCTGTGAAATACTTCAGAAACAGGAAATATGTAGAACTCTTAACTTAGGCAAAGAGCAATTCAACATTCAAAGACTTTCTCTGTACTTGAACAGAGATTTTGGTGTCGGCTCTGATACGAATATTATATCAGCGTCCCTTTAAACCCTTGCTTTTCCTACTCAGCAGTTTTGCTCTTTTAGTCCCACGCTTCCCTTGACCAATTACATTAACGTGTATTTGTCAATACCGAATTTCATTTGCTGAGTAACAGCCCAGAGCCCAGCATATCTTGTTGAATTTTCCTTGCCTCTTAAGCCTGAGTTCCTGCGTCTTCCCAGCTTTGTGTTGTCAGCAAAACTTAACACATCTACAATAGGTCTCTTGATCTAGGGCAATTACAGAGGGAAGCAATAGCAGGTGCAGGAAGCTTAACAAGAGACGGATGTTGTACTATCATTGTGGTCTCTGATCCTGCGTTAGTATAAGGGCTGTCAAATTGGTTCAAATTAAATTGACATCGCGGTGGAGCAGGTATCACACAGTTGTTGTAAATCACAGACTTTCTTGGCTCCAATGTCTTGAGAGGAGACAAGGAGAGTGAGACAAGGAGGAGGGGACAAGCATGTCCAAAGGCAGCAGCAGAAGGTGAGAGTGAATGCAGGAATAAAACCTGCAGAGAAGACTTTAGCAGGCTACCTACTGCATCTGTGGGTTGTCATAAGGAAACAGTCAATGAGGACTTGCATATTTCAGGACACATACAGTGTTATGCAATAATTTTTGAATGAATGAACAGGCTAAAGTTTATAAAGGATGAAATTCTCTGTAACTTGATGTTGTATCACCCAGATTTTCCCCATCAGGCTACCTGTGGAATGCAGGGCTGTGAAATGAGAGCACCTGGAGCACTCTCCTGGAAAGAGAGAGCTTCTAGGTGAAGAAGAAATTTCAGGAAGGTCTGTCATAACTTGAGTGATTTCTGTGGGTCATTATACTGCTAAAAAGTTGGCACTCTTTAACTGTAATTAAATGCCTTGAGAGGTTTGATTCTTCAAAGAATTTATGGAAGGGATATTCCTTTTATGAAGTAAGAAAAAGGTAAAGAACCTCTCAGACTGGTGCATTTCTGGGCACATGCAGTGAGAGAACTTTGGTCTCCCAAATAAGCCTGATGAAGTGTAGAATGTCCACAGAGGTATTCAAGTTAGGAAGATAGTAACCTTGAAGTCCAGACAACTAGATATTTCCAGAATAAGAAGGCCTAAAGAAACAGCAGAAGTAGTTCAACACAAGAAAATGTAAAGACTTGAACTTGGAGAAAAATAACTCCAAGTACCAAGATGAGCTGGGAGCCAACTGTCTGGAAAGCACCATTGGCAGAGAAGGACATAGGGGAATCTGGGTGGGCGAGAAATTGACTAAACAGTCCAACTTTGTAGCAAAGAAGATCAAAAATTTCCTGGGCTATACTACCAAGAGCATTACCAGAAGGTTAAGGAAGGTGACCCTTCCCCTCTGCTCAGCACTGGTGAGACATCTCAAGTTCCATGTCTGTTTCTGGTCCCTGTAGTGCAAGACAGCTGTGGGTACACTGGATAAAGTATAGTGATGGTCCAGGAAACAAAGACATTGGTGTTAACCTGTCTACATAGAAAGGATATGTTTAAGCTTGCAGAGTAGTCCACAGACGTTAATTGAAATACAGATTGTCCAAAAACCCAGGTACTTAGTCCTAAAACAGACATCTAAACTTCTTAAGCTGAATAGCACTGTAGGCTGTATTGTGTTTATAAACAAAGAGTTTGCACCAACTGACTGAAGTAAAACATCTACTGTCATTTGAGATTATGAGAAAGTATGAAACATCCACATGGGTCTGGCAGGACTGCAAAATGCCTACACCCATCTAGACTGGAGATAGGAAGTCAGAAGCAATTATCTAGAGCATATTGAATGCGTTAGACACCTCTTTTCAGCAATAAAACCTCTGAGTTTTCTTGATGGTAACAGGAGTTGAGAAAGCTACCACGAGGTAGACCTTTACATCTAAATAGTTACATGCATTTCTGCTAAAATAAGAACAGTAAAGGCAATAAAAACCTTACCCCATGCACAAGAGAATTCTCTTTTCTCTTCTATCACTTGGTTAGCCAGAAAGAAGTTTAGTTACTTCTATTGTTCTAAGACCTTTTGCACATCAAGTGGTCCTTGAGTCAACCATCAGTTAAGATCCTGACTCTGCATACGGCATTCAGTTTCTGGACTCTAGCCAGCCTCCCTGTTTACTAACTGGAAACAAGTGGCCTGCTCAGGAACCAAGGTATTTGATGCTGCACCTACATTTTGGGGTAGAAATGAAGCTGTGGTTCCCCATCTGGACAACTCTGTTGGTAAACCTCCCAAGCCCCATGTTTTGAAGAAACTTTGTGTGAGGGACCCTGCTTTTGAGGGGAGTGCTGTGTGCAGACTGGCTTCATTATCGGAGGAAAGAATTAAAGAAAAGAGCTTGACAGCTTAAGAGAATATTTAACCATTAAGGTCAGTATGATGAGATAGACTTTTTTTTCGTCTTCATCTGTCTCCTTCAAAAACCAAGTCTTTTCCATAAGGACTCATGGAAGTTATTATAGCTTGAGCACCACCCACTCAGGATTTATCCTTTTGATAGTTTTAGTCAAGCTGAGTTTTGTTCATTTTTCCAGATATTTCCCATTTAATTGATTATCTCACCACCATCACTCACCCGTGTTTTCACCTCCAAGTCTGACCTTCTCATTTTCTCTGCCTTACAGTTACCATTATTTTATTGAGAAGTTTGCATGAAATTGAGATTATAGTCCTTTCTATTAATCACCTATCCAGACAATTTAAGAAGGCGATGCACATAAACCCACATACAAACAGAGCATATTCTTTCCCTCTTCATGGTACCTGCCTTTTGGTACTCTACAGAAGAGAACCTATTACTTAAATAAAGGTGAATCTACTACTCAGGTATGTCCTTTAGCAGTTATGAGCTGGTTTTCCACCAGATTCCTGAATTCTGAGATCAGCCATTGACTGGTTGTACCAAAATGATCCCACATTTGCCTTTGCCTCTCATGAAAGCACATGTATATTTAGAATTATTTTAAAATGATCACAATAAATCCTGCCTTTAGGTCATTTGATCTTGCTTGCTCTTTTACTAAAGTCTGCGAAACCAGTCTTTGTATAGTCTATGAGTGTGATGAAGGTTTCTGAAATCTTTTTAGTAGTGTTTTTTTTTTGTTTAGAGCATTTTTTTTTAGGAAAAATAAATTGTAGAAAATTCAAAAATTTTTCTGCAATTCAAAAGCAGAAGGATGTCTTTACAGAAAATACTCTACCATACTATTGCAGAACAAATTTTTTGGCAAATGAAGACAATGTAAATAAAGTAAAAACAAAAAAAAAGAATTAAGGTAGATAAAGGAATTCAGTAATGGTGAAAGGCATGAAGCAAATGATCAACTGAAAAGTATACTGCCGAAATGTTTGGTTGGCTTGTATGATTCTCCCAGGGAATGCTGGGATATTCTCCAGCAGATGTTTCATTGTTCGGACATTTAAAACTAGATTAGGAAAAGCAATAGGAAAGCAAGTGCAGTGAATAATAATTCAAAAAATGGATGAGATTGCCATTGGAACAGATGAACTGATTCAATCTGCCTTATTAAATATTATATTGTGAAGATCCTAACATCCTCTCTAATTCTTTGTAACTTCTTTTCATGTTTTTAAGACATTATCAAATGGTATAAATAGTAGGAATGTAGATTTGATTAAAATCTATCAGGAGATGCTATCTTTTAGATATTTAACTAAGAATTATTAAACCAAAATTATGATGAATTCAATGTTCAGGTTATGACACAGTTCACTAGTGTCAATCACTTTCATACTGACTGTTTTATAAAACTATATCTATACAATTTGCAATAGAGGAATTATGTCACCTGTCCTCTTCACATTTTCTTCCTCCACATAACATACCCTTACACTACAAACCACAGGAAGTGTCTTGGTTTTTCTTGTACCCAGCCCATACCTAGGGTTCTGGACGACATTATAATCTCCATCCCCTGAAAAATAAACATATACCAGGTACCAACAAATGGAAACAACTCAGGACAGAGCACTGAAACATAAATGATTCCTTCCAGTCGGGGCTCTGTGAATTGTGTGCCTGTGTGGGTGCGTGGACTGTGCACAGTGGTATGGGAAAGCTGAAGACTGAGGAGAAGAAATAAGACTGCACTTGAAAATTAAAATTACAACCCCACCAAATGCAAATCAGAAAGAGAACAGAATTTTAAACAGGTTGGTAGATAACATCAGCTCATTAGCAGTTCTATTACAGCTTACACTGGTTTGTTTTCTCTGAGCATAAAAAACACCCAAGTGATATGTTTGTGTCTATGTGTCTGTGTATGGAAGGAAGTAAATTAGACAGACATAGCACAAGTTATGTCTGAAAATTTAAATGCACCTTTCAAGACAACAGGAGGTGTGAAGGGGAAGATTGCTGAAGCTGATTTTTCAAAATTCTGATGTGTCTTGGGCAGACCCATGTCTTGTGCAGGACTTCCACTGCCTCACTCTAACCGTAGTTTCTTCCTGCTTCAGAAACATGATGTTCAAAGTCAAGAATGCTTTCAGACCAATGGAAGCCAGAGCCTTGCTCCAGCAGCTTGTGTCACAGAAATCAAGGTCAAGAGGGTAAGTCAAAAGAAAGCAAAGGAAATAATATGGACTCTAATTATTTGCATTTATAAACAAAAAGTATACCACACCAAAAAGTTAGTTGGGATTTTTTTCCATATTTCCTTAGAAGAAGTGAAGAAGATTCAAGGACAAATTATAGATGTTACAGTACCAGTGAGAAGAAAAAAAAAAAAAATCCCTTCCTACTTGAAGACTAAAACTTTCAGTTTGCTAAAAGATGCTGCCATGACAGTTCTAAGAACTCTGTTTGCTTAAGATCTTATTGCTATTGTCTCTGTGATAGCAAGCCAATATGTATCAGCTTAGTAAAATGAAGACTGAACAACAGCTGCATGCAAATTTTAAAATAAGATCACTGGGAGGCAGAGAATTGATTGTGGACAACAGAACTGTGAACTGGGCTGGGAGGATTTTAATGGGATACAAAAAGGAAGAAGGAGTAAGTTTTCAATTATAGACTCAAACAAGATGGAAAACAAAATAACATGTAACTTTTGACTATTTATTTGTTTTCAGGACATAGGAATATTTGTTTAAAAACTTTGAAATATATTTTTTCTTCCAAGGTTGTTCCCATTTAGAATTTTAAAAATATTTATAACTTGATGAAGTCTACACACGAGAACCTCATATGTATTAATGCATCTCAAAGTAGCACAAGTAATTTTGCAAATTTTTAATTTCAATTTTGTTTGTATAAGGAATACTTCATTTTTTGGGGGGAGAAAATATAGTTAAAGACATGACACTTTTACTATACATATCCATTTTCAAAAACAGTTTTGCTACCTAGTTCACACTCAGACAACAGAACTTGAAGGTAAATTCAGTTCTCTGACTGGGGTTCATAAAAACAATCTCCACTCAAAATGGGAAAGTCAAAAAACCTAGAATTTTAGATATAGATATTTTAATTGGATTGAATATGTCCCATCATTCATTTACCAACAATGCAGTCTGGGCCACTATATTCTTTCTAGAGAATATTGACACCAGAATGAACTTCTATGATCAGACAAAGGTCTTAATTACCTTTGAAGGTCTGTTTTGTAGTGTTTAACCACTGGAAATATTGTGAAATAAAACACTGTGAAAAAAACCCACTAAGAAATAAAACACTGACTGCTTCACACTGTAGAGAACTCTTGTAGATTTTCACCTCCTGGATCCTGAGACTGTCTCCTGATCAGAACAAATGTGAATCCTCAGTAAGTATAAAATTACATAGCTATGCTGGTTTTTGTGAAATTATACTATCCAAAATTGCTATAAAAACATTAGCTAATAGGTGCTTTCTAGCTGAAAGGAAGTATTGGGACTTTGTATAATCTTGTTTCATGTTTCTAAGAAGAATTATGTACCTTTGAGACAAAGAGATGTTAGAGGATGTCATCCAGTGTAGGTAGAGAAGTCCGCCTGGGTATGTGCCTTCCATTTTGGTCTAAAATTACCTCTAAACAAACTAGAGCAGCTGTAGTTCATGCCAGGGAGGCAAAGAATCAGGACTTTAGATGATGGTCTCAGTGTCTGCAACTCATGGCTGTCCTTTCTGGATGATTGAAAACTGAATTGAGTCAATGGGAAAGATTGAGCAGGTCTATGTAAAAAGAAAATAATGAAACAAAGAAAAAAAAAAGAAATATAAGACAACAGAGGCAAGAGAAATAAAGAAAAAAGAGAATAGAAAAGAGAGAAATTACAAAAGGAAAAAAAGGAGAAAAAAGAAAGTAAAGAGAAAAACAAGGAAAATTAATAAAATAATTTTTTTTAAAAGGAACAAAAAGACAGAAAGAAAAGGAAATATGAGTTTACCATTCTTATTTGCATTACTTACCATAAAGCTGTCTGTAGGATCAAATACACCATAGTGAAGACCCTACTCATCTGTTTATGTATCGTGTGGGATGGAAGGTTATGGACAAACTGAAAATTAGTTCTTACAAAGTATTTTCTTTGAGCTGTCATGTCCATAATTATTATCCAAAAATAGGCTAGGTCTAGCTTATCTCAAAGTAAAACTCCTTATTTTCTCTGTGAGTTACAAGGAGAGTATAGATAGTTCAGAACCAGGTTTGGTGAACCAATTCACTGTTACTCACTTATCACTGAAATGTTACTGAAACAGGGAATATTTGGGACATTTCATACCAACTATACTCAGGAATCTAATTTAGATCCCAGTTCCAATAGAATCAATATGGAACATCTCTCCATCTAGGGTTTACATCTTCAGAACAGTCCATTATCCAGTGGTGGTGAAAGGCACTCCCCCTGGAGCATTTCACAAGGCAGAAAAAACCAAACAAACAGACACTGGGAAGAAGTCAAGTCCAACCACAAAGACTTCACTCCTGTTACACTTAAATGAAGCCTTCTATTCTGTAATTTACCACTAACTGTATTACACAACATGGACACCATAACTCCCTCCCTCACCAGTGCGCTCAATACAGAAAGACAAAACCAAATGAAAAGAAAACTTAAGATGGTTTGTATTGAGTCAAACACCCATTAAACAAACCAGCAAAAAAACCCTGGAACATTTGGAAACCTTAATTGCGTCGCTGCCACGGCCGCCCGGGGGCCTGGCAGGAGGCAAGGCGGTGTCCTGGTCGGTGACCAAAGGGACACAGTCCTCGTGGCTGGTCGGAGCGCTCTGCTCAGAGGCACACAAAAGCAGGCTGCAGCTTGGATGTTGCCTAGCAACGGGATGGCGGCGATGGAGGTAGAGGGACCTCTCTGGTGCCCACAAATCCAGCTTTATTGATAACAAAGTAACAAGGAGCAAAGCTGAAGGGAGAGCACGAGAAAAGGCGGGGGGGTGGGGGGAACCCGAGAAGCCTTTTTATGGTGCTCTAAAAGAGGGAGGAACTAAGGGAAACAGTCCAATAGGGAGATGATGGGAATGACAGGTGCCAATAGGGAAAGGAACAGGGGAGAACTTTCTGGAACTTATACATAGGCAATTAAACTGATAAATATACATAAACAGATGAACCAATAAGGACTAAAGAACAAGAGAAGGGTCTAGAAAGAGGGGAGGAGATGTGGCAGTGGCAGTCACCCAGAAGAGGATGGCCTTAGGTCTGATGGTCATCCTATGAGCTGGCCTCAGACCTGCCCTTGGGAACGAAGTCAGGAGCAGGAAAATTGATCCATTTAATAACATCCAGCCCTGAGGTGGGCTGGGTCACCGCAACACTTAATGAAAAGCAGTATTTCTTCTTCTTGATAGAAGCTACTTTAAAATCTTTCAATCAAAAGCAAATTCAAATGTTAAGGAATATAATGACAGGAGAAAAGGAGACAGTGTGGGTAAAGGTACCAGGACATTGTCTTTCTTGATGTGTTCAGAGAAAGGTATTTTCCTAAAAACAGTTAGAATAGTCTGAATACTTTGGAATGTTCCACAATGAACTCTAATCCTAGGATTTCTGGTGCCAAGGTAGTATTTTCATTTCAAAGAACTGTTCTGAGTTAGCAGGGAAAAATTCAACATTTCTCAGCAAAAGCACTATATTTACAAATATAAACCTGCTTTATTAAAAAATAAAATTTAAAAAAGGAAAAAAAACCCAAGATGTATAGATGACCTTGTAAAAAAAAGCAAGGCAGGGAGGTTGAAATGAGGGGAAGCTGGGATTTATGGAAACAAGACTCTGTAAATGGGGGGTGGAATCAAAGACAAGGAAGTAATGGTGGAAGAAAGAATATGGGGTAAATCTTCCTTTGTATTGCTGTTGCACACACACCTGCTGTTTTGTGGCTGAAACACAGCTATCTATTTGATTTTTTTTTTTTTTTTTTTTTTTTTTTTTTTTTTTTTTTTTTTTTTTTTTTTTTTTCCCCAGAGAGAAAGGGGGATAGCCATGGAACTATGGATAGTTACTTTGCATGAATTGCATTACATGCAATCTTAATGTTTCATTTCTGCAGAAACATGACATTGAATGGATCCCTGAGGATCCAGTAGTTCTAGTTTCCCAGTACTCTGAACACACTGAAGTCCCCTTCATAAGTCCAATTCCTTACCACTCTAGTGAAATATTCTCCCACAGAATTATTGCAATTTGCTTCTAGATTGATCTAATTTTTGACACTGCTGAAAGAAAACTTACTCCGAGGTAGCCAGAGAAGGCTCTTTTCTGATTTCAGTGGATTTTCATGGACTCATGTCATCCCAAACTCTGACTCTTGAGCCCTCAGTGTCAAAGAGGATCATTTTTCTGTCCAAATAATGTACAAAAGCAAATTCAGACCCCTTAATCTTAGTGGTCTTGGAGATCCACTAGTGATATCGACAGTGAAAATGCCACCTTAAGGCAGCATTCAGATGTTATTTTTCCATTGATTACCTACAATTGACAATAATCCCTGAATACGAATTTTTCCTCCTTTCTTTCCCTGCCTACATTCTATCCGTGTTTGTGAATCCCTATGTA
Organism: Struthidea cinerea; assembly: GCA_013397865.1. Classification (NCBI taxonomy): domain Eukaryota; kingdom Metazoa; phylum Chordata; class Aves; order Passeriformes; family Corcoracidae; genus Struthidea; species Struthidea cinerea. The sequence goes on from VZTI01002788.1 coordinate 180,687, forward strand.
TGTAACCGCCCTTGAAAGTATTTTTTGCCATGAAGAAACAGTTTTAAATTTAATCAAAAATCCATTCTTCCCGACTGAGTATTAACTGAAATATTGTCTGTATTTTTTCACAGTTAGTTTAATTCTCTAGTATAAAACTGTGGCAATAAAATAGTCCAACTCACCAGCTTTGAACCAGTGTAATTGAGAGGAGAAACTAGTGAGATGGAATTAGACCAATTTTACATCAGAATAACTGAGTTTAATCTCCTGATTAAGATTTGAAGCTAGCATATGTATAACTCTTATACAAGCAACCACATTATTTGCTTGATATTTTTGCAGTGTCAAAATTCGTGTAGACGTAGAAACTCTGCATGTTTCCAGAATTATAGCCTTTTTAAAAAGACAAAGAATCTCAAAAAGTCTGGAGATGTTCTCTCCAGACTTCAGAGACAATAGTCATGTTTGCCAGTGCTTACACGCAAACACAACCTGTGACCTGAATACTTATGAACATCAGGGTAGCTAAAATAAATCAGACCAGAGGTCTGCACAGCCCAGCCTCCTGTCTCTGACAGAGGTGTAAAGCAAATGTCTCATGAAGGATAAAAGATCAGGGCCAGTAGAGGAAATAAAGGAAAGTGCCTTTCAGTCCTTTCTGAGACCCTTACCACTTGGGGAACACAAAATTCTTAAACTGGGGCAATGTCTCAGTGGCCAGTGGTCTGAGAAGGATTTCCCTGCCAGATACTTTCCCAGTCTCCCAGTCTCCCTTGAAAATGTGTGCCTTGTTGGTATCTAGCATTTAAAACAACTGCAACAAACCATAATGTGGTTTTGTGCCAAGTTGAAAGGACTCCACAAGGACCATCAATTCCAGGTCCTGGCCCTGCCAAGAATTCAGCCATGGGCCTGAGAGCATTGTCCAAATGCTTCTTGAGCTCTGTCAGGCTTGGTGCTGTGACCAGGGAAGTCACAGAGAATAATAAAACTCTCCCAACACAACTTCAGGCCATTCTCTCAGGCCCCGTCACTGATCACCAGAGAGAAGAGATCGGTGGCAGCCCTCCCTGCTTCCCTTTGTGAGAAGTTATAGATGCTATGAAATCAAACCATCAAAACCATTTCAAACCGTATCTATTGTTAAAATAAGAAAGGTGGAAAAGTAAAGCCAGTAATTGAGAAAAAGGGGAGAGATTCTCCTCTGCTAAAAATCAGTGTCATTCACTGAAGTTGTGAGCAGTACAGTTTTCCCCAGCTGGAGTCTTGAACCATCAGTAAAATCACAGAATCACAGAATGGTTTGTCTTGGAAGTGACCTTAAAGATTATGTAGTTCCGAGCCCACTACCATGGGCCAGGACACCTCTCTTTGGACTTGTTTCCTCAAAGCCCCATCCAGTCTAGCCTTGATGCTTCTTCATACTGTCTTAGGCTGGTGTAGATGCTACAGTCAAAGAGCACAGCATAGGCAGTGGCCTGTTCATGGCATCACATCTCTTATCTAAAGACAGCAGTGTAAATAAATAGCATTTCATGGCAAAACTCTTTTGAGCAATTTCAGACACCTAATGCAAATTTAGCAAATCATCTGCCAGGAGTGACTATTTCCCTCCACTGAATGAAACAGAATGTTAAGTGGCAAGCTCAGTGACAAAAAAGATTTGCTCAATACTAGATGTTTTTTACTTTCTTTTGGTGATGACAAAAATGAAACACGGTAATGTTTAATGAAGCAGGCACACAACTGGAACACAACCCAGCTTGGCACAGTGGCTCCACTTAGTCCCTCACGCTGGACAGCTCTGCTCTGTCTTCCGCAAGTATGATACCACCCTGAGAGAAGATGGCTCTGGAAAGAGTCTGCCTAAGCACAGGTTTTCTTGGTTTTTTTTGTATATTTTTTTTCCTTTTTTAAAGAACAGTACTGTGAGTGGCTCTTTCCACTAACTTTGGGAAACAAACATCAGTTTTAATAGAGCTTGACATGTTTAACAGCCAATGTAAACTATGCTTTCACATTGATTATGTGCACTTTGGACAATTTTCTTTCAGTGAGGACTTTATGGGAGGAATAACACGCTTCTCACAATTTTCAGTGTGATTCAGTTACATCCTGTAGGGCTTTGTAGAACATGTGCACATCAAAACACATTTGGCTTCCTTGACAATAATGTATTTTGGGTTGGAAGAAAAATGAACCTCTGCATGACTCATTTTAAATTTGTACAGTGGGTTTATTTCAACCTTTGTAAACTTCATATAGCCAAGCCCAGAATCAGCTGTGAAATGCCAGCCTTATGGGTTTTTTCCTGTAATTTACAGTAATTTGTACTCTGAGTAGGTCCAAAAATTATTGGCTGGAAACAACTGGTCTGCGTTCTAGTATAATAGATCCTCACACTGATTCAGAACCTACAGTTTCTGTATTTGAGAATTTCCCTCCCTGGAATGAAAAGCACTCAGCGTGCTTGCACACACAGCTCTCAGCATGTCACTAGAGCAGAGGAGTTTCCAAGAGCATGTAAGAGAGAATACCTACTTTGACTTAAATCTACTCTCAAAGCCAGGGCATTCAGATCAACAAGTGGAACGGCTGCTAGGACGTGCTTTGCGCTTTGCTGGGTCTCTACCCCAAAATCTTGATTGTAAAGGATCAAGTCCATCATGCATAAACAGCAAATCTCAGTAAATGAAAAAGGAAGGGACCTCATGGGAAGTTTTATGTAGTGCTCAAATTGTTCATGTTGCTTCCTTCCTGTGATGCAGAACTTTTAAGAATTCAGTTATGATCCAAGTGATAACAAGAGAGAGAGAGCGGGAGGGCAGTCATATGGCTTCTGAGGCATGCAAATACTGCAGAATTTTCAAGGATTTTTTCCTACAAAAGTCTTTGAAATGTAAAATAGTTATAACTTGTGTTAATAGTTACCTGAGTTTATATAGAGGCTGAATAACTTCTCCAACAGATAAAGTGCTTTCCTGTTGTCTTGTCACCGAGCAAACCCATCTCTCCCTATAGAATTTTATAGAACTATGAAGATGGAAGCTTATTCATCTACAATTCAGATGCCAAATGATTCAGCTGCATGACAATGTTGAAATTGTACTGAACAGACTCAGTGTCCCCAGTTCAGAGCGCTGAGTAACTCTAAAGCTGCAGAATACAGAGAGACTTGCATGATAGCTAGTGCAAGAAGTTGGACTGTTCTTAATGATTTATGTAGCATGGGGCACGGTGGACATTGAAGGAAGAGTTAAATGGAAATCCATCAAGCGTAAAGAAATGTCTTTTGAGAAAAAGATTTATAGAATGACCCAGCGGATGGACCTTGGCTGATTGTAATCTGCATATGAGGCCAAGGCAGGAGGAAAAGGGACTAACAATCAACACTAGAGTAATTTGCCTGATAATAGAAAATAAAAGAACTGGAGAGGCAGGCAGCAGCCTGCAAAATTCATGCAGATTTGAATCTGCTGTATAATTAGCCACAATAGTTAAACTGAAAAAAAAAAAAAATTAAAAATGAATGACATCAAATTAGAGAAAGATTTCTGGAATATACAATAAAATTGCAGAGTTTACATTAAAAAAAGGAGACTTAGATAATGGGGAGAAATTTAAAAAGCTAGCAAAGTACTCATAATCTGAACAGTAAAAAGTTTTGATATGATTAGACAAGCATCTGTGAGTTTACAATCAGTACAGGTTGTAGTGAGATAATGAAATAAAATTGATATACAATATGCTTGCACAGAACAAAACCACCATACGAACATATACTTCAGGGATGAGTTTGAATGACACTCAAAAGAATGTATTGTAAGGGAAGGATTTGGAGTTTTGTACCCTGCATGAATCTTTAATTACACTCTAAAGATGAAATGTACCAACATCTTATCCTGTTTGGGGCAGTGCATATGAGAGCTAAACTACTCTAAAAATGAAGTCAAGTTAAGGTTCTACTGTTGGCTTTGTCTGCCTTTTAGCCAGGTTCTTACCATGGGGTGAACTCAAGTTGTGCTGTGAAACATCCTTCCCAGAGAAACGGATGAAATTCTTTTTCTTATGTTGTCACACGAATTTCCTTCCAAAGAGGAAGGACAGCATTCTTTTATAGAAACAGGACTTGGTCAGGATTGGATCCCGGAATCAGGACCGCATGAGGAACTTAAGTCTAATCTGTCCTGAAATGTATGGTGAGAAATATATACTTACATCCTTGTTGATAAAATATATATTTTTTTAAAGTATGTATTATAGCAGGTAATTAGTGTCCTCACTGTATACTTCCAGCATTGGTTGCCAAGGACCTTTTGCACTGTTTGTGCAATTTGTAATTTTTATTGTACACAAACATGTAAGTTTCATTCAGGTGAACATTCAATTTAGAATGTACTTAAGGACACTGTTGTGCTGCGCAGTGACCAAAGATTCCTGACCATAGTTCTTGGACTGTCAAAAGTTGACTGCGGTTTGGGGACTGGTGAATTAGGGGAAAAATAAACTGGTTTCCTTAAGGCTCTAAAAATCGTAATTGAATGAAAGACAAAGTCCTTAATAATCAGCCCTTCATTATAACAACTGTGCCTCTTCTCCCTTTTCTTCTGTTTTTGTTCTATTATGTTAGAGCTAAGAACTATGTTTTTACTTTTAAGCTGAACAAACTGAGCATATCTACCTGATTCTAGTCATTTCTATATTGTTTCTACTGTGATTACAGAAAAAAGATAATATTGCAAGTGTTCTTTGGGTTAATATATGGGTGTAAAGAGCTGATTCATAGACAAGATGATCAGAAATACGGTGAAGAGTATCTGGGTTTTGTGAAACGTTGTATTTTTGTGTTCTCTTGTGATCATCTGAGTCCTTGAGTAATCTCACACCAACAATTGGTCTCACACTTAGGTAGGATACACACTCAGCCGCTCTTTATTATAACAATTAATAATTTACTATTTATCCTTATTGGTACCTTAGAGATGGAGTGAATTAGGACTGAATGCATGCATACTCTCACCAACTATTAGAAAGAATGGGCTGAAACATAAGCCTATATTCTCAGGCTATGTATATCTATTTTTTAAAGATGAATATAGTTCCTTTCTTTTTTCCTGATCGACTTTCTACATAATCAGAAGCACAGTGCAGAGTTGGAAGTGAAACATTTACCCAGGCAAAGAGAAATAAGAACAGATTTAACCTTTGAAATATCTTCTTATTTAGTCTTCTTTTTTCTTCCTCACAGTCATCCCAATAAGCATCCATTTTATTTTTATTATTAATAGATAAAGGATAAACAGAAAACATGATAAATAGCAGAATTCTGAACATTACCCAACTGTCCAAATGGAAGTACTTCAAGAACCTATGTGGCATGACCAACAGCAGTTTGTGCAAGGCAGAATAGTGTTGGTTAGAGAAATGAAATCTCATTTCCTTCCCTCCCTTTCTTTTCTTCTTTCCTCCCTCAATTATTTTAACTACATATTAAGATGAAGGCCAAAAAAAAAGGTTGAGGGACACTTGAAACTGAAGGACAGGTGTCTCAAGTCAACACAAATAAACAGTGGATGAGGTCTACTCTTGCTTGTTATAGTAACTTTTATAAGTTACAAATTAAATAGTGCTTGGAAATTTGTTTGACTTTTCCACTATCATTTAAACAGGCATACATTTTAAAACAGAAGTAATTGTACTCTATTTTGCATGTGGATATGACAGCTGCTGACCTTCAATCCAGCTGTGCTGCAGGGACTGGGTGTGGTCTTGAGATCCTTTATAATTAACAGTGGTCAGAAAGAATAGTTTCATTTCTTGTGAGTCAGAAACAGAAAGGAATACTGGGATTCCAAATAGTACAAGGAGTAACTATCATAGAAAATAAAATAAAAATTTCTCTAGCCTTTGTTTTTGGAGAAAATAAACCCAGTTGATATGATCCAAATCATACCTGAGTTAAAAAATGAGAATTATTTCAAAGAAATAAAGACTGACAAATTTTCACTATGGGAGAAAGTTCCTGGTTATGTCTCTCATGTGAAAGTGATAAGTTATCTTGTAGACATGGTTCTTTTTCTGCTGCATTTCCTTTCCTGCATTCCCTATTTCCTATCCCCTAGAGGCAAATATTCTTTTTACATTTAGCAGCACTATTATACTTCATGTTTATTCCCAATAAAGAGCTGATTCAGTTTTCTTTAAGAACACCATGATAGTCAGAATTGTGATGAGTGTTTAACAGTTTTTATTAACTTTGATGTAATTCTTAGAAAAGTACTTTTTACAGAGTTGACTACTACCAGCTGAAAGTCAGAAGAAAATTTTTAATTTCTCTGCAAGCAGTTTCCCATGAAGAGTATTTTTGTTAAATATTTAATCAAATCCAAGACCTTTTTCACTTGGGACTGTGGTCAGTCTTTCCTTTCCAATTACAATATTTTGTGGAGTTCTGCATTATAATTAAGGAGTTGTCCCTCTCCTTTTCTGTATTGATCTTATATTTTTTTACTTTTAATATTTAGCAGAATTTCACTTATCATCAATAAAATATTTAACAGATCTTTAAAAAGACAAATATATTATTTAAACTATACTTTTTGATATTTTAATGCATGTATATATGATGTTCATTTAGTATTCAGTCCATCCCTCAGATTTTATATCTATATTAACTTTGGCTGTAGAATAGATGAAGCACTATGACACGTTACACCCTGTCAAAATTGAAAGTCTGGTCAGCAACTTTAGATAAAAAATCTAGATTTTTCCATGTATGCAAATAGTCATTTTAAGTTGAGTAAGATATATTTCCATTGTAAAACATCGGCAAAAGGGTTTGGATGTTGTCAAAGTTAAGAAGCCAGACTTCAGCCTCAAGAGATCCATTCACCTACTTTCAAGCAAAGGCCTTCATTTCACATTCAGGATGGTATTTAAATAGAAAAAAAAAAAAAATAGAGATTTTTTTTTCTTTCTGTTTTAGGTGTGTGTGATGTAGTTATTAAAAGTAACAGAGTTCTTATTTTTATGTAAAAATGGAAGAAATAATTTATGCCCAATTGCTTATCATGGACATTCCCTAAATTGTAATCAAGAAGAATAAAATCAAGAAGTTTCATGCAATTTATTTCATTCAATTTCCATCTCTCGGTAGTTGTGACTTTTTGTTAGATTCTTTTTATTTTTCTCTCTATTATATTTTCATTGAGATATTTTTGGCTTGGCTTGAAGTTTCATATTGATCAGCCTGTGGACTTATCTGATTGTCTTTCAGACTGAAGTCCTCTATTTAATTAATAGTGCAAGTAGAGAAAAAGAAAGTGTACTATAATCTGTACTGCGTGTGCCAATTCCAAACAATTGACTGAACTTTCCCTGGAAAAAAAAAAAAAATAAAAAGGATGTTTAAGGCAGGAATAGAAGTAAAAACATAACATACAGACTAATAAAATCTCATAGATTCCCTCTGTCCATATGTAGAACCCTCATGAACCTCAAGTTGCATGAGAGCTTATTCAGTGATTGCACCTAGCAACCAATAAGCTACATCTGATTTATTGCTTATGATTTTGGGTGTACCACGGTATTTTCACAATGAGTTTCACAATAAAGTACCTTTTGTAAGAAAGTTTTTTGTGATGGCTGTTTTACTGAGTGCCCTTTATTACTTTTCATGTGGGGAAGGACATTCCTGATTTCAGTTTCTTTACCATTCGTGATTATAGATGAATCGTAGAAAACTAGCATATGCCCTTCCATCTGTCCACTCTTTAGCCTGAAGATTAGCACATGGTTTCCTGTCTTCTCATCTGAAAAGTCCTACCAGGCATTCTACTGTCCTCATCTCCCACTTTAGCTTCTCAATCTCTCCTAAAAGTGGCCTTTTTGCTATCCTTATTTGCTTACAGCAATGAAAGGTATCCTTACTTGGCAATGACAGCTCGGCAATGTTGACTTGTAGGCAAGATACTGAAAATTATCCAGACGTGGTCCTTACATCTGACTCTGCTACTCACTGTAGTCACTCTCTGGTCTTCTAATTTTAGGGAGGTCAGTCCTGCTTGTAACTCTTTTTTTTTCCCCTACACACAGTTAAATGATTAATTTTATCAGGAGGAAGTTTGAGACTTTGAAAGCAAGCCATAAACTCAGTCTACGCAGGCCTAATCTGTATGTACAGTCAGAAATGACAATTTTCATTTTAACTTGGTCTTGTAGAAAGATGAAAATATATATATATATTCATGTGTAGAGAAAACGTTCTTTATTGCCAAAAGTTAAATGGACCATTCTGGATACTGGATTGTTCAAATCTTTTGCTCATTCCTGTCTATATCCAGCTCACTTTATTCTAAGATCAAAATAATTATCTCAGCAAAGAGTGACCTGTAAAAATTGTCCACCTCTTTTGTGAGTGAAAGGGAGAAACACATATGTATTCTGGTTTTTTATACTATTTCCTTTCCCTTTAAGTCCTCCTCTACTGTACCTAATTCAGAGCAAGCAGAGCAAAAGACCCACAGAGTGTACTGAAGGATTTTTCAGGACACTTAAAGCCAGTCTCCTTTGGCTAATTTGCAAAAACAGTTTTTGATTTAAAATAGGAGGATGGCATATCCCTCCCTGGGAGAAAACTCGCATCCGCTAATGTTCCTCCAGGAGTGAGTTATGAGAAGAAGCCTCAGATGGATTAGAGAGGAAGGTTAAATTCCAAGGAAATAATTAGTTGAAAAGGTGAAGGTAGCTAACTTAAAAAAAAAAAAAA
>VZTI01002788.1:202538-322115 GCA_013397865.1 Struthidea cinerea
AAAAAAAAAAAAAAAAAAAATTGAATGCCAAAATTAGTAGGTAGGTTGACACAGGACTTTGAAGATTAACAGGGTGAAGAGGATCTCACATGGAAATGAAAACGAGAGAGGCAGAAGGAAGGAGAGCACTGAGGTTTTGTTCTGGACATTCCTACTTAACTATGAAGGTTAAAAACCAAACCAAAACAAACCAAAAAACAAAACACTAGCCTTCATTTAGTCTCTCTATGATTTAAATCACAATTCAAAGATAGCTTGCAAGAGGCAGAAGACTTCTCTACCTCAAGGGTTCATAGAAGTATAATTCATTCTCAGATGTAAAGCTCTGTAAGAAGGAGGCATTTCACAGTAATAAGGGCAAAATAATTTTGTTTTCTAATACATATCAAAGCTTGCAGGCTTCCCAACCTCCCTGTCAGAATAGGGCTGTTCTGCATAGGGGCACTTCTCAGTACAACCGGTAGTTTTCAAAGTGTCTTTGGCAAGTGAATGAGGGAAAAAATGACAAAAAATATCCTAGAACTAACACGAACTTTGTTCTTTCTGCAGCTAAGAGTAGAATGGCAAATAAGGGGAAGTGCTTCCAGACACAAGCTAATCAGCCATATACTCTGAAGTATAAGATTTGATTAACCTTAGTGTGTGCAGGTACAAAAGATGCTCTGAAGGTAACTTTATTTTCCTTTTCTTCTTTCCTTTGAAGTTATAGGGCCAGCTTTTCTGTTTAGCTCTGGCCACTACTTCCTATTTCGTATGATCAAGCATACAGTCTATGTAATGACATTCACAATGCACACAGCTCTTTGAAAGCATAAAATAACTCACCAAACCAGTCCAGCCCTGCTAAGGACAGGCACAGTCCTTCCTGTTGACCTGGATGAGATTAGGAGAAATGAACAATTAGGGATTCTAATATGTATATTACAGCCAAACACTAGCCCCATAGTGTTTCTGATATTGTACTTCCCTCAAATATTGGGAAATCCATGAGCTGAACTCTTAGGTGTCTGAAGGCAGGCAACTGGAGTGTGTTGGGCCTCATACAGGGTTTAGAAAACTGAGACACATGGTCCCTCTTGATTGTCTGTAGACATGACTACACCAAAACACAACAGCAGCACAGCAAGCTGTCAACAGAACAGCAAAAAATTAATGTGGGGAAACAAAAATGGTTCCAGATTCCTCTCTGCTATTTCTTCTTTCTGTGGATTAGCAACAGCATGGCTCAAAATTGTGCCAGACCCAAAAGACAGCAGCTTTATCCTTCAACTGTGCTAATGCAAAAAGGTTACCTTTGTTTTCACTCCAAGGCTGGTATAGCATAAGTGGCTCATGACTGGTTATGCACTTTCATGGTTAGACTTTGTCCTAAAGAAAGAAATGCAGCCTCCCATGGTTTTACCTCTCCTGGTCTTGAAGGAGCCACATAGCTGGCTCCTGTTGTACTGAGTGGATAATATGAGTGATCATTTAATAAAATATTGAAATGTAAATACTTAGGCACAGTTATTCACTCAGATTTTCTGAATAATCACCACCATGGAGGGAATGAACACAGCTCTACACATAAAGCATTCAAAGAAAAAAACATGAGAAAAGATTTCTCTTTTTCAACATCATGCAAATTAGTTTCTTAGCTCTGTGGGGAGGAAGCAGAACCAGCCCCGCAGTTTGCAGGAGAAGAATAATTCCCCTAAATCCTAAACAATACCTCCCTGTGATATTGGCTGGGCTGGTAGATCTAGATCTGAATTTGAAAAAAATCTGAGAGAAAATAGATGAAAGTGTTATCTAAAAAAGCTTCTAGACTGGTGGAAAAAGAGCGGGTCACTTTTTCCAGAGCTGTTTGGGGGGGATCTGCATTACTGGCTGGCCCCAGTTCTGTGGTACATTTCACTATGAATGCCAGTGCCCCCAAAGTGAAGACCTAGCAGCTTATTTACACGTACACACACATTTTGAAATGGGTTAGCTGGCATGTCAGATGGCTCTAAAATACTTTGGGAACATGCAGTGGTGCAAAACAAAGAGAATTTCCACAGGCTTTCCTATGGTTAACATTTCTTTTCTCTTTTCATGTTTCATAGCACTTACTCTTGCCCACTGGGATGCTTCTGCCACTGGACCCATTGCACCTGGCACGGCTCCTGCCAGAGTAGTCCATTGCCCTGCACCACAGCCTCCTTCTCTTTTAGCACATGGAACTCTTGCTTCCTTGCATCAGGGTCTCTGTGTCCCCCTTTATTACCCGCTCTCATTCTCTTCTGTTTTGCCCCTCAAACAGCGTAATACACTCAGTGTGTGCCCCTCTGATGACTTCAAATCCCTTTACCCTTATTCATCCTTTCCTCCCTTGTTCTTTACTTCTTCCCAGGGAAAATGTACATATCAGTCATGTCCTTTTCATCTTCCTAGGGATGGCAAATGTTTCTTTCTGTCAAGTTTCTCAATTCTCTTGCGACCTATCCATATTGCACATAAAGTGCTCCATGTTTGCAGGCCCATTTTTGTTCTAGTCCCCACCACAATTTTTATTTATTTTCCAAGTCCATAGGAAATAATGAACTACATTAGACTATGCTGGGAAGAAGACTAAAACAGAGACTGTAAGTGTTCACAGGAAAAATGGAAATAGATTATTCTTCTATCTAACAAGCACAGGACTGGCAATATGCAGTGGATAGCACTTGAACAGTAACCACCCCTGCCAAAAAAAAAAAACACAAACAAAACACCAAGCAAACAAAAACCCCACAACAACACCAAAGACCAAAAAAACTCCATCGAAACTCCACAAACCAAAAACAGTAAAACAAAAATTATATTTGCACTAGTAAACTTTGTAGTCCAGCACTTTCTTTCCTTCACTGTTTTCTTTCCTCCACCTCCTTCTTCTCCTCCTCCACTGTCTCCTTATCCTTCTTATTTGTTTAACACCTATTCTAATTCCATGAAGAGTTAAGTCAAAGCCTCATGAACTAATGAACCAATTCTCTGTTCCACAGAAAATTGTGCTGCATGACTACAAAGACTGCTTACATTATAAACCATTTAAAGGTTTATAACAGAGTGTGATTTCAATGGCTGCAGTAATGGTTTCTTTGACTATTACAAGGCATTTGAGGCTGGAGGGCTGCTGAAGTGATGTGAGGTTCTTTGTGTCCCTCATCCAAAATGTAGTGCTTTTCCCCAAAACCCATTGACAGGCCTAATCAAGTGGGAAAAAACCTCAAACCAACAAACCAAACCAAACCAAACCAAACCGACCAAATAAACATAAAAAAGGCAAGCAAGCAAGCAAACAAACAAACAAACAAACAAACAAAAAATAAAATAAGGCAGATTAATTCTCTTTCCCTTTTCTACTGATAATGGTATCTTGGTTTTTGAGACAACCCACATAACAGTGGGGAGCCAATATCTAAACTTCCATTCACTTCTGTATTTATGAATGCTTTATTAATGTTAACAGATTAGAGGTATGTATCAATATTGCTTGAGGACCTCAGCTGTGTGTCAGGATCATATGTAAGTACATCTAGAGGACAGTACACGGTTCACTCCAACTCTTACTTTTTGCATGCTACTCCCCCTGAAGCAAAAGAAGCCACATTCATAATTATAAGCAATGTGAGAAACAAGTGGAAGAAAATATTTTAATTTTGATTAAGAAGGGTAATTACTTGATAGTATGCTCTCTTAGGATTAAAAATATTTGGACAAACAACATTATGAAATTACCCCTAATGAGGGAGCTCAAAACTGAGATGGAACCAGCCCAGCAGAGGAGGTTAGGGGAAGAACTCCACCCTGATGAGGGATTGAGATTGACAAGGCAGATACTCCTTTCCTCTTGCCTGTGTGGTTAAGGATTGTCAGGGATAACAGAAAATTGTCTGTTTCGCAAGCAGTGCATTAAAAAAAAAATATATAGAAGTTTTACTTTTCTTCGTTTGCTTGTCATTCCTACTCAATAAGGAATATTATCTTTCAAACTTTGTCAGTCTTACAGTACTCCTGCTAAGCTCTCTGCCTCTGCCTGCAAATGTCCTCTTCAGTTTTATCATTGTAGTTTCTGATTTTCCTTCAAAAGTGCCTTCAGTGACTTGTTTTCAGTGACTAAGCATATTTACAACTGTAACATATTTATTTCTTTGCACTCAGACAGGGATTCCCCTAGCTCCCAAAGCCGTAGACCAAAGGCCTCCATTTCTGGGTGTTTATGGTTGACCTAGGTTTTGTGCAATGCTCAGAAATGGGTATTGCCTTTATTTCAGGTATGAATGATAAATAACTGTTCAATTTATTAAGGCTTCTTGGACATTGTAGACTTTTGAATTTCTCTAGTGTGGATATCTGGAAGTTTGTTTGGAATACAGGATGTGAGACAAAGCAAGAAATTCCAGGTTTTAAATGAACCAAATGAAATTCGGTCTTGATTTCAAGTATCTTTTGAAACCAATGAATAGCCAAATCTCAAGATTTCTCGTGTCTCACAGTATTAAGGACTTTGATTGAAGGTTAAAGTTCAAAACTATGCCAGTTATCAAAAATGTACTGAGATATATATTTGTGAGTGCTGAAAACACAGCTGGCACTTATGTTGAGAAACTGAGTAGTACATTGTCAAAAACTCAAGCGTTCTTCCTCAAGGAAAGATCAATTCTATCCAAATCATTCCTGATAGTAGTTGATAAGTTCTTGAAAACCTCCAGTGATGAAAAGCCTTCAACTTTCCTTTACGAATACTCCCAAAACATCATTATCAAAGGGATTTACTTTTCTTTTTCATAAAGTATCTGTCACCTTTTATTCTCTGTGATAAACAAATAGTTTCCTTCCTTTTTAGAGTTTATTACAGCTAAGTGTTTGCTTCTTCTGAGTGTCTCCTCTAGCTGCCTGTATGTTCATACAAAGTGAAGCCAAAAGGTCTGCAAACAAGAATCATATTAGAAAGAGTTTTCTAATTCAAATGAATATTCAGTGTTCTCTCCTGCCTCAACCAGATTTTTCTGCAAAAAATAGTTTTGTTTATGAAAGATGTATTATAAAACCCAGCACATTTAGCTATTTCTTCTCCCTTTCCAGATTTTTGTGTAATAAACAAAAGGTCCCAAATAAATAATTAACAAAAAATGACTTATTTATAATCAGAAATGTTTGGCCACCAGATGGTCCAGAGTATATCTTCATATGATGGGATCTCGAGTACGGTTTTAACTCTGCGGGAACAAACAGCAGAGTATTAATAAAATGTCAATTAGTTTAATTTAGTCTCATATCTATTGAATATATATATTGGCACCTACATGGTTTTAATTTCATTTTAGGATTCCAGCTGCTATTGAACGCAGAAAACTTTTAAACAAGTAAATTTTAAAAAATTGCAAAGACAAATAAATATGTCAAAGGATAGAAAGAAATAATTTTAAATGAAGCTGACAAGAATCTTCACTGCACACAAAATTTTTTGTGCATCGACATTGTTAATATCCTTAATTGTTTTGTCTCTGACATTAAAATAAATTGTTATGCTAATCAAAAATAAATTTCATTATCAATGTGATCTTCAAATTTTCCTAAAGTCAGTTTTTCTCTCTCTTTCCACTCCCTGCTTTCAGACCCCTAAAATTTTTTGATACATGGGCAGATTTTTGTATACCTCATACTTAGCTGACTCCTCTGAAACACGCTATTAAATCCTAAACTGAAAGTCACTGGTTTACCTAGTGTCCTGAATGACACTTTTCTTAAAGGAATCTCAAGGAAATTCAACAGTTATAATAAACTCACTTTGAGTTTATCCCAGGATTGTATTTGACCCTCTTCCAAACAGAAGGTATCTGAAGTGTCAGGCTGAGAATGGGTGATGAGGGCAAATATATCAGACTGAAATTAACTTCCTCTGTTGTACTGGATCTGTCTGGTGTGAAACAACTTTCTTCACACCAGCCTGTATATTGCTGTGTTTTGGATATCTGACTAAAACAATGTTGGTAACACGCTGATGTTTTAGGTCTTGCTGAACAGTGTTTGCTGTGTCAAGGTTTTTCTTGTTCTTACTCTACCCCCTTGCAATGACCAGCCTGGGAGTGGGCCAGAAGCTGGGAGGGACACAGCTTGGGACAGCTCACCCAAACTAACCAAAGCGATATTCCTTACCGCATAGCCCCATGCTCAGCAATAAAAACTGGAGAGAGCGTGTGGGTTGTCTTCCAAGCCAGCTCTTCCTTGGAGACTGGCAGGGCATCATTCTGGTTGTGGGAGGTGGCAATTACCTTTGTATCACTTGGGTTCTCCCCTCTTGCCTTCTCTAGAACCTTGAATGAGTTTTCTTGTTTTTACTACTCTTATTTTCTCCACCATCCTGCTAGGGACAGGTATGAGCGAGAATTGTGTGGGTGCTTAGTTGCTGGCTGTGGTTCACCCACCACAGATGTTCATCAGTTGCAGCAAGGGCTGCAAAATCTGTCTGGGAAGGGAGTCAGAGTTTGATGATTAGTCAGGGCTGAGCTCAAAGCTACTGCAAGGGTAATATAACTACCTGACTCCACTGGGCTGTATGTACCTGCAGCAGTAATGTTAAGTTATACAGGTTGAGTTGCAGGGCCCTTTTGTTATCTGATACATGCTGGCTGTCACAGTCTTCAGGCTGGGCTTGACAAAGCCACATTGCTACTAGGAAGGGCTAATACGGTTATGTTTGATGTAGGACTAAGCTGTTGTATGTTGTGCTCTGTGTGTGCCTCCTTTGATCAGAGTTCATGGTGCATAGTTCCCATTTTAGGGTTTGAGATAACCTAGGACTCCTTCCACTGAAGTTCCAAAATTTGCACTGTGCCCCACTCTCACTGAGGTGTGAAAAATGACTATGGCAATGGTGATTGAACTCAGAGTAAAGAATAAGCTCAGATTTGTGCTTAAATTACAAAGTGGTCTTAACCTTTTACTTAAAACTAGGAATGCCTACACAGGTAGATGTCAGAAACAACCTCATTAAAGAAAAAACATTAAAATAGTATTTCAGGATTATTTAACTTTTTGTCCGTGCTGCACCATGAAGTTCGAGCCCTGAACACTTCTCCAAAAGTTCAGCAAAGAACATCCACAGCTGTGTCCTACACAGAAAAGCTCCCACATACCAATTTAACCTTCTATGCCAGAAGAATCTAACCTCCTGTCCTTGTAGTGGATGTTTGAGTTATGTAGATAACCCTCTCTTGCCAGGCTCCATCTTTTTTTATTTTAATACTTTTCTGTGAGGACAAAATACACAATTTCACACTCTCTGGCTATAGTAATTTCCTTTAGGGAAGGATGAAGTACTAGGGTGAGCACAGCTTCTGCTGCATTATCTGAGGCAAAGCATGCACAGTACATAGGGAGGTGTTAACAGAAGGGACTTTGGTCCCCCCATTCCCTCCAACTCTTTTCCCAAGAAGAAAATCATTCCTCTCTTTCAGAAACACTGTGCTTTTTGAAACCAGGCCACTCCATTTAATTCTTTTTTTTTTTGCAACTCATGTACTTTATCTCTAGATGAAAGACACGTGCTTGTATTCTTATTAAACCCTATACTGATGTTTTTTCAGAACCCAGATTTTTTTTCAGTGGGACATTGCACTGGAATTTCTGATGCCACTAAATTCCTGTGTTTATTCCTGGGATAGTTTTGTTTATTTCTATGATCTGGATACTGCACACTACCAAGAACTGTCTGCAGCCAGACTGGCTGGAGAAAGGTAGATTAACACTTTCACTGACAAGTGGATCACGGAGGCTCACTTCAATTACTCTTTGTAGGATGTTCCGATGCAGAACAGAGGTCCTTTGCAGTTGGGGTTGTAGAAACGTGCAGCAAATGATGGTGCTTGCTCTGAAGATCTTACAGTATAAACAGACAACAGAGTGGTGAGGGAAAGCTTGCTCAGAGATTTGCCTAAAGTCACACTGCAGGGAAGAGCTGGGAATAGTATCTAGGTCTCCTGATTCCCCCAAGTCTGTTACTTTATTTACTAGGCCATGTTTTCTCCCTCCATTTAATTTCCTTCTCCTTTTCTTTATTCTACTGGATAAAATTCATCAGCACAGGTTCCCATATGCAAAAAAACCCCACTTGTTTGACTGGGAAAAAAACCCACAAAATCAACCTTCTGGAAAAACACCCCTTCTAAATATTTGTTACAGTGCTCTTTGAATACAGCAAACATTCAAAAGGGAAGCAGTATTCATGACTTTGTCTTTAGCATATTTTTATAGTGAATTTCAATGTATTGAATGTATTTTTTCTCATCTTCTTTGAATGAGTGGCAAGCTTAAGATGACATGCAGCTTGACCTGTATGGGATGTGTGTACATGTATGTTTACTAGGTACTTGTCATCTCTGGGATAAAGGAAGAGTTGCATTGGGATGAAAGGAGGAGAAAAATAGATGTCTTTCAATATTTTTTGCTATTCCTTTTAATTTCAGGGCATGACCAACATCAGTGTGAAGAACTTTACTTAAGTGAAAACCTAATTGCTGTAGTATCTCCAGATGTCTCCTGGAATTGCTCTTAATCTCTACTGCAAAATATTTATTTATTTATTTCAAAACAAGAGGAGATCTAAACAGCATTAAGTAAAATTGCTAGGTCATAAAACACATGCTTGACTACTGGGCATTCCTCATAATTCCCATGCCTTTTCTGCTTGTTTAGTGATCTGTAGAAGTGCAAATAAATACCACATTCATGTCCAGTTTGTTCTATAAACTGTGGATCTTGTAGTGGGCACACAGGGCTGCAAACCAGGCTTCTTGGATTCTCTTCACTGGAAAAGGTTTTGTTGGTGGCTTTTGCAGAGGATGTTTAGGGTGGCACTTTTTATGCCTACAATAAACCCATGATCCTTTTGTGATATTTTCCTTGATTTCTTCTGAATTTTGGGTAAGCAGGAGCCTGAATGCAACAAAAGGAACTTCAGAGTGTTGTGCTTAAGTCACTTTCCTAGCAGGTGCTGAGCACACCTGTAAAGAGGGTTGTGCTAGCAATGAGCTTTCTTCCCGTTTGACACAAGTCCATGATTTGCAAGAGAAGGTCCATAAACCCCATTGAATTCCTTATCCCTATAAACTCTTATCCCTATATAACATTGTTGGAATTAGGCATTTGAGAGAGGACTCCTGTGAGCCACCAGGAGTGAAGTATTTCTCAGGCTCAGACACTTTTCCCAAATACTCAGATATTTCTCTCATTTTTCTCATGTATTTGTGAGAGAAAAACAGGGAGTTACTCTCATGGGAAAGCCTACTGATCAGAAAGATGATCTCACAGCTATCTCGTTAGATATCTGAGTTCAGTCCTGTGTCTTCCCTCAGATTAGTAGTGCTACCTAGGCCAAGTCAGCTTCCCAGTCACATGTCTGTTCCCCCTGTTGCAAAATAGGGAATAACAACCACCCTTTGCCTTGTTTGATTAAAAAGCAAGTTCTGCAGGCAAGATAGGATTCTTTATTATGCATATGAACAACATCTGGCCTAGTGTGCCAGGTGCACAAATCATTTATTTATGTAATTAGTTAAAAACGTGAGCTAAACTGTGATAACAAATCCATGTAGGCACTCTTAGTCCTGGATGAATATAAGGTAAGTAGGGTAAATTCTTTCTTTTAAAAGCTTAGTGCATATTACCTCATATTTGCTACAGGGTAAATACACGTGAGTTGTCCCAGCTGAGCTGACACAGGATCATTTGTTACTCCTTCCTATTCACATGCTTGAGCCTTTACACACATGACTTTTAATGCTTTCTAGTACAGTAAGGGATATTAGTTGTACAGCTCAGCTTTGGAGGATAACTCAAACCTCTTGCTTAGGCAATGTCTGTTATTGCTCCTGGAATACTCCACAGGTAAAAAAATTGCAGGAAACTCAGTTCTCCAGAGCAGCTTTTGCTCCCTGATCAATTAAATGTCAACTGAATAGACAGAAATTTGGGAAACTAAGACCTGACAATCAGTACAATGACTTCTTTTTTGTGAACTGGTAAATAGATACATGTTCATTTATGTTCTGGTGCAGAGCATGGTCAAACAGGGTATTTCAGACCATCTGTGCTTTGCATTAACTTGTTTGTCTTCAAATTAGAGTGGAACAAGAGAGATGAGTTTTACATCCAGCTACAACACTCAACTGGGATCTAGCAAACAACAATATAATTTTCCAGAGATTATGGTACCTGCTATATTTCAGCTCAGAGATAGATACATGTGCTGTAGGTAAAGCACATAACAAAACTGGTTGCACCAAGGGCCAG
Source organism: Struthidea cinerea (assembly GCA_013397865.1). NCBI lineage: Eukaryota > Metazoa > Chordata > Aves > Passeriformes > Corcoracidae > Struthidea > Struthidea cinerea. The sequence goes on from VZTI01002788.1 coordinate 212,835, forward strand.
GCAAGCTTAGGACAAAATAATAAACAAACGCATGCAGAACTGGTATGATTTTCCAGATAAGTAGTAGGATAAGTAACCTTATCATGTCAGATATGCATCTGCATCAAATTCTTCTTTAAGTTACATGTTCTAAATCTAGAATAAACCACTAATTTTTACTGGATTCACATCAGCAAAATGATTGACTTGTAACATCAACCACAAGGACACAGCAGGAGCAGTAAATACTTGCTCTCGTTCTAGAAATGCAGTAATAGCAGATACTTGCTACATGTAACATTTCTCCCCCTTTATGATCTCTGCTTCAGGTTAAGTACACCGTTAATGAAATTGAATCATTATTTTTCACTTGCACTTCTTTCTCCCCGTGTGCATTAATCTGTAAATTGGTAGCAGTTTTTAACTTGTTTTTTTCTCGTGGTTTTTTTTTTTCCTTTTAGTTGTTTTGACTTGTCAGCCAACATAAAGTGGGACTGACTTTTCTTTGTATCTTTACTGACAAATCTATATTGGTAACAACATCAATACTGTATTAAACCTGAACTATGGGAATAATTTGTAGTCACACTAAAATTAGTAATGTCGCATATCACGTGGCAAGACACAGGGTAGAGAAGTAGAACTACCATTAGCTTGGGTTATTATTACCTTATTAAGGCCATTTAAATAGGCTGTAATTCTGGGAATTTAAAGGTCATTTTGATTTATTCAGTTCAGTTTCTTATGTGTTTAGAAAACTAATTAAAGAACAAACAACATGGCTATATCATTCTTAATGGCAAATATGTGTGAAGAGGCTGCCCATTCTGAAACCCAACAGAATAGTGAACATTGTTATAATTTTCAACATCAAACATTGCTTCCTCTTAAAAACTATTATTTTTCCATTGCATTAAAATGGTTTCATCCAATTTTGCTCTTAATATTTTGAAAAGGATTTCCTACAAACATTTCTCCCTAGGTTTGAAAGACTCAACCATCTCTAATTTGTTTGAGATTTCAGAAAAATGATCAAAATAAATAAATAAATAAATAAATAAATACAGGGAAAAATAACAATCTCTGAAATACCCTTTAATCTCCATGAATGACCTACGATTTCTTCACAAAGTAATGGTTGTAAATTGTTTAATTTTTCCACAAAGCCTTACACTGTGATGGCAATTCTTCCTGTCCTACTAAATTCTGTGCTTAAGCCCTAAAAAAAGCTGGTGTACCTTCAGCTTCAAGAGTTTTGAGCACCTTAAAAAATGTAAGGCAGCTTTAAAGACCTTTTTGAATAAGAATGTTTGTCCTTTCTTGAGTATTTTGCAGAACTGGTCCACAGCTGTTTAATCCAGCTCTGATTTGAATCCTTCTATACGATGGACAATGACAAATTTTGATCCACAGAGCCCAGGGCATGGCTATGTAGTGTGATTGTGTGCAGGTGGGGGAAGAGCATTGCAGACAAGTGACATTTCTATCTAATACATACAGAATTTTAAAAGAAATAAGTGTAGCCATGACAAGAAAATTAACATTGTGATTTTACATGAAACCCCATAATTTTTGTTTTGACCACCAATGGCAAAATGTGCCTGTTGCTCCAGATCAAGCTTTACACTATAATGTACAACAAACTCCTAGATGTTTTACAGCCTCAAGAGTCAAAATTACATGAATCCTCCTTTCTTTACCACATATACATTAATATGAAGTCTTCCTCTCTAGAGGATCCAAGTGGCAAATAAACAGTTTATGAATGCTGTAGTTTCCTAACAATGAGAATCTCTGACAATATCAAACAACATTTTCATTCAGTGGTTTTGGTTTAAAACTAAATTTATACATTTAGAAATGTTTCCCAAAGTGTGTGGTGCTTTGTGGCGTTTAAAGGTCATGCATCTTTTTCAAAAAAGAAGAAAAAAATAATTCAAAATCCAATTTTTCAAAAAAACAATAAAAATAAAAGTATAATTATAGGTTTTGGGGGTTATCCCACTGTTAATTCACCTTCCATTTTGCCATAAGGATCTTCTAGAATCATAGATATTAAGGGTGGAAATGATGGCTCTTGTCAATCCAATCCACTTCCCTGGAAATGTATACTCAATATCTAATATGAGCCCGTTCATTGCACAAAACCTGAGGCAAACTTGGTCAAATACTCATGCGAACTTCCATGTCCTTCTGGAAAGGGAGAAACAAAGGCAGTCTCCGTGCTGGGAGATTATGGAGTGTGTGGTAAAGATCTCAAGGTCTTGTCATCCTGATGGCATTCCAACAGGCTGGTTGAGCACCTGACTCCATTCTAATTTTGCCAGAGACAGAAGACCTGTTACTAAAACAAGTCATTATTCAGAGTCTTACCTAGAACAGGGTGTTCCTTCAAAACTCAATATTCTGGCACTGGTGCCAGACATTACCGGCAGGGGAGAAGTGGATGCCACTTGTGCATCACCAGCAACATTTCCCACAAAGTTGGGGGATGTCACTGCAGCTCTTATTCAGAAAACAACTCTTGCAGCTCGTCCAGGGAGAACTGACAGGGTTATCACCAGAGGCGGGTTGCTACAGGCTGCAGCTGACAACAAAAATGAGGGTGTGTGAACCCCTCACACTGGAAGCACTTGCCTGGAAGAGGTGCAGGGACTATATAAATATAACCCTCTCTTGATCTCATCCCAGGAAGTTTTGAGGCCAACCCAAATCTGCAATAGCTGGGATCTAAGAGGCAACTACAGGGATTGTCCTTTTGTTATTGTGCTCTTAATAAATTCTCCAGGTGGAAAGTTTTTAACCCAGGCTGTGGCTTCCATGTCTGTTTATATGCAAGACCTCCACCAGCAAGTCAATCCTTATATTATAATGGCACTCGCTTGACAAGGTGTGTTTGGCTTAGTGCACTGCTGCTATTTGTTCTGTGTGCAGCGTCACAGAGAGATGTGATGTGTGAGAAAACCAGGCAGAGGAGCTGGCTGATATGCACAAAGGACAGAGAGAGCAGGGTCTGCAACACGATCGTGAGGTGGAGAAGGACTCAGTTGCCCTCAGTGCTTTGTGACATACTGAAGGTACCCAATTAGTTTACAAATTTGTTTACAAAACAATAAAAATAGAGAAAAAATTGTTTATGAAACAATTAAAATAGAGATGGTCACTTCTGAATGTATCTCTTGTAAACACTATTCATTATTGTGCTCTTTGATGATGTGCCTCTGATTTATTTGCTCAGTCATCTGGGTTTCCCAATTAATGGGTTAAGGAGCAGATTACAGTCTTGGAGGGCTATGGGCACGCAGATTTCACTGCTGTCTCTGTAACATCTTAGAGCACTGCCCTGAAAAATACTGTGTGCAGAAGCTTTCCTGACCCAGCGGGCATGACCCTAGGTTACGTTTCCCAGAAGCATTGTCTCTCTAATGCTTCTTGCTTGATCTGACATGTGGAGGAGCAAACAGAAGAGGAGAAAATTCCTGTCTGGAAAAGGGAAGTCCACCACCCAACTGGTTCAGCCCCAAACTGGCAGGACAGATGAATTCTCCTACTTCTGCTCCCTCAGTTTGATTTCTGCCTCTGGATTACCAGAGAGGAACAGAAAAGGTTTTGCAGCAGCCTGGGGACAAAGGTTGGGAGAGTTCCTGCTCTCTCTGCTAGTCCAGAATAAAGACATTCAGAGAAGAACATTTAAGCAGAATTAAATTTAATTTAATTTATATTATTTTTTAAGTCCACTTTTAAAATTTTTGTTTAATTTATTTATTTTTTTAACATTACTCCTAGCATGAAGCTGAACACCATTGCTTGACCTTGGAGCTTTCTGTACTCTAAGTGAGGAAGTGCAGAGATCCAGAAATGCCTACCCTAGCCTTGGGCTAGTTCATGCAAAAAAAGACATTGAACTACAGAGAAAAGTTAGGTGACATATGGACAGTAATGACTCAATGCTCATTTTGCCTACAAACCGTCTTAAATAAAAGGGGAGAAGCAAAGTATACACCTTAAGACTCTTTTCAGTCAAAACTTTTAGGCAAGCTTCTCTGCCTAGTCACAAGAAATTCTGAGTGTTTCTTGCTTCTGTTCACATCCTGGTATACCATCAGTGTCATTCCTTCTTGCAGACTCAGATTCAGCTGCACATCCACTGTGTAAAAATTTCCTAATGTGAGAAATTAAAACTGAGCTAGCCTGGAACCTGTAAGAATCCTGAAGCACAGGTATAAGGTTTGTTTTTTATGAGTTGACCTTCTTGGAAGTAGATATTTTTTTCTTTTTGCCCAAGTGTCAAAATAAAAGAAAAAAGAGGAAATAAAAATGAGCAAGCAATTAAAAAAAAAAGAGAGAGAAAAGAAAGAAAGAAAGAAAGAAAGAAAGAAAGAAAGAAAGAAAGAAAGAAAGAAAGAAAGAAAGAAAAGAAAGAAAGAAAGAAAGAAAGAAAGAAAGAAAGAAAGAAAGAAAGAAAAGAAAGAAAGAAAGAAAGAAAGAAAGAAAGAAAGAAAGAAAGAAAGAAAGAAAGAAAGAAAAGAAAGAAAGAAAGAAAGAAAGAAAGAAAGAAAGAAAGAAAGAAAGAAAGAAAGAAAAGAAAGAAAGAAAGAAAGAAAGAAAGACAAAACCAATCTAGAACCAAGACTAGAATCAGTGGACCAAGACCACCTTTAGGTAGCGATGTCAAAGACAGCACAAATGACAAGTGGTTTCAGACAGCAGAATCCCTTCTCCAGTCCTCTCTGACCATATTCCTTTCCTGATGTTAAACTATGGAGTATATTGGTTGCCTCTGCCCTTTTAGTATCTAGGCTTGATTACTTTCCTGCATCAGAACCAGGCTTCAAGCCACCTCTGACCATAGCTGATTGGAACCAGGTGACATCTGATCATACAGAATACCAGGGCTGTTTCTCTGAGGCTTTAAGAGATACATCCAGATATGCTTACAATTTTCAGGATTTTTCTCTGTGGGTAGACTTGAAAAAAACCCCAAACCAGTGCCTTTCAGTATAAGCTGACCAAGCCAGCTTCAAACAATGGGTTGCTTAGCTTGTCTTACAGTGGCGTTAGACTTAAAGCAGCACTGCAGAGCAGCTAATAAGCTGTGTTAATACATCTTCGCTTCATCCAGGGAACTCAGAGGACAGAGAGGGTAAGCACCCATCTGTCTGCAAAAGACTGTATAGACTTCCACTGAGTCATGAGCTGGACTTTGTTAATGTGTAATGAAATTAATTAAAACCTCTCCCTTCCCCCAGTATTGGTTAAATATTATGACTCACCTGGTTGCCTTCTGAGCATAATAAAACTTGACAGGATTTGAGGAGGGGGGAGATGTGGAGGAAGGAGTGGATGTGAGATGTTTCTTCCTCCTTGTGTCTATCTGGCTTTTCAGTGCAAAGTCACATTCTGTCATGTTACATACACACCAAAATATTTAGAAACACACAGGGCAAAGATCAGCTTGCAAGCGTGAGTTCATGAACTCTGCCAGCGCACAGATTTCTCTGCCAGAGCAACACAGCATCCTAGAGGCAAGTCAAATGAAAACAGTCAGAATAATACACTCAGGTAGCAGAAAAGGCAATTGTACCATCAGGACCAATCCTGAACAAAATATATTTTGGCATATATCGAGACCTTGACAAAAGGAAGCCTCCAAGTTTACCACCAGAGTTAACTTAAATTTTTAATCTACCTTTTTATTTTTTTTTTTTAAAGGAGAAGGAGTGTTTAATTATCAGTTCTCAAGCAAACAGTGGTTCGGCAAAATGTCAGATCTCCAGCTGAGACGCCACCAGTTTGTGCTTGGAATTGTGTGCCAGGCGGCTGTATGGACAGGCGAAGACCTCCGACTGTTCGCTGAATGAATTTCCACTCGTGCCTCTCGACATTGATTGAAAGCGAAGGCTGCTGTTGGAGCCCTCAGGCTGTCTTAAGAAATCCATCCCTCCCCATGCTAGATCCTTGATGAGTGTAACTCCAGCTTCAAGAGGGACTGGGTGAAGTGGAAGGAATTTAACCCTTCTGGTCCCTGGAACCAAAGTGCTGTCAATGGTTTGGGCTGATACTTAAAGCAAAAGAAGAGAAAGGAAAGAGAATAATGAAATAAGAAGAGGCCAAGAATTTTTTTTTTTTCTTTTATTTCCCTCACCTTTCTTCTTTTGTAAGAAACAAGACATCAGCACAGAATGCATTATAACACATTCTTCTGTTTTCTAAGCTTAGCTTCCCTGAATCCATTTTAATATCAAAACCAGAAAGAAGGGTAAGAACAAACCCATGAATCTGGCATGAAGAGTTAACTACAGTCTTCTCCAAAGGAAGGCAAGTTGAACTAGATTTACTCTGGTGTAAATATATCTTGGAGCTCTCTATGATAATATTGCCTGCACTGTTTGTACTCTCTTAGATTAGAATTTGTGTGGTTCTTTGGCCATGCAATTCCATTTGCCAAACACCAAATTTGAGTTACATACAGTGCCACAGGGCTAATATATGTTCTAATAGATACATCTGACTGCAGAGGTATAAATGGGTGTTGTCCCATTAGTGCCACCATTCCGTTCTTTGCAGGAATGTAGCTCATGAAATGCAACAAAAGTTTGTTAGTCACAATAAGCATTTTGATTCACTTTTTATCAGACTGTGCAGAATTTCTCCTAGAACATTAGCATTATATTTTTAATACTGGGAATGAATTACTACAAGAGCCAAAAGAGTCTGCAGCCTACATCAACTAATTAAAGTTATATGTTGTCCTTTTTGTCTTGGTTTTGTCTCTTTCTTTCTTTCTTTCTTTCTTTCTTTCTTTCTTTCTTTCTTTCTTTCTTTCTTTCTTTCTTTCTTTCTTTCTTTCTTTCCTTCCTTCCTTCCTTCCTTCCTTCCTTCCTTCCTTCCTTCCTTCCTTCCTTCCTTCCTTCCTTCTCTGTATTCTCCTGCCTCATATTTCAGGGGCCATATTTTGACTCAGTACTTGTATATCATGTACCACAGTGAGGTTCTGATACATCACTGGGAGTATTAAAACCTGCAGACAAACCGAGCAAATCACTGCCATTGCAGACCCCAGACACATCAGGTAGAAAAAAAAAAAGTGAAACACTAAGTAAAAACTCCACTGTGTAGTAAACAAAAAACCACAGTTCATTATCAAATCACATAAAATAAATAATAAATCTACACATCTGTCTCATTGCTAAGGGTAATCAAAACGAGCAGTGATTATCTCGGGATTTTATTTAAAATTTTCCTCTAAATTCCTGATATAAGCATACCTTTCTAAACCAAGATACATAAAGACCTTTTCCTTTGTGCCTTTGGATTTTTGTAAAAATGTTTCACAGAATAAAATTCCATTTTACTTTAATCTAAACGTAAAATAAAAATAATACACAGCTTTCAAAAGAAAAAACAAGTAAATATTTGGAACAGCAAAACAAGTGAGTTAATTTGTTGCGTATAAATTTTGGGTTTAAATTTCATTGAATTTCAAAAACGTCTTATTTTTTGACAGTATATTTTTTATTTCTCTCTCCTTTCTCAGAAAGGAAAACCAGGAAAGTCATATCAAAGGGAACCTTTTCAGTCAAATGGAAAGTTTTTTGTGCAAATAGCCTTTCAGTATAATACTAAACCAACCCTATTTACTTCATTGGTTGATGCATCTAATTAATGTTCTTGCAACATGTGGATCTTAAATACTCCCTACTGAAATTAGTGAAACTCCTGTTATTGGCTTGCCAGCTGGATTGGTCCATAGAACAGGATGAAGAACAGAGGAGGGATTCTAGACTTGGTGTCTGTCCCTGGCATCCATGAAATAGTTGGAAATTCTAATGTTACCCTCAGCCTCTGAGTCTGCAGTTTCTCGTCATACATTAAAGCCAAGAAGCTTCTTAAAAATAGAGAAATTTGTGGGGATTGATGGGATGGAGAAGTTCTGGTGCTGTTATCCAGTGGTGAAAGATGGTCTTCAATTGCATAAAGTCACTGAGCCTTCCTCTCTTACCAGAAGGCTCACCCACCCTGTGCTCTCCTCTGCCACAAAGAGACATATCCAAGACATTAGACAGACAGGTCGTTCATCGTCCTGAAGCAATATTTGAAATAAATTACTCCCCTCCTGCATCCCAGTCTCCTGCCCAGGACGTGGCTGTAGTGCTGCTCCTCCCCTGGGGTGCTCACCTTGCATAAATCCATGCAGTGGTTTCTGGCTGTAGTATCTAACCCAGAATTGTCTCAATTTCTTATTCAAATTGTGAAATACATGTGCAGCCCCTGCCATTGGAGCTCTCCCCCCGGGTAGTATCCCCTGCTCCCCATGTGCACTTGGGGAGGACACAGGGAGTGTGGAATCTCCCACCTGGGAACCCTCTCAGTCCACCCAGCACAGCCTGAGGAGCAGGGAAGTTGCACTCTGTCAGCATACAGGAATGGAGATTTTGAGCTCGTGGAGAATGTCATAGCCAGTGAGAGATCAGGAGAGAGGTGTGTGGTAGAACACCTCCCTCCTCCCTTAAAAGAAGTGAGCCATATGCATTTAATTCAAAGAAGAGATGTATGAGACTGCCCCTGAAGTGGGGTCCTGGCTACCAGATACCAGATGATTGAAGCAGCTACCTGCAGTCTTGATCAGGAGCTTGAGTTTGACATATGGCCAAGATTTTCTGACAAACCTCAGTATTCAGCGTAGGGTTTTTTTTCTCCTTTCACATCCCCTGACTTTTCTTTGTGAAAACACTCTTTGAGGTGCCTTATACTTTTATTTCATCGTACAGAAGAGCTGAGGTGCCCTAGAGGTCCAATAGTCTATTCTTTGAGGCAAGGACTGTTAAGTTACCTTTCTTTTTTTCCAGCACTGTCCACATTATGTGATTTAAATGGTAGGCAAAAGGCCAGTGTTATCAGGCTAATACCTGAAAGTAATTAGTACGCACAAGTCATCTGAATTTGTTTAAAGAATTAATATTCATCGTAACTGCAACTCAAACTTTCTACTGGTTTTCCCCTCTGTAGCTGGCAAATATCAAAGGCTTGCTCTTGCATAAAGCATATCAGAATACATATTTAAAACATTTTCTTACATAATTTTTTTTTTTTGGAGAAATTCGTTTATCTGTTAAAAAAAAGAACAAGAAGTAGCTCGTAAATTCATTGCTGATATTCGTTTGGACTCTGAGGAAACTGGGCTATCTACATTGCAATATGACCATGTGTATTTGCTGTCTGTGACCACCCAGGACACATAAAGAAAGCTCTCATTCAGACAGGTATTTCACCTCATGCACAAAATTTAGTTTGTGAATTTTTCCCCGCTGAAAACGGGATTTTGCAATGTTGAACAAAAAAAAAAAACATTCAGGCAGAGTCTGCTTCACTGCCAGGTGCTAAAGTGAAGCACCTTTTCCAGTTGGATTGAGACATAAATGCATGACTAGTTTATTCACACAATTGTCTTCTGGAAGTTACTGAAAAGCAAGGAGAGACGGCAGGAGGCTGTATAAGCAGGCACACTTCTGAGCCCAGGTTTGTAAGGCCTTTATAGGAATGCAACAGGTAAGATGTTTTTTTTTTCTTCTGGTTTAGAAATGACTTGAGCCTTCTGGCTTGAGTATGATTTTCAAAGTGTAATGAAGAAATATCTGTAGAGGTAGTCCTGTAAACACAAACTCCTATTATATGTTTACTCACATCAGCAACATTATACCTCCAAATAGCTTTAGATGATACAAGTATGGCCTAACTCCACTATAAAATCTCTGTGCATGTTCCCTTAATTTAGTTCTGTTATAGCACAGATTTTTAGATGCTTGTAAAAAGGGTCAGAACCCCCCTGAAATTTGGAAAACAGCTGCATGGATTCTTGGATGGGGCTTGGAGCAACCTGGTCTAGTGGAAGGTGACCCAGCCCATGGGAGGGGATTGGAATGAGATGATCTTTAAGGTCCCTTCCAAACCATTCTATAATTCTGTGATTCCTCAGCCTTAGTAGCTGACCCTACAGTGCTCATTTTGGAAAAAGGGGTGTTAGAAACTTCAGTAGAAGTTTGGGACTGTAATGCATTAAGTAAATTGGAGCCCTGTCCTGCCTGCATCTTATAGGACTGTAGGAATGTTTGAGACAACTGAAAAGGGTTTTTGGTGCAAGGGTTTTGAATCTTCCATTGCAAATAAGTGGTACTGTTGTGCATGGCATGCTGTTGAAAAGTGAAGCCTCTTACATCTGCTACAGAAGCTCTCATTGTTAGCACTGCACATGACAATGTTTTTATCAGAATCATAGAATAATTAAGGTTGAGAAAGACTTCTAAGACCATTGAGATCAATCAGTGCCAGGTTCACCAACAATTGTGACTCTCAGCACCACATCCACATATTTTTTGAACACTTCCAGGGGATGGTGATTCCACCCCTTCCCTGGGCAGCCTGTTCCAATGCCTGTCTGCCTTTTCAGCGAAGTTTTTCCTAATATCCAATCTAATTCTTCCTTGGTGCAACTTGAGAAGATCTCCTCTTGTCCTATTACTGGTTATGTGGGCAAAGAGATTTACTCCCACCTGTCTGCTACATCCATTTAGGTAATTGTAGAGAGCAGGGATGTCTCTCTTAAGCTAAGTCTGAAACTAAAGATGAATACTTTACCCTGATGAAGAAAGTGAGATAGCAATATTTATCTTCTCTGTGTTATCTCTCACTTTTTCATTGGTCATCTCTAGGAATAATCTGATTTCATTTTTTTTTTAAATGTCTATGAAATAATCAAAGGCATAATAAAATGTCAAACCCCTCATTTGTCTTCTTTCCAGGGTGAACAGACATCATCTTCATCAGTCTCTCTGTGTTCATGCTGCTCTGCAGATCCTTGACCATTGGGATGGTGTTTTTGCTACACTCTGATGTACCCATGTCTCTCGTGTCCTGGGGAGCAGAGCTCTCTAGAGATGTCTCACCAGTGCTGAGCAGAGAAGGATCTCCTTCCTCAACCCACTGGCAGTGCTCTGTCTAATGTAACCTGGGATACTGTTGACCTTCTTTGCTGCAAGAGCACATTTTTTTCTCATGGTCAACCAGCTGCTCATACCCACCCCACATCCTATTTTGCCAAGCTGTTTCCTACAAACTGCCCAATAAAATATAATTGCATAATGCAACTAATAATAAGAAAAGCATATAGACAACTCTAATTAGCAAAATTATATCATTATTTTCTTTCCCTGTCAGGAAACCAGACACAGACAGAACAATATGCCATGGGAAAGACATGGTTCTCCTTCATCTGGGGAATTGGGGTCCTGGGCTGCCAGCCCGAGCAGCGCGGTTTCCTCCCGTGTTTGTTTTCCATAAGGGGAAGGAAGTGTTTGCTGATCGGCTGTGCCTGTGTTTAAACTGACTTTAGGAGTCTAATTGCTTGGTGTTTTCTATTGTGTATTTGCTTGCTGTCTTGACTTGGTTTGGACTGAAGTGTGTTTGTTCTGAGTGATTTTGGAGTTTGTTTGCTTTAAGGGAAGGCAGAGATTTAACTAGATGGAAACTTATGGTGTGACTACTCCAGCTGCTTCAAACAAGGAGTGTCTCTGCTCTCCAGACACCACTTTCTCTGGAGCTTTGTCTGTTTTTTTTCCTCTATAGAGGCAGGGATATATCATGAAGAAAGGGCTCGCGGCTTATTTCCCTGTTGCAAGTCCATTGCATAATAATTCTTTAGGATGAAAGAAGAAAATTTCCTGTAAGATAATGTCTAAACAATTCCTCTACGTGTTTTTGGTTTTTGTTGTTGTTTTGGTTTTTTTTTTTTTTTCCCCCGAAAGAACAAACTGGTGCAATTAATCTGTTATTTTTCAACACAAGCACCTGTAAAATTAAACAAAGAGCCACAAATTTATTTTCTGTGAGAAATGTGGAAATTAGAATTGACCCAAATGATATTTAGGATTAGTTATATACAGTCTATATCAACATCTGGCCTGTCAGGGTAGGGAAGTTTTTAAGAAGAAAGTTTCCTTAGTAAAGCCCCCAAGCAAAAAAATATAGGCAAATAAACAACAACAAATGCCTCAGAACCCAAGAAAACCTGGGCAAAAAAGTCGGCCAGTTTTTGGGAGAGGCTGGGGAGAGGGTAGGGCAAGAAAGAAAGGAAGAAAAAGAAGGTAAAATCTCAGTTTGTATTTGCTCTTCTCATGAGCAGTATCATGTCCAGGAAGTTTCAAACTAAAACAAAATTGAAAACCAGAGATATTTTTGTTGTTCTGGAAGTAACCTTAGCTCTATAATTTCTACACAGTGTATACTTCCACTGGTTTTTTTTCTGGGTCAGATAAAATAAGCATCCATTTCTTCAGTGTTGCCCTTTTCATTTTTAATTGTTTGTTTGCAGAAGTGCATTGTAAGTGATTAGAGAGGAATATATTAAGCAAAGCACAGACTAAGGAGGTGAAAGAGCATCCCTAAACATTTTCACTGGAGAGAACTTTAGGAAGGGAAGCATAAACTCTTGTTACATCAGTGGGGAAATGATATGAATCCCTAGTGTCCCATTTGAAAGGACTGGGAAAAGGGATCCTTAAAACACGGGGACAGCTACGGCTGTTTGTGTGTCTGGAAGCTTGTGAGGAGAGTGATGTGATGATGTTTATTTGCAGTCTATCAGGCAGCCACTAGATGTCTCTGATTATTGCATACAGTTCCAGCACGATTCAGTCTCCGGTAAACAAAGGAGACAAAAGTGGATCTAAAGAGGTGTGCAAGTCATTTGGTGTAGATCTTGACTTATATTTGTTGGTTTAGATAAACATCCTCCTTTTAAAACAATCCTGCATATTACAGAACTATAGCTTTTTTGTATACGCGAACTTCCTTTGATCAGAAAATATCCAGACGTTTCTTCTACTTGTGAATTCCAGATTGTGTAACAATTTATATATATATATATATATATACAATACAGTAAATGAATACATGGATAAGAATCCACATGGCCTCCATTATTTCAGTTTGATAGAATACAGCACAGTATACAGTACATTATTTTTTACAAAAATGCCTGATAATGAATGAAATATCTTTAATAAATACTAGCTGTTTTCACTAAAAATGTCTATATAGTTTTCATGCATGTGCAATAGAGAGTCGAGAATGATACGCTGGCCAAATTCAGGTGAGTATACATCACCCATTGAAAATCTCCTGCATCTGGGGATTTTGACTGAAAAGAGAATTCATAACATATTTTTACTAAATGGAGTAAAAGGTGTTATAAACCAAGGCAAAGTGAAGCTTTTTCAGCCCAGAGCACTGATGATAAGTTACACTTATACACATATGCATGCAGTTCTATAAATATTTTTTTTGTGTGAGTGTACAAATCAAAGGGCCAGCTCTTTGCTGCCTTTTTTCCTGCAAAACAATTTACAGTGAATTTCAGAAGGTGTGTAAAACAGAACTCCTTTGTAACTGAGCTAGTTACAGCCATATCATTTAAAGGAAGGAAACCCAAACAAAGTACTGAATGAAATGGCGTGTTAAATTCCAGAACTATTCAATCTGTAGCTCTCTTTCTGTGTCCTCTATTGTCTCAAACAGAAAGTGATATCTGGAAAAGGAAGGGGACAGGTTCAGCATTTTGTAGAAATCTTCAGGTTTAGCTATGCAGTTTTCTGAAAAAAAAATACCTCCAGAGGAGCTAGAACCTGAGTCTGACAACCCAGCTGCCACCTTCAACTTCACCAATTCCCTAATAATATTCTGAAGTGGGTTAAAACCTCTGGGATGTGCTAAATGTGTCATCCCATCATTATAATGATCATTGGAACGGTTTACTCATTGCCGTTGTTGGCCACAAATTTTTCTCTGCGCTGTGCCAACCACACTCAAGGAAGGCATCTCCATAGCCCCTGTTGTGATTAAATGTGCTGGGATGTCACATTAGAAAAGGACTTCTTGGTAGAGAGCAAAAGTGATAGAAATAGGAAGTGAGATTCTCAGGGAGATAAATGAGTGGGAGAGATTTATTGATGAAGCATAGATAGTGCTAAGAGTAGAAGTTAAAATAGCATAAAATGAGGTTCAAGGGAGCAAATTGAGGGAAGAGATTTGTACTGCAGGGAAAAGCAGCAAATGGAAAGTGCATAGTCCTGAGGAAAGAGCATGGAAAACATGGGCAAGAAACAGAGACGTGAAGCTATAAACATCTCCTGTTCCTCCCATATGGGCAACCCATTTTTGCAATCTACCTGTAGTGTCATTACTGGAAATGAAATTTGGAATTTACAGGATGGATCTGAAAGGTGGTGGGCCATATGCATTGCTGCTGTAATCCCACTGGTGTCACCACAGACTGTGGAGTTCCTCTGGGGGCAACACTCTTGAACGTTACACCTGCAGTTAATAAACCTCATCACATCTCAGCACATCTCAGCCCCTCTTCTCTGATCAAAGTCAGTGGTTCATGATAAACCAGACAGAACAGCTGGCTGGAGGCTTTTGTGCCTGCTGTTAGGAACCAGACTCATTGTCAAGATTTGCTACACTATTTAGCTAGTGTAAGTCTTACTCTCTTCCTCAATTTACCCCCACAACAGATTTGACCCAGAGCTGTAAAAACTTACCTTGAACAGCCTTTGCTCTAGTTACTTAGCACAATCATAATTATTTATAGTGGTTTCAAATTCAGAGTGCTAGGAGCACAAATGATTACATTTGCTTGGATGTGTCTGCAGATGAGGTTTGTAACACAGTTGTAATGAACTTTGAAGGAGAGAGTCTGAGCTAATTCTGCTCCATTGAAAGGCAATAATTCAGTGCAGAACAAAAGTCATCTGAAGGGAAGGATGTCATCTAAACTGTAAATGTAAAGAGGATTGACTCTTACAAGAATAAATTCAGATGGATAGACTGCAGTTTAGGTTACAAGAGCATAAACTTGACATGACTATTTTGCACTGGTGAAGCTTGAATCAGAGCTCATTGTTGCTGAACCAGATGCTAGATCTCATTCAAGATCAGGATATGATTCTTACCACTCCCTCAGTTTAATACTGATCACAGAGATGTTCTTCAGGTATTGTAATTAAAAACAAGTTACTCAAGGTACCTAGGTCAGAGTTTTGAAGATAGTACAGTATGCAGTAGCTTGCAGGGAAAAACACTTTATACTAGCTGATCCACTGGAATTATGATTAGGTGTCTGCCCTCTGCAGTGGAAGCACAGCACAGAGCTATCATCCCAGGGGTTATGTCTGACAAAGAAAACGAAATACCTGGAATAATAAAACACATTAACTTCCTGAAATCTACTAAGGACAGGGGTCCATCCACACAGGAATTAAATTCCTTAGTCTTTGATACAGGCAGGCAGATAAGGCACCAACACTTTTATTGCAAAGTCAGAACATGGAAAACTTATTTATTCAGGAGTCAAACAGAATAGGCTGTGATCCCTTCTATTGTAGGGTTTAGACCTGCATGGCTCCAACTATACATTCCTCTTCAGATGATACTTACAAGCAAATCCTACCTATATGAAGAAGTTCACTGTAACAGTTGATTATTCTTAGTTAAACCAAGACAAATGGGAGAGACATTAAACCTAGTTATGAATATTCAACCTGATAACGTCATCCACCCAGGAAAAAATAAATCTCATCAGCAGCTGAAAGCAATAGATTTCTGGTTTCTGGTCTCCATGATTCCCAGGCACGTGGGTTCTGTAGAAATAATTAAGGTAAGAAGTTGGCCTTCTATCCACCAGTCATTGCAATAATAATGTGAAAGTTCCCTCTATTTCTATCTCGTCTGACCAGTGAGTTCCTTCAAAATGTGCTGTTTTCTAGCCTGGCCATGCTTTCAGAGAAACCACATTCAAATCCAAGTGCAAAACTCAACTCTACCTCAATAATTTCTTCACATAAGTACCTGTAGAGAAACAGACATAGACGCAGCTCAGCAAATAAAGCAATTTCCCTCCTCTGGGGAAGAAGAAAAAGAAAAAGATTATAGCTGTCCTGTCTAATCTGAAATATTTGAGACATACTGAATTACTTCACTGATGAGACCTATGATTTCCACGGGAAAATGAGACATGTAGGCTCCCTCTGGGAAGGTGTTTGACTTTAGCAGAAACATGCATGTTCCCCCAGGCTGGGACGCAACTGGAAATGTACCATCGATCCGTAAACTTACTGATTTCTTATTCTGCTTGCCATGCACAGTGCTATCACCGAAGAAGCTGTTCCGCATTTAAAGCAAGAAGCAACTGCAGATCAGCTCTGGTGGGGGGTCATGAGTGTATCTTTTATCCTAGATGCCATATTTCAGGAAAGGAGAGAAGATTAATGCCTTTCAGAACCTTCCAGCTGCTTACGCTGTACTCATTTCAAACACATTTGTTGGGTCCATCAATCCTATGCCCTCTCCCAGCTTTTAATTGGTCATGACGATAAGTCAGAGATCCCAGATTCTCCCCTCCATTCCATCTACTCTGTAGACTCCAAATGGAAGAAGAAAAACCATTTTCACTACTCAATTTAAAGAGTTAAGTCCAAGCTGAGGTCCAGGTGAAGTATCAGGGACAGCTTGACAATCCTCTGCATTAAGAAGACACAAAGAGCAGGAAAGAAAAACCTGCAGGAGAATATGAAGTATTGCATAGTGACACATACCTCACACCTGGGCTGGTCCTTCAGTGGTTTAGGCTCTTCCTTAGACCTCTGCTCTGACAGACCCATCTCAGAGATCAAACCTGAAAGGAGCTTGTATCTGGGTGAGGGTCAGTCTCTTCTCCCAGGTAACAAGAGACAGGATGAGAGGAAACAACCCCAAGTTTTGCCAGGGGAAATTTAGATTGTATATTAGAATATTTTTCTTCCCTGGAGGGTAGTCAGGTATTGGAACAGGCTGCTCAGGGAAGTGGTTGTCACCATCCCTGTAAATTTTTTTTAAAAGTGTGGCTATGTCATTTGGGAACATGATTTAGTGGTGACTTGGTGGTGCTGGGTTAACTCAATGACCTTAGAGGTCTTTTCCAAGCTAAATAATCCTATGATTCTATGATCCTTAGTCATGTCCTTTCTTCCTCATGCAATGTAACCCTGATAAGTCTTTAATGAACTATCACTGGACAGGTTGTTCAGGGATTTGAGATGAAATGAATGAAGAAACATCTGCAAGTGGGGGAAAAAAAAAAAAAAAAAAACAGAGAGAATTTAAAAGCAGTGTCCTTAAAAGCATGCAGTGAAACCACACTACTAATATACATGGTTTGCTGTATGTTGATAAACTGGCTTCAAAGCCCAGACTTGGGATACAGCAGTTCCTGTTTGACTGTTATGTCACCATTTAACCCCTGTCAATAGATTCCATGTCTTTCTTTGTCAGATGCCCTGTCAAAAAAAAAAAAAAAATCAAACCCTCAAAACAAGACACGCCATAAATATCAAATCCCATTATTAGAATTATTTGTAAAATGCCTTAACAACTATTGGCAAGGTTTTATTAGAGTCTGGTAGGTTAGTGAAAGTCCAGGTATGAATGCTTGTTTTCATCTGAAAACGTGATGACAATAGGTCTGAGTTGGAGAGAACAATACAGTAGAGCATCGAATGAAAGAACGGTGAGAGACATAATGGATGAATAAGTAGAAATCGCTCATTTTCATCATTTGAAGTAGTGTCCCTTTTAACTTCAGGCCAAGAAAAATGGTTGTGTATGGGTTAAAATAAGACATAAAGCATGAAATGTAGGAACTTGTCTTCCAGCCTGCTGTTCAGGTTGACTTTGTAAATGTCACACAACTTTTCCCTCCCATACGAAACAGGAAAGAATCTGATCAATTCCTCCCTGCTCCCCCCTGCTTCCCCAGGCATCTTCTGCAACTGATGCAAAGCATAGCATTCAGTGTCAAAGCCTGTTACATGCTGCTACCTCCTAATAATATTAAAATGAAAATGAAAGTAGCTCCCAAACAGTCTTTGAATCAATCCTAATGTGATAAAAATGAATATCCCCTCTTTCTTTTCCTCCTCCCCTCTCCCTTCACTGTCATTTGAACCTTTACAACAGCATTTTGTCTGCAGCAATGGATTAAATTGTCACATTGATGATTGGTGTCCAGTCTCTCAATTTTGGCATAATTGTTCTGCTCAAAGTGTTGCTGTACCTACATTTTTAAGACCTGGAGCTGCAGCTTTTATTTGGTGTAACTGAACTGATTGTAAGAATCACAGAATCACAGAATATAGATAAAGTTGGGAGTGTCTGGAACTCATCTACTCCAGCCTCCCTGCTCCAGCAGGGTCCCCTACAGCACATTGCTCAGAATTGTAACCAGATGGCTTTGGAGTATCTACAGGGAAGGGGACTCCACAACCTTTCTGGGCAATCTGTTCCAGTGCTCAGTCATCCGCTCATTAAAGAAATTCCTTCTCAAGTTCACATGGAACTTCCCATCTGCCAGTTTCTGCCATCCCATTGCTTGGCACTACTGAGTAGAGCCTGGATCAATCCTCTTGACACCCTCCCTTCAAGCACACACAGTGGTAACATCCCCTCTCCATCTCCTCTGTTCCAGGCTAGAAAGTAGATAAGAACTTTTACAATGACAGGGAAGGAAGTAACTTCTCCCTATTCCGGTCTAAGGATGGCCGACATAAATGGGTTGATATTTTCCACACCTTGTCTTTATATGGTCTCCCCTTGGTGCTTACCAAAACTGTTGTTTCTGGTTACTCCCTCCTTGGCTTTTACTGCTGCTATGAAACAGCCAGGATAAAAGTGTCCTTTGCCACTTTTCATGCTTCCCATGTGTACTTAACTTGTTCTGGGAAACTAAAGTCATTTGAAGAGTGCTGAAAAAAGGTGTTTGTCACATAACTTCCCCCTATAAAAAAAACCAAAAAAACCCAAACAAACAAACAAAATAAAACAAACAAACAAAAAAAAACAACAACAACAACAAAAAAAAAACAACAACAAAAAAACCCCTAGTAACTGATTTTTTTCTGACCAGACATTGTGAAGTAGACTAAATTCATTTTTAATGCATTAGTCGTTATAACTTGGAAAGACTGATATTCAGACAAAAGCTTCAAAGTCCCAGACAAGGGTTGGCTGATTATAAGAACATTTTTGCAAGCATAAGTTAGAACACTTCTAAGAATAAATGAAAGAGGTAGTCAGTACTCTTGGTTTGAATAATTAATATAGATTACTTTGCACAGATGAAAAAAATACTGAGTACTGGATCCCCAAATAACACATAAAATGTGCAATCAGCCCTCAAAAACTCCTTTTGCTGGAATTCCAGTGAGGTCATGGTTCATACCTATCATGATTAAACAGTTTTAACAAGGACCTGGGGAAAAAAAAGTAAACAGAAAATCATTTAGTGAGAGTATTTTCAGATGACATACATTTGGGTGCAGCGGTAAATAATGAGCAGAATGGATGACTGACTTGGAGCTCTCTGGATTGCTTGGTAAGCTGGGTGTAAGCAAACAGTTGGGACCAAATGTGCCATTACAAATCCAGGGAAGCACAAGAATTGAAGCTGACTATACAAACAGAAGGTTAATGCAAGGAATTAGTAATTTTTGAACATGACTATAACTGCTGTTCATCCATGTTCCCTTTGTACAATCTTTTCCCATCAGGGTTCAGACAATCTTTTCTTACTCATCCCCATACCAATTTGGTATTTCATTTGATTTGACTTGGCAGAGGTAAAACACATGTGGAGATTTGATTACTCTGTAAATATCTATGTAAAGAACATTGTGGACAAGGTTGCAGCAGTGTTTAATGGCTAGTTGTTAAAGCTACAGAAATTCAAACTGAAAATAAAGTACAGATTTAAACAGTAAAACTGTTAACCATGGGAGCTATTTACCAAAGATGATGATAGATTTTCCATCTCTGGGTGTTCTTTAAATGGGTTTGCTGTTCTTTTCCTACTTCAAACAGAGATTTTGGACTCAAAACGGGAATTAATATGTGGAGCTCCCAGGGCTTTTTTTGTGGAAAGAGGTTTTCCTTTATCCAGAGAGCTAAAGAAATTATACTGTCAGCAATGCTCTGTTTGGCCCAAGATTTAACCAAGTAGAAAAGTGACCATGAGGCATTCACCCACATGGTTTTTTGCTCCAAGTCCAATTCAGTTAGCTCTCAGGACACGGCCCAGAGGATCAAGGGTGCACTATTAATTGTCTGTCTGCCTTTAAAGTAGCACCTAATTTCTCTGATACACTCAACCTTTTCAACTCAATCCTGAATTTGGCACCGCTTCAAGCTATTTATTATGATTTAGAAATAAATCCTCAATTCTCATGACACAGCTGCTTTTGTCACAATAACCACCTGGGCACAACATGTTCCTGTGGTGAAGCTTGATAGGTTAATCGAGCTTCACAAAGCTTGCAACAAGGTTTGAGATGCTTGGATAAAAATAATAAATATTGGGTGGAATTACTGTTAATATTCTTTAAAATATCTTATGTATAGTGGAACTCAGACATGCTAGGAACCTCAGCAAAGTATTAGTCAATATATACATAATCAGCTTTCTATCCTTAAACTTCATGTAGTGGTTTTGGTTTGAAATATGGATCACTTACTGATTTTTCTTTTTGTGAGATAAGCATTAAGAGAAAACAAAGCAGGCACCAAACTTACAGAATATAAAGAAGTTTATTAACAGACGTAAAAGAAAGGGGGGGAAAAAAGCTGCTGTGGTGTAAAACATTTATTCCATGAAAACTCACAGTTCTTTCACACTGCAAGACATGGACCATTACATGGGGTTTTTAATCTTTTTAAGGATGAGTTATGTAGGCCTGAACACGAAAGTTTTTTCGCCACCAGTCTCTTAAAAGTCTCTCTCTCTCTCTCCTTTTAAATAGCCTGGCATGGGCACTCTTCACAACCTTCACGGGCCACATGTGAATTGTCCATCCCCCCATGTACTTCAAATGGTTTAAAGAAACGCACAGTTTGTGATATTACAGTTCTTTACCACGGCATGCAAGAATTATTTTAAGCTACGCGCAAGAAGCGCGGCACTGACCTCTCTTCTCCTCTGAAGCCATCTTAGCTCCGTCCCATGTGACGTGACTCACTTTCTCTTTCTCTCTGGCTCCAAAACCGCCACGTTACCGTTCAGGCTCCACAGTGGAGAGAGCCCTGCTCTCCCTGCGCTGCTGGCTGCACTGTTTCCTCTTCAGTTCAGCGCAAAGTGTGCTGGCTGCAGACAGGAGGCTCCTCCGGCTCCTGCTGGCTCAGTGTGGAGAGGAGAGGGTCCCGCCAGTTCCAAAAAGCTGTTGCGGATAGGCTCAGCTGTGTGGCAGTCCGTGGCTGACCATCGCTGTCTGTGGCTCAGGGATAGCTCCTCCTCCCAAATAGCCGGGGTTCGTGCTGTGGCGCTGGGAGAAGGTGGGGGGGAGGGAGCAGGGACCCCAGCCCAGCTCAGCAGGGCCCAGAGGCCCAAGGCCCCCCCTACCTTCCGGCATGCTAGCTGGAAAGGAAGGCCAATTCCTGCCTTCCCTCATGGTTTACATATGTAAATTGAGAGAAGCGTTATTGGTCTAAAAAGTTGCCTGTCAATTCAGGGTCAACCCACTATATTTCTTTTCTATTGGAACAGAGAATTATTGGGTTTTTGCATAGATTCAGTACTGAAACATTTGGGTTGGAATAGGGGTCCTAGTGAGTGGCATATCTTGTGATTGTGCTTCACAGCAAGACTGAATTAATTTTCCTTAAGACATTACTGTGAGACTGATTATAAGTCTGCCCTTGAATGCTTCTCAGTGAAAGTGATGTGACCTCCCTTGGCAGTTTGTTCCATGGATCTAGCTATCCTAATAGTTATAAAGTTTGTCTTAATCATTAACTGAAATTTCTCCTTTGTTGCAGCTTCATCCCATTACTTCTTGTTCTGACCTTGGTGACTCATTATGATAATTGGCCCCTGACCTCCTTCTATTATTTTTTATGTATTTGGAAGAGACATGGGTGTAGACCAGAAAATGTGGAACCATATCCTAATGCCGTGACAGCCTCAGGAAAGCATACAGCTTTTGGATTTTCTTTGACCTACAGCTAGATTAAAAGCCATGTGTAAAATTTAGAACAGCATTCTGTCAAGGGCAACAAGAAAAGCTTCTCTAGGTAAGTTGGTGATAAAAGAAAGGCCAGGGAAAATGTGGGCCCTTTCTGGAAGGAAATTGCAGACTGGTTGCCTGGAACTGGGTAGGTTGAGGTTGCTGAGGGTAGGTTGAGGTTGCTTCTCAACAACTTTTTTTTTGCCTCAGTCTTCACTAGACAGTGTTCCACCATAAGAGAGACATGAACTCCCTGGAATGAGTGCAGACAAGGCCACCAAGATGATCTGTGGGCTAGAGAACCTCTGCCACGGAGACAGGCTCAGAGCATTTTTTTGTTGAGCTTGCAGAAGTCTCTGTGAAGAACTCCTAGAACCTTTCAGTACCTAGAAAGGTTACAGGAGTGATGGAAAGGAACTCTTTATAAAGACATGGAGTAACAGAACAAGGGGTAATGGCTTCAAACTCAAAGAGAGTGGTTTAGATCAGATATTAGGAAAAAATTCTTTCCTGTGAGGTGAGCCCTGGCATTGGCTGCCCAGAGAAACTGTGAATGCCAAATGCCTGGAAGTGTCCAAGGCTAGGTTGGAGGGGACTAGGAACAACCTGGTCTAGTGGAAGGAGTCCCTGCCCACTACAGGGGCATTGTAACCAGATGATCTTTGAGGTGCCTTCCAACCCAAAGTTTTCCATGATTTCTGAAAAGATCCCTTATACTAGAGTTGCTGCTTAGGTTGACCAAAGTTTCCATATTAACCACATGAAAAGAGTTTGCTGAACTGAACTGAGCTTACCAGAGAAGCTTTGGTAATTTTTCAGTAAAGAGCGTTAGTATGTCATGTACCTGCAGTCCTCCCATCCATCAAATATGAGTTTCCAGGAAAAGGAGCCTCTGCGTTCCTTTTATTGCATTAGCACCTAATGGTTGGATCAGCCATTGGCTTTGCCTAAAGTTGACTTGAAATGCTATCCAAATTTGGTCTTGCTAATAGGACTTATAACAATATTCATTAACAATTTAGCTTTATAAGAAATGTGTTTTTTGGAAATGAATATGATTACTTTGTAGCTAAAGTATACTTTTGTTTTCTATTACAGGCTGTGCCAAAGAGTTACACAAGATTGGAAAAAAAAAAATATATATTTACTCAAGTGCCTAATAATTACACTGTTTGCTTCATAGGTCTTGTATTGAGGGGAAGAAAAATAACTTTATTTATAATCCTTTGTAGCAGTTTTATTTTCAACTCCTTTGCCACTTCTTCACTGTCTGTGGAGGTGTAACACTATTACACTTGGCTGTACTTCTCTGCCATGTTGACAGTCTTGGTGTCTGTGAAATCTGTAACTCATTGGTTTCAAGAGATGTATATGAGAGCTGACCGTTTTTTGCTCTGATAAATGGATTTTTCCTCTAAATGGTAGAGGGAAAGGATCTAGTGTATACAACAGCACACACTAATTCAGTGGCCAAACTCACAGGTGATATATGTAGAAACTGAAAAAACCTTTTCTTTAACTTCTTCTTCATGAACACAATACTTCTCTGGGGTAGTAAAGGAATATTGAAGTGTTGGTCCTAAATTAGGTAGGTAGATAAGTAAATTTTCCTGGAGGGACCAGATTTCATGTCCTGCTTGACAGATGTGACAGAAGGCAACTTCTGAGTTACAGCACCTCCTCATTCTTGACATGTCACAAAATATTAACACCCTTGAGTATGATTAAGTAAGTGACACATCATAATAACTTATCATATATCTCAAAGTAAGTCAGAAGTCAGTGCTGGCCTCATTGTACGATCTCAACTCGAACCAAATGTGAAAAGAAACAAAACATTTTTTGCAAGCTGAGAGCCAACATCTCACTAAGACATCCTGTGAAAGTCTTCTTCAGTAGTAACTAAAATGAAATTAAAATAATCCTTTCAAAGTCAAGGAAGAACTACGTAGCCATCAACATAATTATTGTTTATGCAGTACACATTGCTCTGAGATGAAATGATAGGTTTTTCATAAATGTAATTTTTATTGGGGATGAAAGAGTCCAACACATGGTCAAAAGGTCTGAATTCTCAATGGCTCCTGGTCATTGCCTTGTCATGGGACAGAGATCGCTAAATTAATTTGTAATTATGCAAATTTTTTTGCTATGATTTGAAATAGACTAAAAAAAAAGATAGAAACTGGTATTTTATCTCTATCAAAAATATTTCTCAGGGTTATTTATAATAATAAGATGTATTTATTGAAGAAAAATATCTCCCTGTCATAAATATTTTATCTAAAATATAAAATTTTGAAATGTTACTTAGAAATTCAATACTTATTAAGAGGACACTAGTTTTTTGGGTTTTGGCTTTTTTTTTGGGGTTTTTTTTTTTTTTTTAGTCAGTATAATGGTTTATGATTGCTAAAACCCCCAGTTAATTTTACCTGTTTAGTTCCTGGTCTAAACTGTAGGTTTATGGATTTTTAATTTTTTTTAAACATACTGCAGACAACTATTCTGAAGAGGACTTTTGATGAAGAGTATAATAAAATAGCTATTTTTTCAAAATCAGTCATACTGAAAAGCAGACTTTCCCAACAAGCTTTTATCTCTATTCATTTGAAACCTTCAAAGGGAGGTATCAAACAGTCTTAAGAGTGTATTTTTTATAATTTACATTAGTTACTTTGACATTCCATATTTCATTATTCTATGCAGCTTGTATCAGGTGTCCTGAGATTCTTTCTCTTTGTATTATAGAGTGTCTTGATCACAGTTCTTCTATGGTAGAGGATCACTTAGCTTTTCTTCACAGGACTGCAGCTGAGATTCGTATCTCCCAGGAGACCATCTGTGATACAAGGTAAGTGACTCCCAGGAGGATATCACACAAATTTACATCAATTAGTAGGTTCAGAAACCAGAAATATCTGGTAGCTTGTGAAGAGGAGTTTAAAAAGAAAAAAAAAAAAAGCAGGATAACCCCTCCTCAAGATTCATTAATGTCCTCTCTGAATTACCCAGCAGGACTATAAAGGAACCATGGCCATGGAAAAGGCAGTGCTGAGTGTCTCCGAGTGTCTCTGATGCCACACTGGTACATTTCCATAAATTTGGTTCAAGGTTCAAATATTTAGATATAGTGCGTAGGCATATTCTTATTTCTTCATGGCAAACAATCCACCCAAGATTTAAAAACTCATAGACTCTGTTTCACAGTTTAACAGCATGACACATTTTAAGCGGAAAACTTTAGAGGCAGTCAGAGGTGGCGTAGACAGAGACAGAGATAGAGATAACCACACATGGAAAGCCCTCCAGGAGGAATTTCTGCCATTCCTCAGTAGGGAAGAACCAGAAATTTCATGCTGCACTGCTTGAAATGTCCCCAGCATCAATCTAAAGTGGGTTAGAGTGTAAAATATTAAGAAAGGGAGTGTAGTACCTCAAGGTAGTACAAAAATAAGAGTTTGCTATTTTAATGAGAATCTTCCATTATTGTATTTGGTCTTCACATAAATGACTCAAGTGTTATTAATCATATAATGCAATATGGGTTAGACAGGTCCCCTCTGAATACTGCAGAAAAGAAGGAGAAAGGCAAAGTCTGCCAGAGGAATATCAAACTACACCCATTATTCAGAAGTGCAGTGGTCATTGCTGGTTCTATAAAACAACCTTAAGTCAAGGGTCCCTGCGGTACATTTGCACTTCTAGACTATTTCCATACTTCTTCCCTCGAAGGGGGCAACGTACCATGGTATTTGTGACAAAAAGAAACTCAGACCAGAGGGTGGTCTAGTAAGTGACATAGTCATGACCATTCAGAAGACATGTGGCAAAGCAGGAACTTGAGTGATATTCAGAAACATTTCTTCACTGAAAGGATTATCAGGCATACGGAACAGGCTGCCCATGGAAGTGGTGGAATCACCATCCCTGGAAGTGTTTAGAAAATGTGTGGATATGGCACTTGGAGACATGGTTTAAACTAGATGAGTGCTGGGTTAATGGTTGAACTCAATGATCGTAGAGGTCTTTTCCACCCTTAACGCTTGTGTGATTGCAGCACTGCTAATCTAACTGCCTCTGCTTCCTGAAACAGCAGATAGACAGGTATCAAGCAAGTAAACTAGAGACACAATGTATTGAGAGGAGTCTGTATGGCCTCAAGCTGAGGAAATCAATTACTTAAACTGTTGAAAGCAGATGCATAAGTATAGTTAAAATATTCACATTAATTATTTACTCCTTTCAGCTTTTTATTTTATCAGCAGAATGGAGGAAAAGGGATTAAAAAAAAAAAAAGAAAAAAGTTGTGTCTGTAATAGAAGTGATCAAAAAGACCTTTTTCCTAAGAAAAGCTATAACCGGACTTCATCAATTATAAACAAAGAAAGACAGGGGCAAGAAGATTGCGTGGCAAGTTGGTTTTCTGTGGTTTTGTTTTTTCCTTTTCCCTTCCTTCATTCTTCCTTTGCTCTCTTTGCTCTTTTGCTCCTTCCTCAACCAGAAGCAGTTCTGCCACAGCAAATACACACCTGATGTCCAGCACTGGTTTTGACAGCTACAGTGGGCAGGATTTTTGGGCTGTGAGGGGCAGGATGGAAGGGGGCCGTTCAGGCTTTGTGTGGCTGTAGGACATTGTGCTTCTTTGGCATTTTGCTTCTGAGCGTGGGGTCTTCCGTCCAGCCTGGAACCATCAAAGACACATTTGCAAACAGCCCATCCAGTATGGAGGTTTATTGACATGTATTTGTACTATTCAGTCAAATGGGAGGGAGAAAAAAGTCTTTTAAGATCTGATAAGTTCTCTTCCTTCTGTCTGCACCATGACTGCTTTCAATTCCACTGAAGAAGTAGTTTGCTCTTTGTCATTTCAAACACCCCTTTTCTTCTCTTTTCTTCTATTTTCCTCTTTCTTTCTTTCCTTTTCCTTTTAGGTTCTCAATTTTTCTTTTTTATCTTCTACCTTTTTGTTCCTCTTCTCTGTGGACCCCTCTGCTGAGATCAGATTTCTTTTGTTTTTGTCAGTGTCATTTCCACTTTCTAAAACTCATTATTTCTTTTGATGACCAGCATTCATACTTCTATTAATTCAGATATAAAGAAAGGCAGTATGTAAAGAGAATAGCTAATAACTTCCCCTGTTAATGTTTCAGTCTGAAACAGGAGCTGACATCCTCAGGAGGACATGGTAACAAGTTTTGGAGAAACTTGAGAGGGACCTGCCATGGAAATTAACAGGAGACACCCTGGTCACAAAGAAAGAATAGCAAATTCTTCCCTGGGCTGGTGACAGCCCCTTAACTCATTTGCGTTTTCTTCTCAGAAGCATGACAGAGAAAGCCTAGGGATGGGAAAAGGAGATGCAAGGATTGATGCTCAAATATCATGAAAATGGACCAGATCCTCAACTGGCATAAATCAAGGCAGGCCCACAGGAATCAATGCAGCAATGCCAATTTACACCAGATGAAGACCTGGCTCAATAAATCTATCACCTTCTTGATAAAGGGGTGAGTGGGGAGGGGGAATGGACTATAAATTAGAGTCTGTTCAAACAGCGGTGAAATAGAAACACATGTCCTTCTTGTTGCAGAGGGATAGATGTGGAAAATGCTTCATTTGAAGCAAAAGCCTATCCCTAGGGACTCCTTGCACACCTTGCTCCTCTTCCTGTGAGGGAGATGATGTCCAAAGTATCAAAACCAGTGCTCATCCAAAGGTTCAAAGATGATGGAGACATTGATTCCACATTACACAGAGGGGGCTACTAACAACCAGCTTTTTAAATGTAAAGGAAACAACCCTTCTGTAAGGGTTTTGTGCTGAAAACCCCAGCCAGAGTGTCCTGAACTGGCGTTCAGTGGGTGGTGTCTTATGCCGGTTTGGACAAATTTGGAGGAAAAATCCTCTGACGGAAAGCAGGTTACAACCACCCCTCCCCCCACCAGGTTTGGGGAAAAAAAGATTTCCTCAGAGGAAAGTGAAAGAGATAAAAAATATTTATTTAACAAACACACAGGAAAAGGATAATAATGCTAAATAATAAAACCTCTCGCTGTGGAGAGAAACCTGGGAAGATTTCAGAGTCCTTCTGTAGTTGTGGTCTCTCTCCTCCTACTCAGAGCTGGGTCGGTGTGGGCTCACCTCCGGGGCCTCGATGGAAAATTCTCCTGATGTGCTCTGATGTTGAAACAGTCCAGAAGAGAAGAAGGGAAAAACCAAAGTCCCAGGAAAACAAAGTTCAACTCTCTGTCTCCCTCTGGAGAAAAGGAGCTGAAAGCTGGCTGGAAAGGAAGAAGGGTGCTTCCTCCACTCTTGCTGCCACAGGAGAAGCCGAGGAGTGAATCTCGGCAATGTGTCCTTGAACAACTGTTTCGAAAAGTTCTTTCAGTTTTTTTTTTCTCTCTCCCCTCTCAGGATCAGTTTAAAGGCACAGAAAAGACACAAAGTTAATTTCTGGGCGTAGAGCAGCGATAGGGGATATACATCGTAAAGTCACCCCATGACATGTCTCTTCTATCATTCATGCAGCTGTTAACCTATAGCTTTCCAGCATTTGGGCATTTGTGGTGATTAAATTAAATACTGTATTTTCTTTTTCTTCACCTTTGATGTGTCTTTTGTGTTTAAAGTAATGGTCTTGGGCTTGCTTCTGGTTTTGAGCTAAGTGATGTGAAGAGTGTGATATCTCCAAGGTGTTGCTGAAAGACAAAGTAATGAGAATATGAGTGACTTTCCATTTTCCTTCCACTGGTGCTCTCCTAATATTTACTCTTCCACACTTTCTATCCTCAATACCAATACAGAAAAGAGGGAAGTGAGAAACAGGAAAAAAAAATCCTGAATGAAAAAAACTCAAAGAAAGCACTGAGATTTTTTTTCCATTTGACAAGTAAAAAACTCAATTAAAAATACCACAGAAAAAAACAAACAAAAGTTGAAGGTTGGATGAATAGGAGCTTTTGCTTTGTTCTTAATTTTTTTGGTTGACTTTCCCTTTTTGAGAGGAAAACCTAATGGCTTAAGAAACTACAAATAACTTTTGTATACTGTCATTGATACCATGTAATATTATTTGCTGGAAATAATTATTTTTATTTGATGGAAAGAAAATAACTTTATTATTTGCTGGAAAGCTTTTGGGTTTTTTTGATCAGTTTGATTTTTTTCTGTTCTCGTAGTTTCTAATGTATTTTGAATTTCAGTATAGCCAAATAAATATAATGCATATCAGCCAAAACTAAATACCAGCTGGTTGTGAGAAATTAACACAGGGACTGTTGCTTTCCCAGTGACAAAATTGAGCGATTTCTCATTTAACGTAATAAAGAAGGAAAAACAAGCTATCTGATCTAAGGACGGAAAAATGAAATGCAATATACATAAAATGGCAAAATTACATTCAGACTCGAAATGAAAATTTCTGTTTCTGTTCATCTCTGGAAAATTCATGGGGAGAATAAAACAGGCAATGCTTCCATTCGGTTTATTGAGAAAACTTGAAAAACTGGCAAGTTCCAAGACTGGACAGTTCCAAACCATCAAAGCAGAGAAATTCTGTCACAATCAGACCAGGGCAGCTAACAAGCACAGACAAACATATTTAGCAGGTAATGAGGATTTTTATCAATTTGATTAAGACAGCAACCAAATCACTAAGGAATTGACCTTAGTGGCCAAGAAGGTTCTCTCTAATTTTTACGTCTCTAATAAATAAAAACCCTGCATTTTTTAAAAGCAGTTTGTGTCAAATCTTTCAATGTCCATTGTTAACAGGCAAACTTAGAAAGACCTACCCAGGATGAGAATGTTACCATGTGAATTCTGATGCTTGGTTTTCCTTCCTCTCATCTCAGGGATGAGAGACCAACCTGTCCACCCAGAATAGGTCTCTGCAAAGTATTGAACTGCACTACAGCTGGAAACGCATATAACCATCCTCTACAAAGATATGAAGATTATAATCTCTCTCACCCAAATGTGTCATAGGGATAGGCAACAGAGCACGTCTGAGACTTGCTTAGCTCCAAAGAATATAGGGAATAAGATGTTAGTTTTTCCCTTGACTTGAACATATGCAGAAGCTTGACTTCTGAACACAGAAAGACCTGAGTCACACAAAAAACCTTTGATAGTTCTTTTCTGTTTCCAGGGCAAGGTTGTATACTTTCTCCCTCTCATCTGCCTTTGTTTCCCTTTTTTCTCAGCCATGTATCCAGGCCTTTTCTTGCTGACTGGCCCTTTTCTATTACTTCTATTTCTGCTTCTGCTCTTTCAACCTTTTATTCCCACCCCTTTTCTGAACAGCTGCAGACAAATTCACCCTTCCTCCTTCCCCACCACTGCTGTATTCTGATTCAGACCACTATGAACTATTCCACCCACACGGTCCACATCTCTGATTTATTTTGTGTGTGACCTGTTGTAGCTCCCAATTTTTCAGCTGCTTCCAAGCAAAGGGCCATTTAATCATTCCCTCATTATCTCCAAGAGGAGGTGGCTGCTAGTCACAGCCACTCCCCCACCATAATGAAGCTATGTGGTTATTTTCTTCAAATTAAAAATGCAAGAGAACAACAGGCAGATGTAACTCCATGGAGGGGATGAAACTTCAAGAATTAAGAAAAGGACAAAGAAAGAAAGAGAAAGTGATTATTGAATAGAAGCAAACATGCAAAGATAAATGCAGATTTTAAGTTACAAAGATGTTCTAAAAGGTCCCCAAGGAGGGATGCAGGACTTTATTTAGAAAAAAAAGACAGTCTTATCAGGGGTTACAATATATAAATATTGAAAAGCTCCCTAACAGGTTAGCCACACTGCTAGATGTCAGAGCATTCTTTGCAAGATCCAGCTTGCAGCAAATCGACTGTGAAAGGAAGGCAGAAAAAAAAAGAAGAAAGAAAAAGAAAGGAAGGAGAACTGCTTGACAGAAAGCCTTCAACCCCCTTTTTTTTTTCTTCCTCATTCAGCCATACTGCATATAAATGCACTTAAACATCTCTGAAATTCCTTGCTCATACCACCCCTTACAACTGTCTTGGACTATGATTTTCTCAAAAACTTACTTCTCTTACTTCTGGATGAGAGAGAAAAAATTATATTCTCCCTGCCAATAACACCTCTGTGAAATGTCCTCAAAGGACAGCGTTTCTTGCACCTATGTTTTTTTCTCCACAAGCTGCCATCTGCTGTAATGCATCTCTATTTTAAGCTTCAGAGCCACGTGGCTTAAATCCACATAAGTGTTGATTGTACATGATTGCCTTTATTGATTCTTCCTGGGACAAAACTTACCTGTATCCAACTGCACGTATAGTTTTAGTCTGGACTTTTCTTTCACTCTTTAATACTTTCTTTTCCCATCCTTCCATTTTTATAGTCGTTCTTTTTGCTGTGGTAGTGCCTGGGAATTTCAGGCAGGTAGAAAAAGTCCTGTTAAGCTATATGTGCAACAAGTGCTTCTGCATGAATACAAATAATCTCTCTCTCTTTGTCTGAAAGGCACCTTACATTGTAATAACAGCCAGTAAATCCAATAAAAATAAGCAGTCTGAGTAATATAAAATTAGGGGGGAAATAGTAATTATTCTAGTGAGGAAAGGAATGTTTTAGAGGGTAGTTTGAAACAAGTATTGCTGTGCTTTTTTGATAGGAATAAGTAAGTGTCATAGCCTGTTTTACTCAGATCATTAGGCTGCAGTACCAAGTAGATATTGATGCTGTTTCTAGCCCTCTTTTACCAGACTAATTCCAGGATAACAGGTCTTTTGAATATCTCTCACGGTACTTAACTGAGACATTTAGGTGGGTGGTTTGGAGCTTTTCTCCAGTTTCTTTTTCTGATCAGTGGAATTTGCCAACAATAAGGTTATTCTTTTAAATTTTCTTTTGTCCTTCCTTCTCTCTGACAAACTCAGAGATGATGTTGCTTTCAGAATTAGTGGTTTTTTTGGGTATTCCTATAAAGACCTGAATTTTAATAAATAATCTCATGTTCCACTTTCTTTGAAATATCTTAAAATTAAAAACTGACTTGTGCTTCCTCCACTGTTTATAATTTACATCCTTTTCCATGCAGGGATTGAACAGGTATCCCATAAACCAGAGCAATTCTGATTAAATCAGTGTGTTACTGATATGCTTAGTGTAAGGCACCTGGTTACACTGTTTGCCTAGTGAGCAGCTGAGTGAGTGAAATGTCTCATGAACATCCTGAGAACAAATCTCCAGATTTATCTCCAAAACCAGTTGCTAATGCTTAAATGATGTAATTTCTCTCTATTCAGGCGGGAGGGAATGTGACTCGTCTTGAGTAGGATTTGACTTTAGGAAATAAATATGCACTTGAGAGGAAAGATGCAGAATTTTCCCTGCTTTCATTTGAAATTATTTTCGTCCCTTTTTTCTTTTTTTCCTTTTTTTTTTTTTTCCCTTTTCTTTTCTTTAAAAGATGGACTTGAGCTCAGATCATTTGCAAGACTTTTGGATACAGATCAGCAACTATACACAGGGAGTATGAATTTTGAATCTTCCATTTCACACTCGGCCTGAACAGGGTAATAGCTTGAGGTGCTGTCAGGACCTTCATCTGCAAGGAATGATGAGAGTAGCAAACTTTTTGTGATTACACAGCTGGGAAACAGGCCATAGGATCTTCGGATGACTGAATCAGAGAGAACTAAAAAAAGCATTTGATTTTTGCTCTTTTTTACATGTGTGCACACTGGAGCTGATGAATTAAAGGAAGAAGGACTCTGTATGCCTTCTCTAGACAGGAGGAAGATGAGAAGATAAAAGTACAGGGCTGAAACTCAGCTCATTAGGTGTGTGGCACTGCTCTAAGCTGCTTAGAAGTGTTGTTTGAGCATGGGGTAATCAGTGACCCTAGCTGTGGTTGTGTGTGGATGGGAAGAGGGAAAGAAAAGAGAGCGCTGACAACACAAGACTCCTGGGTTTATCAGACAGATTATGTCCTGGAGGAGTGACCAGGACCTGTGAGGAAACATGTTTCAGATTCCCACTCCATCTAAGAACCCCTTAAAATCTTGTGAGTCTGTATATTTTGTCTTTTATACCGAAGGATTTGATACAGACCTTTGCTCTCTATTTCATTATGAATTAGGCTTAAATACAATCAGAGATAATTCAAAGTTTAATGCAGAAAACTACTGATGGACAGAGCTCAAAAGGAGAAAGCTTTTCTCTCCAGAAACATACTTTTCCCCCAGATATTTTCAGCCAACACTACTGAAATATATTTAGTATGTAATGTAGCATGCTATCATATATCAAAACTAGCTAAAGAGAAAAAAAAGAGGCTATTTTAAGGAATATTCAGTTCAACATGTCTGCTGAAGCAACTAGAAATAGAATTTTTATTTTATCTTTAAAGTGGGAGAGGCATTAACATTTAAGCAAGTCGGTTTCAAGTGGGGCCTCTGAATCACATGTCTTTGGCTCACCATAAAGGATGGGGTTGCAGAAAGCAGTCTCAGATACCAGGCCCAGCAGAGCACTCGTGAGCTAATTCATTATGGGTGTTCTTTCCTTTTCTTTTTTTTTTTTTTGGTTATAATTTAGAAGAATGCAATTAAAACTGAAGTTGATAATTAATTCTGAACTGGTGAGAACCAGTTCCAGAGATTATGACTGTAATGCTATGTAGCCATTGATATAAATATTCATGAGCTTTCATTGTTTTATGCTTTTTTATGAAGCACAGAGCTTATCTGAAAAAGTAAAATTAAAGTACTATTATTTAACATTACAATGTAAATAAGACTCAATAGAGGGAGACAAAAATATATGCAGTGTAAAATGTAACATACATATTCTATAAATTTGTTTATGGGTATTTGTGCATGTAAATTTGTGTGCTCTATGCTGGGATATGTACTTCTCTATATTGTGAGCAGACTTTGGGGGTCAGAACTAGATGATTTTTAGGGTCTCTTCCAACTCAAACCATTCTATGTTTATATATATGACTGTACAGTTGGATTGTTGCATGTTCTTTTAGAAGCACATACAGTCACAACTTATTGTTGCACTCAGAAGCATATGTGCACATATTCTCAGAATCTCCATAAATACATAAATACAACAGAGAAAAGACTAAACAAGTTTGAATCTCAATCTGAGCACTACCTGGTGACTGAAATTCATAAAATTTGACTTATTCTACCACCAAAAATGAGTCAATATATAAAACTAGACATGTGCAGCTGATGACATAGTAAGAAAACGACCTGTCTTGTTCCATCCTCAGCTCAAGACATTCATAATAGCTGCCTCCAGAGCCAAATTCCTTTTAAACACAGAGCCTTCAAACATCCCACTGAAAGGAAAAAAAAAAAGCTGACAAAGAGTGCCTAAAGGAAACAATACAGCTGGAGGAAAGCTCAATACCTGGCTAGATTCAAACAAGCAAGGAAGTAACAGAAGCAAAAATCATCTGCAAAGAATTTCAACATTCTTTGAGTGTACTCTCTGAGGCTTTTTTTCTTTTTTTTTTTTTTTTTTAATTCAACTAGAGATACAGTGGCTTAAACACAAGTGTTCTGTGTACTGTTGGACACATGGGGAAGCTGGCTGTAGCTCAGACTCTCCAGTCAGCAAACGTGATATTCAAATTGGAACAAGATTTAAATCTCCTGCACTGGTATGTTCAGTTCATTTATTGTGAGGCACTGAAAAGTCAAATTCAGTATTATGTGATTAAGCTACATCTGTCTCAGCACAAGCAGTAACCATATTTCTTTAAGTTCAGCAGGTGTTTTGCAAAGATTCTAAAGGATTTTGCACAAAATTAGTACCTATAATAAAGCACCAGTGATGAAGAAACAGCTCTTTATATCACTGATATATTATAGTTTTGTTCTAATAAATGTCATTGCCAAATATTTCAAAACCTAAAACAGGTTTGCTGACTGAACTGTTTTGCAAGCATATTTGCTATGCCTTATTGCAAAGATGTTCTTTTATAGACATACAGTTTAGAAATTTTATTTGACACTGCTGACTACTAAATTAGCAGCTTTTCAACTTTGCCAGACTCGTGCAACACAATTGAGATAAAAGGTAAAACACATAGCTTCTGCATTAATTTTTGTTGGCAGTGCCATAAGAATCCTCAAGATGTGTTAATTGAGCCTAGGATATGTGAAACAAATGATAAAGTCTCCCCCCTTCCACCTTTAGATCTTCTCTCTCCCTTCACTTTCCTTTTTCTGTTCAGTCTACTAAGCCAACCTTACAACATCATTACAATACAGGAATATAGCTCTGGTACAGTGTGGTTTGCACAGAGACACAGATCTCCACAAGGAAATCAAGTATTTGGAATGCTCTGCTTCTTGTCAGAGTGTTTGAGAGTAAAGAAGTAACCTTTCCAGCTTTCTGGTTCTTGTTTCTTGCATTTACTGACGGGGAGTGACTTTTCAGGCTATGATTTTGTGCAAGTTTATCTACAATTTCCCAATGTATCAGGGTCAAGGAGAAAATTCTGTTGAATTTCCACTAGAATATACTCACAAAGAATCCAAAGAAGTTTGAAAAAGTTTCAAGACACAGAATTCTGCAGTGGTTTGTCTTTATTTAAAGCCAGACTTGCAATAAGATAAAATATTTTTCATTGTGGATTTTTATATAGAACCCAAAAATCTCTTAAAACATAATTTCCAATGAGATTTTTTTTGATCTTTATAATAAAAAGAAGGAACAAGTGAAAAAACACAATGAAAATTCTCCAGATTTTGAAAAAGTATAAAATGTTGGGAAGGACAAATAAAGGATATGTTTTGTCCGGGATTTTATTCAGTTGTTTTTTACCTCCCTGGAATTCTGAAGAAAAGTTTTATGACAGTTTTTTTCAGTAATTTGTGACAGTTTTCCATCAATATTCAAAAGCCTGAAGAGTACTGGGACTGCAGGTTGATGAGCATAAAACTAGAAAAGTAAAACTTAAAGTCGGAGGTTCTGATTTCAACATGTGCTTGGCCAGCAAGCCAAGGACAGCACTTGGAGTTTTGAAAATCCATACTGAAAATTAAAAACTTGGTTTCATTTGTTTTGGGTGTTTAAGTGGGTAGGGTGGATGCAGGGAGCTTCTTTGAAACTCATTTTTCTCCTAAAAAGTGCTGGAGTAGGCAGCTGAAGAAGGTGGCCTTGTTGGTTCTATAGCCTTTAATTTCATTTGACATACAAATACAGTTTAACAAGTTTTCCAACCTTTTATTAAAATTATTAAGCAACAGCAAAATATTTGTCATATCTGGGAGAAAAATGCAACATGCCAACAAACAAACAAAAAAATAAAACAGAAACTGCAGCTCAAAACTCCGCATTTCTGTGTTCAATTTGTTTCTAATTTCTTCTGGAGTCTTGTGTAATTCATCAACATTTTGCTGTCTGAGCAAGCGGCATATCAAGACCCAGATTACACTCCACTGATATAACAAAAAATATCTGTAATATTTACAATTATTTTAGGTTTTTCCCACTGTCACAGGAAAGACATAAATGCTTCCCAGTGTGAGACAGCCCACCCTTGAGAGGCATCTATTTCTTTTCATCAATTAGGGAGGGAGCCTACTGTAGCTGGACTTCTAACTTTGGGATCTGTTGGGTTCCCTTGGCTAGCTAGGATGAATCCAAGACCAAATGCAGGGCAATAGCAATATCTATGTCAGACTTCCTGGAAGAAAAGAATCCCAGTCTCTCCCTCTCTCCTGCCCTCGTCTGATAACCACAAAACTGGGAGCCGTCCTCCAGTCTGCACTTTCTCTGGAGCACTCAAGCTGTTCTTTGTGGAGAATGATGAAAACAACGAGAAAATGCAGAGCATGGCTCCCAAAATAACCTCTACAATTCATCCCCAGAGTGCAGCTCCCTCTGCAGAGAACCTTCCTGGGTTTGACTGACCAGCTCTGCGATGAAATCGTGACTGATGGACAAGGCTAAGAAGTCTTGTGTACATTCCACAGTGTTGCCGTGAATGGATGACTGGGATTTAATTTCAAATTAATTGATCTGCTGTGACCCCGAACAACTGTAAAGAAGTTTCTCAAATACACACTTGGCTGCCAGGGTTTTGTTAAAGACCATAAAAATGAACATCAGAAAACCTTGTATTTCTTGGTGGTTTTTTGGTTTTTGGTTTTGTCGGGTTTTTTTGTTTGGTTGTTTGTTTGTTTTTGTTTTGTTTTGTGTGGGGTTTTTTTGTTTGTGATTGTTTTTTTTTTTTTTTTTTTTTGGGGGTTTTTTTTTTTTTTTTTTTGTTTTGGTTTTTTTTTTTTTTTTTTTGTTTTGGTTTTTTTTTTTTTTTTTTTGTTTTGGTTTTTTTTTTTTTTTTTTTGTTTTGGTTTTTTTTTTTTTTTTTTTGTTTTTTTTTTTTTGGGTTGGTTTGTTGGTTTTTTGTTTGGTTTTGTTTTGTTTTTCCTCTTAAGACCAGAAATAAGCAGGGTCAAGTAGAATGTAAAAAAAGAAAAAGCTGTAAGGTCTGTTCTCAGACATCTCTATCTTTAAAAAAATAGTGTCATGTTGTCATCACATTTTCAAGTATAATTTGAAGTGATAAACTTTTTCACCTAGAGAATATATTTACGGAAAGACAAAATACTGTAAATATTTAAAAATTGAAGGCTGTTTTTAAGCATCTTGTCTATTATGAAGTAGCTCTTTTATGGTTTAGATTTGCAGTAGTATTTTTAGTCAAATACACCTGTTAGCAGGAAAATAAAGAAAAAAAAAAGAAAGAAAAAGTTAAGGAGGTTTCCATGATTTCCATCTATGTTTTTCTTTATATTAATTTAATATTAAAAGCTAAAAGAGTTGCTGAGCTTTCTGTAGGAAAATACACCCCATTAGTAGTTCGTACTTTGGCAAGAAATTGCATGAAATATGAAAAATGAAGCTATAAAAAATAGGAAATATATTAGAAGTTTGTGTCAATGATGTGAAAAAAAGAAATATATGAATGTCATGATTTCAACACCTGCTCATAACGCAATGTATCAAGAAAACATCAGAAAGGTAGGTGATTTTCTCTCTGTAACACAAAAGTTTGCAGTTTAGCAGAATCTTTCACCTTGTTTTCAGTAACATACTTCAAGAAATAGATCCACCATCTGTAGAGATTTTGGAAGAAGAAATTATTGGAGAGCTTAGAAATCTGTCTTTGGGGTGCGATAACACTGTCAAGTCCTACAGAAGTTGGAAATAATCCCTTCCTGTTATGACAGACAGAACAAGAAGTTGCTCATTTAAATTGCTGCAGGGGAGATACCAGCTTTGAGATAAGGAGCTTTTCCAATGGTGAGGCTAGTTAGGGGCCAGAGTACAGTTTCACAAAAAAATCCTGGGGTTTCCAACTTTGAAAGACTTTCTGAACAGTTTAGACTAGATTTGGCACATGCATGGGCCATAGAGTCAGCCTGTCTGACCTCTAGAAATCTCTGGGCCATATTATTCTGTGATCTAATGAAGAATCATTTGGGGGATCAAAGAACAGAAGTGGCCATGAACAATGAGATTTCTATTTCCAGATTTTCCCGAACTTTGTGTATCCTTCATCAGAAATCTTTCATCTTTTCATACCTCAGCTTCTTAAAATAATACAAAATCCCTGTTTTTTCAGACCATATGAAAAATGATGAAATAGTGTCTGAGTGGATGTCGAGTGTAGTCGTGAGTGAAGTTGTAGAAGAGCCAGGAGAGATGAAATAGTGACAAATATTATAACTACCTACACAGCCTGAAAATAGGCTGTGTTTATGTATTCATAATTTCATCTATCTGTGCAAAGCAGGATTATCAACACTGGTTTACAGATAAGAAATTATAGGTCCTTTAAATAGGGAAAAAAACCAAATTGGAAGTGGGGTTTGGAAAAAATATTTGAAGTGGGTCAACTCAAATGAACTCTTTGTTTACTTCTATGAAACTAATAGAATCATAGAATCTCAGAATGGGTTGGATGTGAAGGGACCTTAAAGATCATCTTGTTTCAAACCCCTGCCACAGGCAGGGACACCTTCCACTACGCCATGTTCCTCCAAGTCTTGTTCAATCTGGCCTTGTGCACTTCCAGGGATGGAACACCCACAGCTTCTCTGAAAAACCCATGGGCCAGTGCTTCACTACCCTCATTAACCTCAATAGACTGGATAAAAAAGAATATATATTCATACCAATGTTTATATTTCACTTATTTCAATGGACAAATAACTGTAATTGTACAACTATCTCTCTCTTCGACCAAGAACTTAATTAAAATTCCTAGACTCCTCCATTAGCCTCTTTTCTAAGAGGTGGAGGCTACTGGCAAGACATTTGAACTACTACTAGACAATGTTACCTGTGTTTTATTCCTGTCAATGACGTGTTTACATACCTTTATTTTTCTCATCAAGTGACTAAGAGGCATCGGTCACTGAATTTCAGAGCTTGCATGCACCCTGCACTGAGCCTTAGTGACAAATATTAAGAAAAGGTTGAGAGTGGAGTATGAAGAGGTGGAATTTGTTTTGGAACAAAAGTGGATTTAAATTGTTATTTTAGAACATTGCAGGGGGGATGCATGTTTGATTTGCTTTGGTTGGGGTTTTTTTTTTTTGTGTTGGTTTTTTGGTTGTTTTTTTTGGATATGAATTCTCTGTTATTCATGGAATCCTGACTACATAAAGGGCATATAAAATTTTAATGAATCAGACTTCCAAAAACAGAAAAAAAAATCCCAAACAAATGGAAATCGAAGCCTTTCCACGTTATCATAGATACAAGCATATTCATTATTTAACAGCAAATAGTGCAACCCAGACATTGAGTCACCACATTAGGATGAAGATGAAGTGGTGACTCCACTACCAAAGGGCAACTAGTGGCTCATTATAAATCTAATTCTAATCACTTCTTCCATCCCTTCTCTTCAAACTCATATAGGAAATGACTTGCAGAGAGCTAGCTTTTACTTTAATGCTGTTTTACAAGTTTTGATCCTGGGGAGGTTTTATTTATTTTGCCAGCCTTGAATTTAATTAAATGCGTTCACTCAGAGATATAAGAGAGGAACCTGAGACATTTTTCGCTTTAGGAAAGATGTCTCCTCATGTTTATGGAGAGAATACCAAGGATCAAAAATTACCCAATTCTAGGTCAGCAAACGGATTGCACTCAGGCATCTGCCATGAAAATAAAAAAAGTGATTTGGACTCTTTTCAAGAAAATGGATGAATTTGTCTGCATTTCCTGTGGAAAAATCAATCTTTAGAACATTCTCAAATTGCTATCTACTTACAAACTCCTAAACTTGAGTCTGTAGTCACCTGTCACTTTTTTGCATAATTTCGGTTAACTCCATTTAATCTCAGAATGGATGCATAACTGTGGTTCATCCAAAAAAAGTGAACATAAGGTCTACCAAGTCAGACCACCCAATTACGCCATCTCCAGCATAGTCCACAGAAGATATCTGATAAAAAACATGTCAGTAATTGAGTGGCACTTGACCCCAGCACTCTTCTGGCCTCCAAATCTTTGCCACTAAGGGATTTGTTTTGGGAGAGGTGGTATCTTTGTACATGTTACCTTGAAAAACTATTACTCTTTAATAATTTCTTTCTCTTTTGAAACCATTTTAGCATTCATAAACATGCATATTATGTAATGGAAAATCAACCATTTCTTTTTTGTGTAAAATATAATTAAAATTTAATTTAAGATGTGATAAGTTGGAAAAAACTGTGAGAATTATTCACCTTCTCCGTGCCACCCATGGTTATGTTTAATCTGTCTTGCATGCACTGGCATTACAGCAGCAACTTACTTGATCTGGCCAACATATGCAAGCTTGGCTGCCTACAATAATAGAGCTTAATTTACAGTTTATCATTCAGGCTATAAAAAAAAAATAAAATATTTTCTTTGACATTTAAGAGATCCTTGACACTTGCCTGCCTTAAACACCACTGTAAATGTCATTCCTAAGGATAATATTAATCCCAAAGATAACATTAATCCAATGGTC
The DNA here is from genome assembly GCA_013397865.1 of Struthidea cinerea. NCBI lineage: Eukaryota > Metazoa > Chordata > Aves > Passeriformes > Corcoracidae > Struthidea > Struthidea cinerea. The sequence continues at coordinate 253,923 of VZTI01002788.1, forward strand.
AGACAATTGAAGCCCATGAGAGACCGAAGTTTGCAAAGTCCATTAAAAGCAGACTTAAAGAGCAGCAGGACATAGAAATCACATAAGTCCTTCAGGACCTAAAACTGGTCAAAAAAAGCCAGAAACATTCTTAGGTATGTCCAGCAGATAAACTGTATAAAGAGGTAAATGCTTTCTATTTATGAGTGCATATACCCTTTTCAAAGCAAACCTTCAGCTTTAAGTTTAAATATATAGATAGTTCCGCATCATGTTTTTGTTTTGAGTTACTTGTTACTGAACCCATGACTTTATAGGTATTAAACCAATTACAAACATCTGTTTAAATGAGGGCATCATCATGATGTACTGAGCAGGGCTTCACAAACAGAAGTTGCAAACATTTAATTAAGAATATTTGCACTGGTTTGAACAAAAGCTACCTTGTCTCTGGCTGTGGTTGGTTCTGAGGCAGCATTTTTCAGAAACTGAATGGGCAGATAGAAATGCACACACAGTCACAGAGGGATAGAGGTATGGATGTGTATATTTGTGTATCGTGGTCATTAACCTGAGACTCTAGCTGCTGACAAACAGATAACTTGAATGAGAGGTTGTATCCAGAGGCTGTTGTTTGCTTAATGTTGCTAAATTATCCTTAAGTGCTGTTTAATAAATAATTGGAATCATCTCCTTATTAATCTTCCCCCTCCTTTTTCTGATGTGATACAAAAATGATTTTTTTTTCAGATTTAGGTTTTAGCTTTATGTTGCTTTATGTTTTCTTTTCTAATCTTCTTTTCAAGCACTGCAGGCCACCCATTGTCTCCAGCTGCATTATGTACTGCACCTAGCACCATGGAGCTGTGGTATTATCAGAGGATTCTAGACATCACTGAAATGCAAATTATTATAATTACAAAATTGCAGCTGCTCAGCTGGTATTTTAGTTTTGAGCCAGAAAAGTTCCATTTTCCTTTCCTCACACACTATTTCCATCTTTTTCAGGATGTAAAAACCAAAAAAAGGTAACAATAAAAAGCCATTGTATGTAATATTTTCATAAATTCCCCTTGAAGCAGACCTTGATTTCATCGTAAGTTTTTCCTTCCCTGGCTCCTTGGAAGGGGCTGCATATTTTTTAAGAAGTGGGGGGAGAGTTTGCAGCAGAGAGAGGAAGAGGAAGACAGAGAAAGGGGGATTCATAGTTTTGTACTAAAAACTATGTCCTCTAATTCTTTAAAAAAAAAATCTTCCATCCTCTCAAGCACCCATTGAAGGTCAGGCATTTGCAGCATTGAGTACCAAACCATCTTCTTTTGCAGCACAAACCATTTGGGAGTCTCCAGGAATATCAGTGATTTCAACATGGTTCACGTAAGGAGGAAGAATTAAATTCCTCACTTCCTGGCAGAGAACCGAGGAGGATGGAGTTTACCTACTGTTGTTCAAGCATAGGGTGATAGCAAGGCTGCAGCTGCTTGGCTTCCTCTTAAACAAACTTCCTAACCAGCCACCATGGAGCATCTTTCGTTCTGTTCCCATGGCAACACCTCTATCCTCTGATGCCCATGGTGCCTCTAATGCTTTTGACTAGTTGGATTCCTTGGCACCTGCCTCCAGTGCCAGGTCTCGTCAAACCTTATTAGACTGAGAATCTGTTTTGCCTGCACTAGTGGGAAAAGAAAGCAGACAAATTTAGTTCACCTGAGATCTCTTTCAAATCCCAGTAAAGTCAATTTCTCAAGTTTCCAACTAAGAGGTGAACTTGCCTAGGGCAAAGTGTGTGCCTGGGCACACATGTATAGACAGAATCTCCGACTTGTACATGTGCTGTTTCTTCCTTTTTCTGCAGAGTGCACGTGCACCATCCCACTCCCCTGTGCTCACAGAATAATACGGATAAAAAGTGGGGTTTGTGCATGAGCAAACTGTCATACACAAACAACTTACCCCTCAGGTTTTACCCAAAAATTCTTCACAGACTTCCTTGCACGTACCGAAGTACCTGTCCCTCTCCTACGCTGACGCACAGGAGCTTTCTCTGTTGCACAAGCGTTGATGTGGTTGACACGGGCAGGCTCACAATGCAACATGCTTACTTTGTCTTGCCACACACTCTTCTACACTCACTATAGCTCCTAGAAAGACGTTATTTTGTCTAAATACGGAAAAAAGATTATAAATTTAGTGGAGAATTGAAAGGTGCATTTCTGACCAGTAAGTATGCTCATTATCTAGGAGGAGGAATAGACTTGTAAGTGCAGCTGAGTAAGATTACATCCCATCCTCATAACCCTCATACCTAAGAACCTATATTTGTATAAGCAGATTAATATGCAGGAATGACCTATGTGCTGGAATCTGCACTGCATGAGTATGTTTTACCAGTTAGGGGATGTCTGGTTTTACCTTGTTCCCCAAGCTGACTTTTTAAATCAACATGAAGTTCAGAGTTTGAATTTAAGTGTTTAACAGAGACACAGTGTAACTCTGGCCTCCATCTGTGTTTAATGCTGTAGACTCTTGACTTTGCTTAGTCAAGTCTGAATGAGATCTATCTGGTGATGTCTAATCAAAATAAGTCATCTAAGCGCTTTCAACAGAGACTGAAAGGAAAAGAACTTTAGAACACCATTCTGAAAAATAAACTTTCCCTCAAATATCTCTTTTTTAAAGGAACTTGAATGATTGCATTTTTCTCAACACATAAGTTACAAGCCTAAATATGAATCTAGACAAAATGGGTATGCATTTGAATCCTCTTTCAGAGGTAGGGCTTATTTTCTCAAGTTAATTTCTGATGTGCAGGATCCCTACGTTAAAAATGCAAGACTTTCCTCTGTTAATACCTTCCCCTAGGATGTAGCCGTGTCCTCACCATATTAACTAAAGTTTGCTTTTTTATTTAGGCAAGCAGTTCTGGATCTTTCTGAACAAATCCATTTTGTTGAGGACCTAATTTTTTGAAGTTGTCTATGTTACTGCATGTCTGAGAGATGTTTCAGTGTAAAGCTGGCCTGGATAATCTCCAGCTTCTAGAGAATATTTAAAGCTGAGGTCTTAGCTCTATCCATATGCTGGGCACCAGTTTCTGAAATCAAAGAACTCTAGAATGTTTTTTCATGGGAACATCTCTCCTCAGTAAACTTTAACTACATGTGTATCTGTTTTGTTGACTACAATCATAAGTAGGGTTCCCAGGAGCAAAGAGCATGGGTATGAGAAGAAAAAATAATTTTGTAGTTGTAGGTCACTTCACGCTCTTGGTGTCCACTCAAAGGTGTGATAGATGATTCAGTCACGAAGATCAGTCTGTACAGATATTCTTGTGTGACTACTGCCCCAAAATTGTCATGGCATCTAAAATATCTGCCTAGTCCAAATGAACTTTGCTGTGTGGAAAGCATGAATGAAGGCTATCAGACTGGCTAATACTTAATTTTTCTCACTTGCCGGTTTTGTATAAGTTCGTGTTTATCACTGGACATGGTAAAAAACTAATTAATTAATTTTATTCTGCCTTTAGTAAAGTTTAAAGGAATTTTTTAATATTTAGCGAGATAGTAGTTGCAAAACCAAATCTGATAATTACACTGATTGCACAACATAAATGAGGCCTGTTGTCACCAATGTCTTTGAGACCCCTGTCACTGAGAAATGACTCAATCACCCGCATAATGCTTTTGCTGGAGACCAGCTTGTTCAGTGGGCTGACACCCAGCACAGGGCAAAAGCTCTGTTCACAAAGCCTCCCCAAATACTCTTGCTGTGCTGCAGAGCACGGAGTTGAGTTGGGAGGCTCACAACTGAGCCTGAGCCTTAAAAGTATGTCTCATCCATTAAATTTGAGAACAATGCTAACATCTACAGCAAGAAGCATGCTTTTCTAAAGTGCGTATTATTCACTACACCCCTCAGAGCTCTGCTTTGATGTATCAAAACTCCAGGTAGGCCTTTCTAACATACAACTTTCTTTCCTTTCAAGACTAAGGAACCAAAAAATGACCCTCTACTTTCCATTCCACTCATAACTTTAGTGAAAATCTCAACATTTGGATTTCAAACTTCATTAATTAATGATAATTATTAAAGGAATCCAAGGGACCTGCCACCCAGAGAACTCAGTGCATCTGCAAATATTGTAGTTTGGGCTATTTTTTTTGTCTCTTAGACTATAATCCAAAGGCTAGGTTTGTCCCCTCTCTCTGGTGCATCCTTAGACATTCCATGGTTCAGCTTGTCTAATCACACCAACTATGTTCTTTAAAGACAATTACATAAAATTACAGTAGTATCACCCTCTTACATTTCTCCTTTACAATTCATAATGCACAAATGTAAGAGGAAACTAAATTAAGTGTAGGATATTGCGATTGTTTCTCACTGCCAGTTTAGGATAGCTTTTCAGTTTTTCAAGACTTTCCATAGGGTAACTGTGTCTGGGAGCCTGCAAATTAAACTGGAGTTCTAAAAACTTTAGGCACTTAGTTTTAAGCCAGCTTCCTTAGAAGGGTAGTCTATTGACTACTAAAGTAGAGGAGTCCTTTCTGCAGGAAGTGATGAAATGCTATGCCTTCAAACCAACATAGGTAGTGTTTCTTGTTTGTTTTTTCTTTCTTTTAGCTCATATTTTCTTCCCAAATTGAGTTGTGAGTTCCAGATAGCATTGGTTTATTCCTTGTGGCTATGTACAACCATAAAAAGAGGTTTTCTTAATCATATTCTGTTTTGTAATCTCAGACTCATCTGTGCATCAAGATAACCTGAGATCACGACATTCTCATGTTAGTTGAGTTTAGAGGTAATGTCTCTTTCATCAGAAAAGTTTTAATCCCTGGAGAATAGGAGCTCTGTATCTCCCTCACAAATAGTCTGGGCAGAAAGATGGATAACCTTGATAACTGAAAATTCAACCTTGCAAAAATTCATCTGCTGAATAATAAGATGTAATTTGTACATGCACTTGTTAATTCCATTCAAAGCTCTGTCAGGGATGTTTTGGAGGCTTTGCTGCATTTAACTAACCTAAATTGTACATTTCACACTCTAGACTTGAACTAAAACAATGAGGTATTTAACCAAAGTTTAGAGTCCAGAAATGTTAGCAGAAAAATAAAGATTGTCTGATAAAATTATTTTATGTTATAATTTTTTTTGGGGCAGGAGCTTTTATCCATTGTTTGTTAAACTCAGCTAGTATAAGTATAAACTGACAGCATTTCTTGACGAAGCCTTTCATATTTTGGAAATTCTTAAGACTCAGAAAAGTAATTATTCCTTCTCCTTTGCCCATTTTGCAGTTTGTGTCTTTCTCCTTGCCTATTTTCCTCTAATGTATTGTAGAAGGGCTGAGGCTGAAATGACACCTAGGGCAAAACTATGCCTCCTTTATAAGTACAGACTTCTTGACTATCTGGGAAAAAGTGATTTCTACTGTGACACTAAAAGCCCTTAAACTTAAGCACATGGATTAAGAGAAACAGGAGATTGAGTGCTGGCTGGGTGGTTGATATGTCTTGGTTCATGGTGTTTGGTGCTCCTGGTAGAATACTTTCAAACCTGCACTGTACTTGAAAACTGCAAATTGAGGTATAGCTGTTCCTTAACCTAAAATTAGGTATAGTTATTAACCAAATTAATTAGGAAAGAAGACTGCAGCATCAAATGAAAACAGCAGGTTTGCATCTGCACCCAGACAGATGAAACTCGATGGATCAAGAGACCTGAGAGACTGAGTTCTATCTCAACAATTTCTGTTCAGTTTCACCTTGTCTGTGTATCAATGTGCACCTAGAAAATTTATTTTAGAGGAGTTCTTGCCTTGATCACACTGTCTCAGATCAAGTGTTACAACATCTGAAATGTTCTTATTCCTTGAACTGAGGTCACACTGCTAGATTTTCTGGTCTTTTCTACTCTCAGATGTAGGCTGGTGCAGTACTTCAATGGAAAAAAATAAAGGACCAAGGTGGTATAGGAGATGGATATTTCAGATGGTAATCACCCTGAGAGGTCTGTTCCTTTGTGACTTTATTGACTTTAGCTGAAACGCTTCATTCCATTGCCTCAATCCCATAAAGTATTTCAGACCCTTGAGACACACAAGCAACACATAACTTTTTTGTATTATTTTGCCTCTAAATAGTTAAGCAAAAATTGGGACAAAAAATGAGAATTATACAGATACACTAGCTAAATCCCCTTGAGAGCACACAACCACTCAGGACAAGACTTTCAAGTTGTTTTCTATAACCTGTCTTCTGCAGAATTGAAGTGTGTGTACTTAGTCTCTGCCACTAGCAAATCAGTAGAGGAAGAAGCTTTCCGAGACTCTTCAGCTGACAAAGAGCTTTCTTAGGAGGGGATGTTTCCATGACAAATAGAGAGAGCCTCTATGACTGACTTGGACTACACATCTAGTATTTACAAAGCTGAGTAGATAAGGCGAAACACAAAATTGACTAGCTTTGTTCACCTACAGAAAGTATATTCCACCTTGCTTATTAATCAAATTTTAATTCCTTTTCCAAATATAATAGATAATTTGCATTATTAAAGAGTAGTATCACATAGTTGAATTTAAGGAGAGTTTGTCACTGGCATTTGAAAACATGTTATGTTACTGCCCAAATCTGGTTATTTATTTATCATAAGATGAGGGCATGCTTACTTCTTGGATTGCTAGGAACCCTTACTGAAAGGGACTGTATTAGGATTCTGTAATGAACTCTGTTCCTCCATAGAACATCATTATTATTTTCATTACATTTCATGTTGCCATTAGTTTTATAAAAAAATTAATTTTAACATTCACACTGCAGAAACAAGAATTAAAACACTAAGTTGAACAAGAGCAATATTCATTGCCAAATTAATAACAATGATCATTGTATATCATAGCAGCAAAGCTGTGAATAACCACTGACAGTAGTAATTAAAATAGTCATACTGTACTAAAACTAAAAGCTGAACCAAGGTGGTACTGAACAAACTGTCTCTTCTCCAATCCTGGGTGATTTGGATGTTAAATGTTTTTAAGTATTCATGTTCCTCAGTGGAAATATTTGACAGAAGAAGACAAACAGGTAAGCCTTGACAAGAAGTTTTTTGGGTAAAAGTCAGCAAATCTAGGGATGTTTTCTCAGTTCTTTGACCACAATTTGTTATCCAAGGTCTAGGGCAATCAATGAAAGAAACAGACCACCAAGATTTGAGAGCACTTTGGTTCATCAGGATGGATATCATTGTACAGACAAAATGTATCATTACTATTATTATTGGTGCACATAATAAACAATGTTTGTCTAGAATGTTTTCTGAGACAGACTGACACTGGTACAATCATGGGTGTTCTCTGTAATGGGAAAAACAATTAGTTTTTAGTCATTTGCCTTCCTGGGAGTGCTACATTCTAAATTATATCTCTTGTGCTTCAACGAAGAGACTCTGTAAGAATATTTCTTTTGCAAGACTTTCAGACAATAAGGGTGAATCTGCTCCCCCTGCTTGCTGTCTGCGTCACTGTTTTTGGAACCTATAATCATACTGCAAGCATCTAGGTTTGAAAGCACTCTCTGATAATTTTCCAAAGCCCCTGCTGATGTTGTGGGGGGTCAGATACGTGAAAATCACTGAGGAGCCTCAGGGAAGACTGGTGACAATGTGACCTGAATGTCTTTCTAAAAGACTGCCTCCAGCACATCCAGGATAAGGTCTCATGCAAGAATTACTTGGTAAAATTTGTTGGCTTGTGTTACATAGGAGATCAGTGTGTGCTTATTATGGGCTTTCTGAGCCTTACCAAAATACCTCTCTAACTCCATGTTTGTTCTTCCTGGCAGAAAGAAATGCTGAGAGGATGTCTGGAAGACAAATTAGAAGCGCACTTGTGGTGGAAAAAACACGTACTTATTTCCAATAAGCACAAAAATTTTACCTACTTTACCTGAGGTACGTCTGGAATCCAAACCTCGCCAAAAGTCACAATCTTTCTGTGCCCTGGTGGAATCATTCTTCCTGATCTCGAGACCTGATACCATGGTCTGGGCCTGTTTATGGATGAAGTGGTTTTCCTTGCCCCGTAATTCCAACTGAGAATCCAGGAGATGACTCTGTCTTCAGATAGAGTTCCTTTCATCTAAATGTTGGCATGAAAAGCCACATGTTGGCATGAGCTAATCATCCTCGACTCTCTTGTAAAATGCGTTGCCTGGCATGATATAAAATACATTACTTGGCCCAGATTATGGTATGTGAAGGTGGATTTGGAGGATTGTGTGGAACTTCCTTTACATGAATAAAAATATTACAGCTGTTTTCAGAGCAATAACAATCTTTATTATTAAAAAGTTCAGTATTCAGGGAGAAAAATGACAAGACATTTTCTTTAGAAATGTACTGTTGTTTCTTCATTTGCTCTTTAAACAAAGTCTGTGTCCTGAAGGTATTTTCTGGGTATGATAGATGTTGACATAAAGATGCCTTATAGATAAAAAGCAGATATTTAGATTCATATTCAGATGTTACCTGAACCAAGGGCAGGTCTTTACAGGTCTCTGATGAATCTCACAGTGAAAATAATATTGGGGGTAGGGTGGAGAGGGAAACTAAATTCACTGTAAGATCTTGCAATTGTATCAAGTTTCAGTACTTCTGGATGTTACTTGCTAAATTTTCTCAGATTTTTCAGGTAAATAGTCCAGTGATTAGATATGTCAAAATCACAGTTTTGATTATAGCAACACTTTCAGTTAACCTAAAGAAAAACTGAACACGAAAAAGGTCATACCTTCTTTATATCCATCTCCTATAAGCCCAAGAATTTATTGTTAGTGTGATTGAAAACTTATCAGTCTTATAATTATTAGTTCAGATCTAATTATTGCAGAGAAAAAAATACTTCTTGCGCAGAAAATTTCAACAATAATGACAATTCAGTTATAATGTTGCAAACAACTTAGGTTTTACTTCTTTTCACTGTGTGATGTTGACCCACCCATTTTTCCTAATGGTCCCATGTTTGCTGGCTTCATTCTGTTCTAGGGGGGTACTTTGGTGAGCTGTCAGGATCAGGAATCCTTTATTCCTTAATACTGTCATCTACATAAAACTATGGTTTTATAGTAAAGAAATAGTTAAAACATTACTCAGTATAAAAAACCTAAAACGTACTACATTCTACTGACTATTGGATTTTTTTCTGATTTATTGGTAAAAGGGAGCAGGTTTTCTAATAAAAATTTAATCATCTATAGTTAATTTCTTTATAGTGTCTTAGGCACTCTACAGCTGCCCATCCTACTAGTAGATTAAGCTGGTTATTTAGTATTAAGACAAATATTCAGGCCTCGTTTCTGCTTAAAAGACCTTACTCTCTAAGTTTAGATACCTGACATGGAAATGAGAAATGACAAGTGAAGAAAAGAAATAGCAGGGAAGAGAGGGAGCACAAAAGGATACAGTTTGCAGAATTATCATGGAGTTTCTTGAAGGCGTGTTTCATCTCACCTAAATTTAGTCATCAAAGTTATATATCTAGCATTAGCAAAGAGAAGACTATTCCCACATGTGGTCAATGGAGCTGATTGGATATATTCAGAAAATTATTTAATTTAGAAATCTGTTTAAAAGTGGATGAATAACTTTATGGATGCTACTATTTCTTTCCTTCAACAACTGAAACACCCTTAGCTTGTCCTGCTCACTTGACTTTCAGTTTGTGATGTTTTATATTGCAAGTCTTTGTGAGAAGACCACATAGCTAAGAAAAGATGATAAAGCAACGAGGCAATGATGAGGAATTACCTTAGTGAAAGACCATGGAGCTTCATCTCCTCCTTTACACCATTTTAGATGTATTTTAAAGAATGACTCTGATTGATTCCATTCTCTTCTTTTAATGCACTTATATTTAGGACCCTGTCAGCAATGTCTTTCCTATGGTGAGACCTTTCTTGCCTCAGAACAGAACACAGTTCAGTGAGGGAAGTCCTTCCCCAGCTCAGCCCTTTTCTTTGACAAGATTGCATAAGCAGAGTGTCTCACGCCCCTGAGTGGCAGCACAGCCATGCAAGAAAATAATTTCGTAAAAAGGTAAAGCAAGTGCTTTCTCCTAAAAACCTTAATATCCAGTGGTAAACAGACTCAGAGACATGGCACAGTGTGGGTTTTCAGACTTCAGAAGACTTAACTACTCAAATTTTTATGTTCTAATTTTTTTATATTATTCAGCTCTTACAAGCTAGACAGAGTAGTAGTTGCATTGCAAGAAACCTTGAGAATTAAGTCACTGTGTGGAATCATATCTGAATCCAGGGGCTGAGCAGAAGAAAGAAAAAAAGGTGAGAGACGATAAAAATGAAATTTCAATTATACTCCCAGACCATGTGTTAAAAGTAAATATAGGCTTAATATATGGGATTAGTTTACTTTGTATACACATTTTGACAAGAAAAATAATCTTATATTCATCAGGGTGTCTGCAAAATAAGTCATGATTAAGAGGAAAATATATTACTAACCTATTCAGACCTTTGCAAGCTTCCAAATCCTGGCATCATACCAGTAATTCAGAACTCTTGGCTGAGATATCCACTTCTTTCCATTGGCTATCAAAGGAGAGCAGGAACATCCAGGTTTCTGAATGCTGCAAAGAAAGATGTTGAAGGACTGGGAGTATGTGGGAGCCAGATGGTGAGTCAAGTCTTCCCTGTGAACACCACTACCTTTTCAGTATTCAAAAGTCTACACATGTTTTCAAGCCTGTATACCTGTTGAACAGAAGAGGATTGGGACTGAAACTGAATTTAGGTAGTCTCGATATGATCTGTAGGGAGCTCAGAGCGGAAGAATGTCTTCCAACATAAGGGTTTGATCCATGGCTAAAACGCCTTTCTTTCATAAATGTCACCGCTCTTTAGACTGTAAATATCACCTGTGTCACGTGTAAAGACAGGTTTTAAAATGGACAGATTTAATGCTTCTTTCTACCACAGGGAGGCTATTATCATCTAAAGGAGAAAATTTATTTTTTTTTTCCTTTTCCTTTGTGCTGCAGTGAAAACGTAGGTGTAAAGCAATACTCTGCCAACATCCTTTACACAGCACATGCAGATGAATTAGAAATAATTGCTGGAAAATCCTTTACTGGAATACACAGAATTCAAAATGAAATCTGCCCCCTCACACCTCAGATGCAGATCCACAAAGGTGGTATATTCACAAGAAATTACCCATGCTGAGGATCTACCCCATAACCTCACAGAGTTCTTTTTCCACACACTGTGTAAGCAGCCCCCACTTTATAAACTGCATCTACGTATCTACTGGACACAGCAACATCAGATTAACATCTGAGTCCTTACACTGACTCCACACACAGTAAACATACGGTGCATGTCAGAGACATGCAGTAAAACATTAATATAAACGGTGCTGCATGCATTCAGCATAGATTCTTATTGCAGAAACACGCTTAAAGAGTACAGGTTATATATAATTTAAAATTAAAGAAGTGATGGATTTGTTCCCTTTCAGTTTAGACATTCTAGAGGACATGTAAGACCAGAAAGATGGAATGAACAACTGAAAAAAAGATAATGGAAGTAAAGGATTTTTGTTTAATCATATTTCCGCAAAAGTTATGGATGGAAGAAAATATATGTAGTGAGCCAGGTGTAGTTTTTGCTTGAAAATTTTGACAAAGTGAAATGTTAAAAACTTCTTTTTAATTGAAGTAAATCTGATTTTTTATGCAGCTATTCAAAATTTTTAAAGAAAAAATTGGAAACAGAAATGTTCAAATAAATTTTTTATTTGCATAGGAATTTCAAAGACAAAAATCTATTTTTTTTCTTTTAAAAAATCATGATAAATGTCTTTTTTAAAATAATGAAGCAACAAAACAAGGACACCTAAGTGAAATGATGGCCATACAGTTTACTGCAGGAAATCTGAATCCTTTTATTAGCATATGAGCTCAAAAAGTTTCTCCAAGATTTAAGCAGCTGTCTTCTTAGCTAAACTTCTTGAACGTTGAGGACCCCTCTTTATTGTTCTTGATTTACTTTCCTGGACTTTCACAGAACCACAGAATTGTTACAGTTGGAAGGGATCTCTGGAGGTCACCCAATCCAAGTTCCTGCCGAGGCAGGGTCACCTGGAGCAGGTGATACAGAAACATGTTCAGGGGGGGTTTGGATGTCTCAGAGAGGAAGACTCCATGCCCTCTCTGGGCAGCTGTTCCAGTGCTCTGCCACCTTCAACATAAAGATGTTCTTCCTTGTGTTGAGGTAGAACTTCTTGTGTTTTAGTTTATGGACACTTCTCCTCATCAAGCACCACTGAAAAGAGTCTGGCACCATCCCCTTGGCACCCATTTCTGAGATATTTTTATGCATGGATGAGGTCCCCTATCAGTTGTCTCTTCACCAGACTGAACAGGCCCAGTTCCCACAGTTTCTCCTCATGAAAGAGATTCCCAGGATCCCACTGGCCTTCTTGGCTACAGGGGCGCATCGCCGACTCATGGTCAACCTGTTATCCACCAAGACTCCCAGGTTCTTTTCTGCAGTTTTCTTTTAAAATATGATAAGCTTATCATATAAGATCAGTGCATGTCAGAATTCTGCTTCTGCAATTGCCAGATCACCCTCAAATCCTACTGCATGTTTCAATTGATAATCTTATTTATTTCCACAAGATAGAGAAGTATGATTTAAAATCCTGCAGGAAACAGAGCACTAAGACTTAGGAACACAGCTAGAAATATTCAGATTAAATTGGTTTTCACTTAAAAATGCTCATACATCAATTTGAAAAACCTTGTAGTTCTCTTAGTTCCTTTTGTGCAAATTCTCTTTGTTCGAGACAGAATTTATCCAGATTTTCATTCTTTGACGTATGAGATCCATGTTTCAAACTTCTGGCTGCTGGAGATTCTGGATTTCATCCGTTTAGTGAGGCATTGAGTAAAAAATATATAGATAGATGGATAAATATTGATTTTATTGCTGTGGGTTGAAAGAAAAATATTTGAAATTTGGACCAAAAAAAGTCTGTTTACAAAGATAACCCCTGGATGTTTAGCTCTATTCAGAACTAGAATTTCTGCCTCCAGATCTGTCAACATTTATTTTCTGAGCTTTAGTTCTTTTCTTCTTCATGACTCAAATTTCTCATTTGTAAAACAAGAATAAGTACACTTTCTCTGGTTATACAGAAGATGTAATTACAACTTAATGAAAGCTGACAGAATTGCCAATTTCAGCTGTATATGGTTTGAGAGGAGAACTGAAATTGTTAATTTCTCCTCAAGAAAAAAATCTGGTTTATATCATTATGACACATTTGAAACATTTCAATTGACATTTCATCATTTGTATTGTGATGTGGGATGCTATGGAATGGTATTGTATGGTGTGTTATGTAATACTAAAACATAGAAATGGAAAGCGATTTCAGAAGAAAGATCAAAAAAAAGAAAGAAATAGCTTATTTCAAACAATGTCAAAATGTACTGTGTTGAATTGTGAGAGCTTTTATCCCATTTTTCTTCTGTGCAATATTATATTGAATCTGACCCAATTTTGTAAAGTGTTTAATTTTTGAGTGAACTGTTCATTGCTGATGGGAATGTGGTTTTGTCAAAGATTCTTCTATTTGCTTGAAAAGTGCTGTGAAATCTAAGAGTGAGAAGTGCTATATAAAGACCAAAAATTGCTATAATGGGTCTGATCCCAAGCAGGCTAAAGAAAGATGACAGCTCAGATAACTTTCTCCTCTCCCTTTACACAGCTATGTAAGTACCAACCACACTCCTGTTTCCTGATCTCTGACGGAAGGATGCCAAGATCTGGGCTTCAATCCTGTGTCAGCCGATACAGAAGAATCGTGGGCAGCATAAATAACATGGCTTTATGTTAGATGGCTGAACTTTATGAAGTCTTGTAGAGTAAAAACATCCATTGCAGTATTTCCTGTTTCTGGGGTTTATTGCTATAGGTTGCAAGAAAACTATTTGGATTTTGGAAAAAAGTCTCACAGTTCCTCTTTTCAATGTGGGATCTAGTGGGACAATTAAGGAAAGATGTCATGATCTTACTTCTCAGATGATCATATGAACTAATAAGGTGACTGCCTTGGGGTATTTTTAAACATTATTCTCATGGAACATACTAGAAAGCAATAGTTGTAAATATCTATTAGTTGTGCACAAGACTGAGTAAGAGGTTTAAAAGCTGACGAAGAAGGAGTGCTGACACAGAGATAAAAAAAAAAATATGCACTCACTGACATCAATACAGAATTTTATTTTATCATGTTTATTTACTTAAAAATCCAGTCTGGAATATACACAAAGAAACAATTATACATGCAGATCAAGTCTGATAGAAAAGAATGTATGAATTTTCCAAGATCTAACATTCAAGTTGAGCCAAGCCCAGACCAAAGTAACACTCAGAGTAAGGCTGAAAATGTAAAACTTTCTCAGTTTAAGTTGCATGAGAAATGTTTGGGTGTGTTTGGATCAATACTTGACTGAGAGCCTGGGTCACCATTGCCTGAGAGCTCAAACACTTGACTCTGCCAAGACAGGATGTGTGTTCTAGGAAGTCAAAGTGCAATCTCACTCGGTGAAGCATAATGAAAAATCCAGTAGCTATGAATTAGTGACACTAGTGAGGATAAAGGAACAGGGGACCTCAACCTTCCTGCTTCAGGGCATGGATTTTTAAGAAAGATGAAAGGCATTTTCACCCCTTTTACCCCTGAAGTATGATAGTGAGCAATTGGTTGTTCTGGCTGCAAGTCAGAGTCAATTGCTCCAAAATATCAAACACTGACCATCACTGATGAGAGGGCAGTAGGAGAGTGGGACTCTTGGGTGCTAATTCTTGTTTGCACACAAAAGCAAGGAATGTAGGCAGATAAATACCTCAAAGCTGGGAAAAAAAACCTGTGTGGCTTCTGAGAGTTAGAGGTTGAGACACACAGATCCCTGTGCCTCAAGGTTAAATAAAGTTTTGTCATCCTCAGCCTCTGAAGTGATTAAATTTGTCCCAGTATCATTAGAAAATGGAATTAGCAGCAATTTGTGGAGCCACAATAGCCTGGGGGTGGTTTCAGCAGATACAGCGACACCACTCTAATAACAAGGGCTGAGAATGACATGTCACAGTTACTGTTGGTGCTGCTGTTGATTTATGTCAATGCAACAGGCATCCATCATTCAGCTTTATGCTGATCTCCTGAAAAGTATTTCTGGGTTTGTAAAAGTTACCAAGGCTTTGGTAACTTTGGGATGTGCTGGTGGGTCATGGAGAGATATGCAACATCTTGTGAATAATACACCGAAATTGAACATTAGAAGAAGATTTTTGACAATCAGCCTTCAAATAGGAGAAGCAAGAGTAGGAAAGAATGACATCATATCTAAACACTTTAAAAAGAATAGTAAACCTATTTTTGAAGGATTGAGTAATGTTATAGTGGGAAAAGATAGTACTTGATGATTGTATGAGTCTTCTTCAAGTCTCTGTGCTTCTGAGAAGAAAGGCATGCCACATTTCATTTCTGCTTTGTCGAAGTGGTTCAGTCATAAACTGACCCTCTTCATTCTTTATTTCCTCTTTCTTTGATGATGGGAAGTATTGAGATGATTCACTATGTCCTTTTTTTTTAATGTCCCAAACAATAAAATCCATCAAATTTATTGAAAGTCACAGCAAAATACTTTTTTTGATGCAATTCAATGCCAAGCTCATAGTGAACCTGAAGTGAACTTTACCTAATCTTTTGGCTTAGGTAGAAACAGTACAAACACGAATTTCATTTCCCCAACACTATGTAAACGCCCACCCAGTCATTGCAGCAGCTAAGGAAAATGTAAAGATTGTGTTGATAGAGAGAAAGTCTGTGGGTGGTATCCGTGTCAACAGACAGTAGGATCCCAAAGTATCAATAAAAATGTATTTAATGCCAACAAATAAGCAAAAAAAAAAAAAAAAAAAAAAAAAAAAAAAAAAAAAGGCATGAAAACTAAAAGACATAATTTCCTAAATTCCAACAAAACTGAAATTGTAACCAAGAATTACCTCCAATTCTTCCTACCTGTCTTCTGTTCTGTTTCTTCACTCACTTGAAAGTAGATGCTTCTGTTAATCTCCAGATTCACTGCATCAATGCAGCATACAGGAGAGTGGAAAAATCTCTTAGATATCCCAGGCCTTTTATGCCATGCTCTGAAGAACAGAATCAAATGCGACTTTTGAAATGTTTGGAGAATGCTTTGTGTAAAAGCCATTTTTCTTCCTATGAAATAGGTTGAAAAACTTGCTTCTCACACAGGAAATAAAATCTTGCTGAACAAAATTAAAGGAAATTATCCTTTTTTTAGCAAAGCAAATATAGTTCCAGATAGGCCATGTAATGGACTTGAGAATTAAAATTGTTCCTTAGCATAGAACACCAAACTATTAAATTTAATTTTGTTTATTTTAAATTTATAATCTGTTCTGTACTGCTTAACAACCTTCCTACTGCTTCCCTACCTCAGCTCTGAACTTAAATTTAGTTGGGAAAAGTGATGCAAAAACACAGGAGCTTAAGATTCTTCCTAAGACCTCATGTAACCTCTCAAGCCCAATGTTATAATTGTCTGAGCGTTCATGGATTTACTTTTTCTTTGCAGCTTTCTTGAGCTGACATAAAGGTTGACAAGCCTGGTGACATAACGGCTATTATTTCAAGTAGTTTCTAAACAATATCATTTTTGTGCCCTTCTGCTTTCAATAAAATTATAGGTTTCTTTATTTTTATGAAACAATGGCTCTCAGCCCCATGCAATCTTTCCTGGACAAAATACTGATGAGATTGCCATGTCTTGCTATTAATGCAATTATTGCTGCTGATGTCAGTGCAAGCACTGGCTCTGCTGAGGTCTCCATCCACAGTGCCACTTGTGAGGACAGTCATAAACAATATCTTGTTATTTATCCTGCCTGTGTAAACCAAATAAACACAAATACTACAAAAAAAAAAAAAAAAAAAAAAAAAAAAACAAAAAAACAAAAACCAAATACTTCAAATAAATACAAATGCCACATATAAACACAAATGCTGTGAAATAAAATAAACTGCTAATTCAAAATAAATCCAGATAAATAAAAGTAATATGTATGGAGATGCACTGGTGAGAGATCAGGTGGGAGTGTGAAGAGTTGATAATTCTTATTACCTTCTTGGGGCTGAAAGCCGAAATGGCTTGTAGGCATCTGCTGGAAATTCAATCAGGTACCTGCACTGTTCAAGCAGGTACTCCCTGCAAAAATCCAACATGTGTAGAACTTCACTTAGTGTTTAGGTGTTCCATCCCTGTGCAGTCAGGAGTGGAGGAGGCCTATCAAGATCTCAAGCTTGTCTAAGGCACGAGGAAACTTTAAAGGGCTTGCTCCATCCCTTTTCCTCTCTACATCATCCCACTCAGAGGTGTGCTTCTAATAAGGGAATCAAAAAATATCTTCTTTTTCTTTTTTTATTTTTTCTTTTTCTTTTTCTTTTTCTTTTTCTTTTTCTTTTTCTTTTTCTTTTTCTTCCTTAACAAAAATATTTTTTTAATGTCCTTTAGAATCAGTCAAAAAGAGCAGGGCAGAAGGATATTGGCTCCACCCACATGATGTTGCCTCTACTTGTATGAGGCTGCAAGCACTTAAACTGAAGGAGGAAGAGACAACCATGTCGGTGAAAGACATGAAAATTTAGGGGGCCTCAAGAACTTTTTACTTACTCCACCAACACTGGAAGAACTGCCTGTCCAGGCACAAATCTCTAACCCTCAACTCATGTTCTGAAAACCCACAAACCCTACTGCTGAAACTCATTAATATCTTTCTGCCCAGTCCTGAAATTTGACCCCATACTCCCAATAAACTTGCTTTCTTCGCTGGTATCTCAATGCTTTTCTTTTATTGGATTGCATCACATACAGTCTAAACCAGATTTCTTTTAGGGACAAAGGGTGGACTGATGCACTCTAGAGCTGTATCCACTGAGATGAAACCAAAATAAAGAGAACATTAGTGCAACTCATACAGCATTTGGTAGTAGCGCCCATAAATGTGACCACACTTGTCCAAAAACATAAATGCCAAATTGGATTAAGTTATTTAAAAGCTCCAGGAATGATCTAGAAAAGGAGTACTTATTTTATTAAATTAATTTTGGTTTAGATCAGCAAAACAAAGTCAGAGAAGGTATTAAGTGTTCCCTGTTAAAGAAATAAACACTAACATAGTGGTTCATTCAGTTTTACTAATGTCCTGGTAAATGGAGGTACTGTACTTAACACAAAAGACTATCCAAAGGTAATTCTGCTGGAAGTTAAAGAAATTGCTAACCACCAAAGAAGTTTTATTCTGGAAGAGACTTCCAGCAGGAACAATGAGCGCAAATGACTTAGGTAATCGGAGGTTTCTTTGCTGGTTTTGCTCGCTGTTTATTTTTTTGAGAATTATTGTGACCACTTTGTTGATGGCATTATAAACCTTAGTTTCCTATGACAACAGGTGACTGAATTCCATGATAGAGATGCCTTTCCATCCATGTGTGGTTTTATGCATTATAGGGATACTGACCAATGCAACAGACAAACAAGAAACCCAAATAATATATTTATATATTCTGAAGTAGCTGATACACTCAGAAACTGTGCAGGTGAGACAATCCAAATGTACGCAATTAACATCCTGCAGTACCTTCCACCTGATTAAACTGGCTATGTACAGCAGAATCCTGAGTTCATTCAGGCAAGCAAAATGGTGTTTATGAATTTTATTTGAATTTTATGCTCCAGATCCTTACTCTTGAACATATCTTAATAATTTAGTTGAACAACAGATTTGTCTGTGTAAGACTGTTTGGTAATGCATTTTATTCTACTAAGTAGTTATTAGGCTGCCTGCCCTAATGACTATGATACAGATGTGGAATTCAAGGAACCTGGGTTTTATTTTGTCATTAATACAGTGCATGACTTTTTAACAAGTTACTCTCTTACAATAAGAACTTGCATAACTTTGAGTTATTCTGTGAAGCAGGAGCAGCCAGAGAGTTTACTCTTGAAAAATGCTGGTTTCTCTTCACTGGATATAACAGGAGCATAACCCGCTGCTGAGACCTACATATCTAACCTTTATACATTTAAATTAGATTAATAATTCTGGTGGTATCTTTCAAAAAATACATTGCACTGAGACAATAATTCATAATTTTTTTTTTTTTTTTTTTTACCTTTTAGTGTGACTAGTGTCTTATTTCAAAAACAAAGCAAAACAAAAGAAAACACAAAACCCCAGGAATTAACCAAGAAAAAATCCCCTATGAAAGTCCAAAAAACCCCAAGAGTAAGGCTAAGGCTAAGGATACTAGCTGGAATAATGTCCATCAGATAAAATAATAATCCATAACATTAACAACAGATATGGAGAAAATCTTTCATAGTATGTTATAGTGGTCTGTTGAAAGGGCCATTAAAGACCATCTCATTTCAAAATTCTGCCGTGGGATGGGACACTTCCCACTAGAACAGGTTGTTTAGGACTCTATCCAACCTGGCCTTGAGCTGTTCTTGGTACAGAGCATACACAAGTTCTCTGGTCTCTCTTTACTACCTTTTGAGTTAAGAATGTCTTCCTAATATGTAATCCAAATCTTACCTCCTTCAGTTTAAAACTATTCTCCCTTGTAGTGTCACTACCAGCCTGTATAAAAAAATTCTTCTCCCTCCTTTTTATAAGGCCCCTTAAAGTACTAGAAATCCACAGCAAGGTCTGCCTCGAGCCTTCCCTTCTCCAGGCTGAACAACCCAGGATCTCTCAGGCTTTCCTCATAGAAATGTTCCATCCCTCATCCGTATTTGTTGTACAATAGACAGGGAGATCCGTATATAATTTAAAATCCCAATCACAGTACATGCTGAGTTGGAAGAGACCCACAAGTATGATTGAATCCAACTCCTGGGCCAACACCATCCCCAAGAGTCATGCCTTGTGCCTGAGAGCATTGTCCAAATGCTTCTTGAACAGGCATGGTGTTGGGACCACTTCCCTGGGGAACCTGTTCCAGGTCCCAACCACCTTCTGGGTGGCAAATATTTTTCAACGTATTTTGCCTTTAAGTTGCTGTGTCTACTCCAACAGATTGTAGTATTTCCCCTTTCAGACCTTTTTTTTCCCCAACTTCCTTATCTAGGCTGAACAAAATTTACCATGGTATTACATCCTTGCCACCCTAAGAAATGACCCAACCAGGCCACAGGAGGAAGTATTAACAGTGGAATACTCCCTGACTCATGGTTTCCCTACCTTAGCATCCCCATTGGTAATATATAATCAGGATTATCCTCTGATCACGATTTTGATTGATTTTTTTTTTTTAATGAATAAAACAGGGTTCTCTGGGAGGGGTTAACAGTCATGAGAGCAACTGCTTCTTCTCAGGTAGCCCACCTTGTAGACAAAATGAAGACTGCCCAAATTATTACCACCATCAATCTTCCTTGTCTTTAATTTTGCAAAGTAAGGTTATTTCACAAATTAGTAGAAATGAAAAGAACAGACCCAAAACATGGAACACGCTGGGATCCATTCAGTTTTGTTCTTCCCCAGACTTAGCAAATTAATGTACTGCCTACATAAATGAAGTACCTAAAAATTTTTGTTGAGGGAAGTGAAAAAAGTGTAAGGGGTGGCAAAAAATTTAATTCCTTTAGGAGAGCTTTTCTATGGAGAGTCCCAGTCTTTCCCTGCACACAATCTTCTCTCACGTGAAGACAAAATAGAGATAAAACCCCAAAGAGCAACAATAAAAGAAGTCCTCAACACCCTCTGCAATCACTAAAGTCACAAGAGTTATATCAACAACTTGATCAGATTCATGTCAGAATTTTGGGCAAGTGAAACGCTTTCAAAGAATTCCCCTAACTCCAGAAAGAAAGGACATTTTTCTAGCTCAGACTGTGATAGAACTGTGACAGCAAAATTGAGATCCTAAAATCCTGAACAGAAAAACAAGAATAGCTGTTTCAATTCCCATAGCAAAAAAAGGAAGAGAAATTGTAATATCAAGAGATGACATACCTGAAGGTTGTATTTTTCTCAGTTCATTTCCATTATGTTGGACTTGCCCTTCCTGACAAGGTCTGAAGAAGATGTAGTTTATCAGGGTGGTTCAAGTGTGATAAAGAAGCTGCAAGTTGAGGACGTGAAGGGTTAGGTGCCCTTGAGGAGCGAATGGGCTCAAGTGCTCTGCAAGGATTGATGTTATTAAATTGAATTATTATTATTAGCACTTGTACAACATGGGGAATGGATGAGCAAAAGAAGAGAAAAAACTGCACATGAACAAAATTGAAATTAAAATGCAGTGCAGAAAATATCGCAAGTAAACTATTAACATTTCGTATTTGTAAATATATATCTAACAGATGCTAAATTAAAAAACAAAAAAAGCTGAAGAAAACACAAGCATGTCAGATCAACTAGATACTTGTTTCAGACTCTGCCTTAAAATCTGATAAAAATCGGTTCTGGTCCACCAAGCTATGCAGTAACCTGCCTTCCCACAAAACACTCCTTAACCCCTTGTAGCTGGGAGCTACATTATGTGTGCCATCGAGCAGTATTTAATTGGAGTCAACAGGCACTTGCTGATACAGGACAATTGTGGCAGCTGGTTCATGGACACGGATAATGCTGCATCTAGATTTTTATGGAGAGTTGCATAATGCTGCATCTCCTACGTGTGTCTCTGAGTGGATAGGATTATATATAAATTATAAAATAAATGTGTTTGCTTGTAAGCACATAGGAGGAAAAATATATAATAAATACATAAATATATATATATATATATATATATATATATATATATATGAATGAAAGAACAACTCTGCTTGGATTTCTTAAAGGATAAATAAACTCTATTAAATAGCAAGCCCACTGCTTTTATCAGAACCACAGCCATGCAGTAACTTTAAGATAATACATTATTTCTTGACATTTGCCACTGCTTTTTTACTCTGCAATTTGAGCTGTTTGGCGAATGGTTCATGTATTTTTGATTCTTTTTATCACTTATGTTTTAGATGAAGAAGAGGCAGATGGCAGGATCCGTCATTCACAATGTCTTTGAAGAACCTTGCTAGCACGTATACCAGAAGATAGTATCCAAATTACACATCAGGGGAGTGGAAGAGTGGAGAGCATTTGTGGGGGAGCAATGAGGTGAGAAATCTGCCATCATTATGCAAGATTACTACATATCTAATACTGGAATGTGTCTAATTCTCCAAACTTGTCCACCCTTAGTCTTTTTTGGACTCTTCTTAACTAACCTCCAGGGTTTAGTTTGGATTTAAGTCATACTAAACATAATTCCTATCTTCCTTTCTGGAATTGGCTCACATTTTGCAAAATGTATCCTTTCCCAACTCCTTGTGCACCCTGAACCTCCTTGTTGGTGGGGCTGTGAGAGAAGCAGAAAAGGCCTTGGCTCTGTGCAAGCCCTGCTCGGCAATAACAAAAACATCCCTCTATTATCATCACAGTTTCCAGCACAAATCCAAAACACAGCCCCATACCATCTCCTATGGAGAAAGTTTCCTCTGCCCCAGCCAAAACCAGCACGTTGCATCATCACTCATGGAATGTAAGAAAATTTTGAGTGATGAACGAATACTGACACCAATGATGAATTAAGTACAATTATGCCAGGTATCCCTTGTTGAGTCTAAGTATCTATATGGCAAGGATTTCCATAATTTTGACCAGCTTTCTCTTTACAAACCGTCGTAATGACTATTTACAAGAACGCACCTGCCAGAATAATATCTCATCTCTGTCACAGCTCATGTTGCTGCCCTGTCTTTGTTGTGGTTTTCCCTACAAATAGTTGTGCTTTATCTTTCCAAAACTTGTGTGTCAAAGAGCCAAGGGCATGATTGGAAGAACGTGCATTCATAGTGACTCCCATGGAGTCCTCGTCCTGGGCTTCCCAACAAGTGGGGAAAACCTAAGGATTGTTCCCCGCACCCAATCATTCCACACGAACAGCAGAGCTGACAGCCCTGCATGCATCAGGCCCTCCATGTCGTAATAAGGCCTGACAGTTTTAGAACAGTGTTCATTTCTGCTGGCTAAATACGTCAGGAACCTAAAAGGAAATTGTCACCAAAAAAAAAAAAAAAAAAAAAAAAAAAAAAAAGGGAAAACAAATAAAAAAAAAAAAAAGGATTAAAAAAAATAAACTGGTTGAACTGACAATGCTGGACAGATTGAAAATCAGGGCAAGGGACAGACAGAGAACAGAACAAAAACAGGCCGTGGGTAAATGAGACTGATACAACTCCCATTAAGGTTAATTGGATACTAGTCCATGTTGTGTTTATCTTACTTAGTCCAAAGTCAAACTATTCTGCAGGAAAGGTTTACCCTGAGGAAAATCAAAGCCAGAAGACCAATTGTCCCCATTCACAATCTAAAGTTTGAGAGTCCGTTTATCACGGATAACTCTTTGTGCATACTCATGCCTTCATGAATTAATGCAGGTCTACATATGAAAATCAATGTTTCTTACACATATAAACACCACAGATCTGAATCAATCTCTCGAAGCCAAAGAGGGTTAAATATTTAAACAAGCTATGTATTGAAATGCATTTTTAATGCCGTGAAGTCATTCTGATGAAAGATTACTCAAGAGCCTTCATTACCGAGTTTAGAGAGTAATGTGGTATTATTGGAACAGATGGCGCAGCTGTGTGCAGCCTCAGCCCCCGCCCAGCCCCCCCGGGGTAAATCCAAGTGCCACTCCTGTGCAAAGTCATCTGTTGTCAGCCAATGGATGAATGGATGGATGGCTGCATCCAGCTCCCACATCCGTGCATGACAGCCAGGATGGCTAAAGTCTTTAAGAATAGGCTCCTTAAAGAGAATTGCAGCTTCTGTGATCTCTTGTTTCCTACACGCAGCGTAAGGTGGGGAGGGGAAGAGGGAAGCAGCGCCCCGAGCACTGAGTATGAACTTGTTGTGCTGCTCTGTGACTTAATTGCTAGGATTATGTGGTATCATTATGTCAACTGCAATTGTCTCTGTTAATTTCAAGCTGGCGTCTCCCCCGCCCCCACCCCCTACCCCCGTCTTGCCTTTCTTTCTTCCCTCCCCCTTGCTGAGTGAGTGAGTGTGGGTGTTGTGAGAGTGGCAAAGAGAGGGAAGAACCAACCGGACACAATTTGATGGTTATTAATTAAAAAAGACAAAGGAAGAAACAGGCAAGTGTGAAGTAAGGGTCTGTGCTGTGGCAGTCCATGAAAGAGTTAGCTGCATGGCTATTAACACAGTCACAGCTGTGGGGAAAAGGAGCCCTGCACCTCAAGAGGTACTTCTGAAGCTTTTCCTTGCATTGAGTTTTCTGTTGGATACAGGTACAAAGAATATCAGTCTATGACAGAGGCCCTGGCTTCCAGATTTACACAACAAGATCAGATGCAGCACATTCCCTTTAGTCTATATTTGCAATACTACATACAAAGAGTGTGCACAAAGCCTCAGAATGCCTCTTTCCTGATTTTGTGCTGATGTAATTTAAATGGTTTCTATGGAAAAAATATCTAGTTTATTTGTGCATCTCTTTATCCGGCTAGTGAATAATCTAAGTTTTCTTAAAGGTTTCTTAAGCTGCTCAATAACATTTGGCTATGCTGCATGATATTTTGGAACAGAAGCTAGAATCCAGATTAAAGGAGAGGTATTTTTGGGCAGCATCTGCTGGAGAATCATCAGCTTAGCAGACTCCATCAGAGAATACCCATGTAGATTTAAGCACTTCTGTGAGCTGAAGTACTTGCCTGTGTGTTGAATACCCAGGATAGATTTGACTTGTTAAATTTCAATTCCAGAAACAATAAATAAAGTTGCAAAACATTTAGTGATGCTCATTATGTTCTGTGTTTCCTCCAGAAGCCTCCTTTCTGATCTCAAAAATCTCTCTCTCCTTCGTTCAACAGTCTTTCTCTTGGACAGGTGATCCTCTTTCTGAGTCCAAGTGAGTTTTTTTCTGGGTAAAAGTCACAAAGATGGAATTCAATATTCCTGGGAAGATCACATAAATGGCTTGTAAAATAACATTAGCTCTTCCTTACCACTACTACAGAAGATTCATTTCACATGTGTTATGACTGCATTTACTTCTTCCATAGCCATGTGGATGCTTCGAAGTCAAGCCGTAATCAAGTAAGACAAGGAAATCTTTCTCTTCCTTTGGACTTTACCAAATAAGCAAATTCCTGCCTTTTTGCAAAGGTTTTTTTTTTTTTTTAAATCCTTCATCATGCAATCTCTGATCCCGTGTAATGAGTATAACTTTAGTTTCTGAGGTCAGCTCTCTTTTTGGATGGTAAGTAGTGGCTTTTCTGCTTTTGCATTCCCTATTAATTGTGAGTTACTTCGAAATTTCTTCTCCTTGCAAATGACTCGAAACATAATTATCAAATGAAGCAGCAAACACAAAAACAATCCTTGCTCTGTTAAAATTCTTAAACTAAGATTTCCATATTATCAGACAAGTAAATAAAGCATCAAATGAGGTCCACAGAGAGGATAATACATTAGAATAGGGAAAAGGATTTGCCTAATTTAAATTCTTTTCTTGTCTAAGTGGTTGTAAATACTACCAGATTTAGGAATCCAATATAGGTATACTTATACCAGCAGCGTGGGTTGCTATATGAAAAGTAACATGGATATTTCTGATAAGTACCTAAAAATTACCCTCAAATTTTTAGGTAGTGTCTTTTAATTTTTTTTCTTCTCCAAAGAAAGTTATGTTAACTCATCTCTCATTTGGAGCAAGCTAAGAATATATGAGCAGTTACTTGGCTCAACTGACAAGCAATAACTCCTCAAACTGCCGCAGTTCTATTGATCCCTAAACATTACTAGATGGCAGTGATTTTTAGGCAGGTAGAGTTTTAAGTGGGGATTTATAAATTATAAATTTATAAATTATAAATTTATGAAAGGGCACAGAGGTGGCAATGTAGATTTTGATATTCAGGATTCTGCAGCTGTTAATATTTGATCTCAGGAAGAATAGAAAATAGAAATTATTTATCTAAGGAATTTTTCAAACTCTTCAGAATGTGGGAATCTGCAAACTGGATTAGACAAAAGAGCTGTCTAGTCCTACCCTGGTCAAAACCTAGCAGCTTCTGTTCTGGTAAGTTTTCAGCCCTGTGCTGGGAGTTGCCCAAAGTGATGCAAACATGAGAAACATTGCAGGTAAATTCAAAATAAGAACCTTTACAGAAGTGTATTTTAACTTCTCCACTTGTTTTATTTAGTTTTAAATCAATGACATTTCCTAGAAATCAAAAGGCTATAAAGTAAGTTAAAGAAAATGAAAGGATTCAAGCTAAGATACAGAACTCAGTGCAAATGATCATCAGACATTTTAATGACCTTAAGAATTGCTGCAATTTGTGTTAAACTGAACTGCCAGACAGGCATGGAAACCAGCTCAGAAAGTTCTGCTTTCCTAGAAGAACTATCTATTAAAGGGTAAGATACCTCTCTAAATGGATGCTTGATGTGAGTTGAAACATCTTTAAAAAGCCAAGCAGCTCTCTACCATGAATTACATGTTTTACCCTCTAACACACTGTTAGTTTTTTGTATTAATCCTGCATATTCTCATCAAAACAAATAAGCACAAAAGACCACGGCTCCATGGCTTGCTGGATAAAGTTTTGCACAGTAGCTGACTGGCTCTGAGCCAAATCTGACCCTAAAGCTCCCCAATGCAGTGGCTTGATCCTAGAAAATTACATATTAACTTGGTTACTGCAGTGTGTTAATGTGTTTACACAGATTCCCTACCTGCGGTGGTTTATGTCTTTTAAGTTTTGAGCAGGGGTTCTGCCCATGAAAACCTACCCCCACATTTATAGAACTGCTTCAAACCACCCTTAATTTCCAGAAGTGCTCTCTTCAGTTTTCCATTTTATTTATTTCGCTTCCATTCCATTTACAGGGCTTAAAGCAATAGTATAAAGAAGCTGGCAAGCAGAAAACCTTTTTGGCTGGAAAGGTAATGCAATTCTGTTCAGTTATTTTACCAGGAGTAGAGGATGATTAGCACTAATTACAGCTTGTGACACTGAGAGAAATTTGGAGTAAAAATGCAAAATGCCCTTTAAAAATAACTATTGCAGTAATAATGTGATATGCCTGGTAGCAAACAAACAAAAAAGGCTTTCCATTTGCTGGATTGGATCTTTTGTTTAGTTTTATTTCATATTGCACTTGAACTTCATGGAAACTGTTTCATATTTGACAGCGTTCTGTCAGCAGAATATTCACTTTTTTCTTTTTCCCATTTTGTTCCTACTTTCAGAAGGAATTGGACAGCATTAGGCAGACAGCAGAGAAAACCACAAAAAGTTCTAAACCTTGTGACCATTTATATTTATCTATTTAAGAAAGAACCAAAAGAAAACAAGCTAATTTCCTGTTTAGTAAGAGAGATAGTCAGACATGTATCTGCTCCCCCGACATCACGGTGCTTTACAATAAGATACCTTATTGTATTACCTCTATGATATTGGCAGTATTCTCCTAAACTGAAAACTATTTGACCTGCAGTTAGAGGAGCAGACACCAGCCTTTAAAACAGCCACGGCATCCCTGCCCACGATATGGGCATCTGAGCACCTACAGGGGTGCAGTAGAGTTAACTCTGAGTCCAAAATCGCTCCAGATGTGCTAGAAGAGAAGTTCTGACCGCACTCCCAAAAATTCTGTGAACAGCAGCCATCAAGGACAGGAACTTGAACTTCAGTAAGACAGAGCTCTTAAACAGGAGGTGCCCTAATGGACTGAAGCTGAAGCTGTGCTTCTCTGTGGAGTGAACAGAACTGTCTCACAAAAGTTAGTAATTTCTCATTCAGAAGGATATTTATAGTTAAAATTCATACACTTTGAAATCAGTGCTTTAGAAACACATGAATAATTTTTTCTAATATGCCATTAAGACTTTTTAAAACACTGTGATCAGATCAGGTGTCTTCATTTCATTGGAAGCTGATGACAAAACTCATCCTTTCCCATGCACCGTCAACTTGATTCATATTAAAATTTCAATCTTTTCACCAGCTATGTGTTTTTTCTTACTATAGCCTCTCCCCTATCTCACTTTCTTTCCTTCTTTGCTCCTGTAATAGAATATCAGCTATTCAAGGCTGTTTTATTTTTTTTTTCTCCTAATCAATGATTCTCAGGTGCCAGGACCCTGAAGCAATACTTTTAGTACATGGGGCAAACAGATGTTTTTGCAAGGGAGGCGTTGAGTAATTCCAAGAAAACATTCCTGCAGGTGAAACTGAAAAGTGTCACTTGTGCTAGAAAGAGAATATCTACAGCAGTGACTCTCAGCCTTGGAGAACTGGAGTGCCACTTCATTACTGAATAGACCCACATGTTAATTATCCTTCTATTGAATTATGCTGTTACTCATTTTTGAGTTACTATCAGAAAACATTGTATGGTGATTTAAAAACTTGTTAGGTCCAGGAAAAAAATCTGTAGCAGGAAAAATAAGAACATGATGGGTTAACCCTGGGTATTTTTTCAGCATGTGCAGTCAGTCAACATCATTATATTTTGCAGTTTGAATTTCCAAGCCCTTCACTTCCTTTTGTTAGAAGACCTCTTCAATCTCCTTTTAAGTCATTGGAAAGTTCCTGCTGATATGCACAAATTTTGGAACAGACACTAAAAGAGTTAAAAGAGCATAAAAGATTGTGAACCTTAGTCTGAATATTTAATCACTGTTTTGTTTTTAGCCCAATGATTTTCCTCATGCTGTGTCAGATAAATGCCTTTCTTGCTTTTTTTCCTAAGGCACTGCTGCTTTCATGGCCATGCTGTCTTGCATGATACTGACTGGGTTCATGTCTCATATCACTGAAACCCTCTGGACAATTTCAATCAAATCTGATAGAAAATGCAGAAGTCTGAGGGATAATCCAGATCCTACCAATGCCATGAGGAGAGACAAGAAGTATTTTTTTTTTCTCATTAGTTACTGAAAGAAGGACATAATATGAATTCACTCCCTGTAAATCTGAGAGACAAGGAAGGAGGAGCCGATACCATTAGACATGAAACAAAAACCAGAACTTCATTTCAACATTACCCCTCCTCTAATACCCATAAACATATTTATGGGATAGAAAATCATACACAGCTGACCATCCATCAAACTTCTGCTCACAGAACATGTTTTTTGTGCACCAATTTGCACAAAAGATACTTTTGACCACCCATCATAAAAAAGAAATATAAATGTAGTAGATGAGACAGTTCTTATGGGTCAGATGGTGGAAGCAATTTTTGTTTGGACTGAACATGAAAGGCCTACCAAGTCTGTTACATAGCCCGAAGAGAGGAAAAATAAGTCAGTGTGAAAGGTCTGCTGGTCTTTCCTACTGGAGAGAAGCAAGGTCAGGAGGTAGAGAAGTGCCTCTAATGGGTTTGGGCCTGCCACTGAGATCAAATTCACCTCATGAGCTTTTGGTATTAAATTGAGATATACTGACGAGGATACAGTTTCTTATAGAGAGAATAAAAGAGTTCGCCTAAAAGGTAAAGGTGTATTTTCTCTTCTTTTGTGGGAGAAGTGTTCCACTCAGGGCAGCTAGCAGTATCCCTTGGGACAGAAGGGTGGTGCAGTCCATGGGTTGAAGTAAAGGAACTGTGAAGATTTCCAGATTGACCTTAATTCCCTGTTCTAACCACACAGAGATTTTAAGACAGTTAGTATGTTACAATTCACAGGATATAACAGTGAAACAATGAGGGATTATCAGTGGGATCTTGTCTAATGAGCCCTATGAAGATTAAAAATTAATTGTACTTTTTAATAGTAATTGTAATTGTTTTGTAATTGTACTGATGTGATCATTCTGTACCTGAGCTAAAGCCCACTAAAGATCACTGGTACTGAGCTGCGTGGACATAACAGACCTGATCGCCACAGTACCAGATACTCTCGTGTCACATTCCAGTGCCTGATGCATGCATTCAGATACAGTCTCAAGAAGAGCTCTGAAACCAGGTGGGAACATCATAGTATGAGTGGAAAACACACGCAGTAGGAAGTGCATAGGAAGGAAGCACAAATAACAGAGCACTGCAAATTTTTTGAACAGCTGAATACTACTTCTATAGATGAAACATAAATTAAAAAAAAAAAAAATAGCATAAGTCCTAGTCTAAAAAGCTTAAAGTAGTCTGATCTAACTTCAAGTACCAAAATGAAATACGCCCAGGTGTAATCACCTCAGTTTTCCCCAGTAGCTGGAGGAGAAATACAGAGACTTAACAAGAATGGTTAAGGTGGATGGAAAACATGTTTGCTCAACATTCAGCATCTGGATTTCATATATCTGCTAAATAAGATGATGAGCCTTCTTTTAACAAACTTCTTCTCTTTCTAAGGACATTTAAAGCAGGATTCATCTCAGTTAACGCCTAAGTGTTGTTTTAGCCAAAGCCTATTGACTCAGCTCCCTTTGCAGCCAGTGTGGTCAGAAAAAGACTCTCAACCACTGTGATGCAGTCCTTTTCTGAATCAATCATTCTAACAGTTGAGTTTCCCTGCTCCCTAATAATAGCTTTAATTCCTAATTTCTCTAAGTACAGTTTTATATCCCATAATGTATAATGAGTGTCAGTAGATATACGTACATTCAGATACATACAGATATACATATTTATGCGTGTGGGCTGTTCACTTGTCAGTTGATCAGTTTTCCTTTTTTTTTCATACTCTACATTAAGAAAACATACTCAAGCATGATGTTCTTTCTCAAAAGCACGCTTGTTTTAAGGTGATGTCTCAATTTCATTTAATTTTGAGATTTAGCATATTTTAAAGATAACTTGTTTACTTTATAGTGCTCTTATTTCTTGAAAAAACATATTTCTGAGATCAGATTGAATCCTTGGAAGTTTAAATATTAGATGATCAGAATTATCATCATCAGTGTTCTCTTATACTTTACAAAAAGGCATCAAATTACTGTAGGTCTATATTCATAAACCAATTTTATTTGATATTAGTTATATTACCTTCCTTTAATTCCATTTTAATTAAATCTCATATTAGCTATTTTATTGTTTGCCTTAGGTTAACTTTAAACTGACAGAAGGACATTTATCAGGAACATCCCATTTTCCTTTCTAAATGTTTCTGTACTTTGAATTTTTCCAGATCTTTGGTGATTTTTCTGTGCCACAAGACTTCCTGTTATCCATTACACTCTAGACAAAACTGCACCCAGCTTTTTTGAGACTCTTGAAAACTGAGATTTTGGGGTTTGTCTTCCTTCTTTACTTTCTCTATAATTAGTTTTTGAAAGCAAAGTATTTCAGTTCCATCACCCGTGACCTGTAAACAACTTCTAACTTTTCTTCAACTACAGGACAGAAAGACACTGATTGCTAGGCATTAGTCAATTAAAACTTTTTTTTTTCTTAAAGATAGGTTGTCATTCTTCGTTCTCTCTTGTCCACTGTGTTCATATATAAAAGGTTACATAAACTTATTTTGATATTCCAGTCATGTAACTCTTCACACCAGGTTTCAGTAATACAAACTAGGTCAAATTTATGCTCATAAATGAGCAATTCCAATTCCCTGTGTTTATTATCCAGGCTCCAAGCAGTGGTGTACAGGCAATTAAATAATTTCTTCTCCTCATGTCCTTCAGTGTCTTGATTAATTTGGTTCGCAATATTCTGATTTTGTTCTAAGCGAGTACATGTTTGCTCATGTTTTTCACCCCTTTTCTTTCTCAGTTTAACACCTGTCTGACTACAATTATTGAAACTTATTTCTTTGTACTAATTAAGTTTTAATCAGAATAAACCAATTGGCCAAAACTAAAACTTTATAGGATTATGTGCACGTTTCAATTAAACTCTCATCTGAAACGACTTTCATTTCCAGGATAATTTCTGATCAGAAGAACAAGTCTAGGGTAGCCACTAGATGGGACATATATATACTTTTGAATACAATTTCCTATGAGATTACTTTAATCTGCAGGAATTTCTTTTTTTTTTTTCCTAAGTAATCAACTTTCAGTCTTTCTTATCATGGGTTTTCCAGCTGGTATGTTTGCTTGCACATGTATTTAGTTCTGCACGTACAAATTAAGTAATGATTTAAAGGGTGGTTCGATATGCTATGTGATATAAGGAAAATATTTGAGCCAATATAATTTTGTTGGGTTTTTTTGGCAGACGTCACTCATGGCCTTACCTCATCTAAATACACACACACACACACACATAAGAAATTTTAAGCAAAATATGGCATAGAGATTTTTTTTTTTTTTTTAATGAGCATTTAGTCTTATGGGGAAATGATTTTGCCCTTTGGTCTTTTCTAGCCAGCTTGCTTGTCCAGCAGTTTTTTTATTTGGTAGTTTCTGAAAGAGAAGTCATCCAAAGTTTAAGAGCTTTGATTTAACACAGAATACACTCAAAATTGGTTCACAAAGTATTTCAAATTTAAGAGGAACATACTTTCACTGTTTTTCACTTTTCATGTTGTATCTTGTATGTGTTCTGTCTTTACAGACAGAAGGGATTTCTAAGAAGATTAGATGGGTAGTCTTCTGTTGTAGCCTTCTTTTGAGATCCCTAAAGTCTTTTACACACACTGCAATTAAGAATATACACCATCACTGAAAAGACCTTTTGAATGATAACATTAGAATTTTCCTCAAGCTTTATCCATGGCTCTAGTGCCTTGGCCTTGGAACTCTTCAGGGTATCTTACCCTTTGCATTTCAGAAAACACATTGAAAAATTAAGCACATTAAAACAGATTAAAAAATCCACATAGATAAAAATATCTCACAGCCTTTGTCTGACTCATTCAGATGGACACCTTGTTTCCTTGGGACTAGTGTAGCATCATTACTGACAACTGTACATTATATTTGCTTATTTCCAGTTTATTGTTGAACTGTGTCTTTAGACTGTTTTCTTGATTTTCCATATTGAAGATCTACGGAGAAATGTATTTTTCTTTTTAACAGGATATCTGCCCACAAATCCATCTCTAGCCATAAGGAATTGTTACTCAGTGTGTTGTTTATGCTGGCCACTAGCTGCCCATCTCCCACTCCAATGTTTTCCTTGTCCTCTGTTGTTTTTTTTTTTTTTTTTCCTTAAATGTTTTTTCCTTCCTAAAAACAGACAGTAGTCCTGGCTTGCCCAAGAATTTTTTCACTTTATGATTTTTGATCAAAGAGATCTGTTTTTTACTCTTCTAGTGTAAAATCTCTTTGTTTTGAACATAGTTCAAGTGCCAAAGCTCTTCACGCTTTTGAGAAGAAATGAATAAGTAACTTCACTGCTCAACTAATATCTCACCACAAGGCAACATAATATTGTGTATAACACCGAACTGAAAAATAAAAAAAAAATCATAATCTTTTGGAGAATATACTGCTGATTCCTCATAGATTCCCTTCACAACTGGTTTATCCAGTTACAGTCAGTCCTTGGCTCTACCCTTTTATAAAGAGTAGAGAATTAATAAATGGTTTATAGCATCAGAAGTGAAGCTGGAACCCAACATTCTGAAAAAAACCACCTCTTCCACATGCCTCCCTCCATTTCAAATCATGACAACATGCATATAAAATATCCTGAACTGAGAAGAAATCATAACCAATATAGGTATTGGTTATAGTTATAACCAATAAAGCAAAATATCCCCTAAGTTAATACTGGCTTGTAAACTGCGTTTTCTGCAGGGGAAAAAAAAAACAAAAAACCAAACCTGCATTTGGAATGAAGCTAATTAAAGAAATATATACTACTGGGAAGGACTTGCTGCTACAGTTAAGGAAATGTGACTATTTGGTAATGGAGCAGGGAAGAGAAAAGCTGTTTCTCATGTACTAAAAACATTCAAAGTCTTGTGCACATTTGGTCTCATCCAAATGTAATTTGAGAAGCTCACTTTTATCTAGTTTGCGCTCTGATGATAACAGCTTTAATTTATACAATCAGAGACATTGCTGAGTGACTTTGCCTTCCCCTACATCAAAGGTAATTATTATTTTTATAGTTCAATTAGCAAATATTACGTTTTTGTTTTCCTTGCAAAGATGGCACCACATAATTTAGCAATAACATACATATCCTTGATGCCCTCTCAGGGACATGATGTTATTATAATAGACTCTTCTGGACCTATTGATTCCTGGGAGCAAGTTTCCTTCCAATTTGCACCTTTCAACCCTTTTCTTTAAACCAACACTAATAGGGCAATTTGCCAGTAGTAGATCATAGTCTGCACTTTTTAAAAAAGAAATCTATACAACGTTTTGCTCCGGAACAGTGCTTTTATTACCTTTTTTATCTTAATGACCAGAAAGAGAAAAAATAGATCTGTTTCTTTGTATATAGATCCAAAGAAGAGATGGTTTTCCTGTACTGTAATTATTATTTTTTTCTGAGATTTCCAAAACTGTTCATGTCCTGTCCTCAGATGAAATCAGCAACTCCTCCCCAAAAGGCTCACCAAAGCAGAAAAAGAAGGAATGTTGCACTAGGCCAGCTTTAAGGAGATTTATCCAGTGATTTTAAGACAGAAATCAGATTTATTTACAGATGCTAGACATTGGGTCACTCACTTCTCAAGTGATCTTTCTAGTCACTCATGCATGTGAACATCTATCAGTCACTCAGCCCTCTATGTGATGACACAGTTTCCTAAGATGGAATAGTCTAATTTTGTCTTACGCGTTCTTAGGGATCAGTACAGGATGCTTTGTTGCTCTGTCGTCCCTGAAGAGTTAGATGTAAGAGAGAGGCAATGGTAGAGGTCAGTCAAATCTTGGTTGGGCTGAATGTACCTCTCAAGAAATAGCACCTCTCTCCTCTGATTGCAGACTAGGCTAACTGGATTGAAACCATGAAAATGACCCTTACAGCAAAGAATAAAATAGCTGGTAACCTTACCTTGGTTATTAGAATAATCATCTGCAGCATGAATGTTTGATTCCCTTGATCTGATTCAATCAGGAACGGGTTTTTACTTTATCTTTCATAATATAATACCCAAACTATTTTGTTATGAAGTGGCATCTTTTCCAGAATTTGAGCTTTGCCCATAAATCCCACTGAGGACTTGAAAAGTTTGTCATAATGAAGGTTTAGTCGAAATAAATATGTCTCTGTGGGAAATTTATGACTCTAACAAAACATTTTCTCATTAAAGAATCTGTTTTCAACTGGGGCAGGGAAGGGAGACAACACCAAGCTAAAAGTCCAAAGCAGTTTCTTAGGAGGATATTCTCTGTTCTGCAAGAACTGATCGTAATTTATGGTTGCTTTAGGTACTCTGTATAGTACTTTGTATTTTCCAGGCTCCTGAAATGGTGGGGAATCCTGAGCAATGTTGACAGGCTGCTTCCTGAGGGTCACAGAGACTAATCCTTCATATTTTTCCTAACACCACTTCAGGCAAAGTGTGTGTTATGCTTCCCTTCGTCACGGCATTAGAAAGATATACTGGTGTTATCTGAAAGGCCCCCATCACCTCGATTCTGCCTTAACCTTTAGGCTCTGGCTAAACATGCTTAAGTAAGTCTTTGTCACATTCCACTAGAGCATGTTTGCATTGATTATGCACAATTATATCCTTGCATCATGGCAATTCACCTGTGCACACTAGCCCCTACCAGAGTGATTTATTACCAGCTAAATTGTTGCTAGCAGAAACCTGTTTATCACTGTCACACGTGCAAGCAGCAGATATGAGTATCTGTATGATCACCCTGCGTGTGTGTGTATGTGTGCATGTGTGTGCATGTGAAGGGGGTGGATGAAGGCATGCAAACTCATGGACATTTCTGATTAACCCTGTCAAACCCACTCCCTGTTCCCTAACACCCATCATTGCTGTCCAGTTTCATGCCATTTCTAGCATAAATATCAGTGGTTATAGAAATCTCTGTTGATCCTGATGTGACTTTATTGATCCCTTTCAACCTTCATCCATATAATGTCATTGAAGAGGTTCTTAAGGAAACAAGAACATTAATCAGCAAGCCAGTTAATTAAAGACATTGGAAACCTTCAGAAATGATGGAAGAACCCTGGAAAATAGGGATATTTTGACTTTCAGGAAACATGCTTCCTCTAGGTTCTGCTGGCACTTCCCTCTTTCAGATTTTAATGGGATTGGACAACTCGGAGTATTGTTTAATTCCCTAGAGAAAAGGATCCTTTACTGTTATGGGTCTGTTATTGCTCTTTCATTAGCAAACAAAAGGGTGAAAAATGACATAGCAATGATTGGTTTCATATCAAATATTAAACAAAGATATTACATAAAACATTAAAGATATTGTTGCCTTAACATTTAATGAGACAGATCTTCCACTGAAATTTAGAATCATAGAATCATAGGATGGTTTGGGTTGGAAGGGATCTAAAAAATCATCCAATTCCTGAACTAAAACAAACTAGAGAGAACAGGAGCCTGGATGTGCTGTCCCCTACCTTCACTTTCTTTTGCTTCACCAGCAAACTACCTCTCACATAAAATCTTGTCCTTAGGTTTACCTAGCTGTTTCACTTTCTGATGTGATCCGAGTTTGTGAGTGAACCTCAGTTGAACTGGTTGTCTCAGACCAGGTAGCACAACACCAAAATCAGATGTCACACAGCTGGTACAACCTGATACCTCGCTGGCAGTCCCAGCTGAGTGGCGGAGGATCTGCCCTCCTAATCTGAGAAATAATCCCTGAACTGCTTTGCTACTTGGTAATGGAGTGTGTATCTATGTGGTGAAGGACCCCTTCAGGGCGGGGTTTGAGGCTGTTGCTTTGACCTGTAGTCTTTCAGTGACTAAAACCAAACACGCCTTTTGTGTTGAACAAAGTAATGACCAGGATCTAGATTCAGACATTCTTGAAATCTGTGAGCAGTCTGGATCAATTTGATCTGGATCTATTTGATAAGTGTGTCCCCATAGCACACTTGGCAACGGCTTGAAGTACATAAATACATTTAATGTATATCCAAGGCAGTTCAGCCAAGTGGCGTAGTCCTCTAGTCCTCTAGTCCTAATCCTCTGCTGCCAGAGTGAAATGCAGAGATTTATTTATTCCAAGTCTGAAATGAATGCATCACATCATTTTGTTCCAAAAGTAATTGACTTTTAACTGGTTTTAATGCACAGACTGACTAACTATGCTGCCAAATTCTTATAGCTCCAGAACTGATGAAGTTTTTTCGAAAAACTAACACTGAGTTTTATGAGATTTGGCAAAGTTATCCACCATCCAAGTGAGAAGATCAATATTTCATAGATAGCTTGATACTGTTCCACATAATTTTAAAGGCAGTTTATGGGTGTTTTTTTTTGTTGGTGGGAATGTTTTTGTTAGTAGTTGGGAGGTGTGGGGGGTGTTGGTTTTTGTTTTGGTTTGATTTTTGTGTTGGTTTTTTTCTGAGTGCTCTAAAACTCATGATTTGTGAGCTGGACACTTTTTTTCAATTGTCCATATATGCATCTTATAGAACCTTACAGGAACTTTATTTCTGGAAATTCTTTTAAAAAGTAACTTCTTTGCCAATGGGCAGAAAAGAAAAATTCCCAAGCTTGCTGTCTAGCAGTGTAGGAAGAAAGGTATTTGAAACCATCCAAAAGTAGATTCTACTTGGCTACAGTTAGGTATCTTTGTTGGACAGAGAGGATCTTTTCCTGCAGGGCTTCAAAGAAACATGCAACATCTGAAAATTAGGCAATCTTAGATACCTAACTTATGCAGATTAGGTTCCATTACAGATCACTACAGACAGATAACTTGCTTTTATTTGATTCTCAAAGGAAGTAATTCTCACAACTTTAATCTTTTTGTCTAAAGAACCTATTTGGAATTTACTTTGTTCTTGGCATAAAGGAGATCAGATTGGCCAGCCTTTCAGCTGTGTTTGCAATAGCCATGTTTTTACTTAAGAATTAATATTGACTGACTAAGGACAGATGATTTATTGTGTAATTCTGTAATTATTTCTTTTTTCTGCATTGGGTAATTTGTGCTACAGAATTAGAAAGATGCTGCATTAGCAGCTAATGGGTTTTTGTGTTAACAAAAAATATTTTGTTATAAAAAGAATTCAGAAACCCTCAAAGAAGGAAATAGGCATCTTCTATGCTGCAGAGAGGGATATATCACAATAAAAAAAGCTCTGAAAATGTCTTTGAAAAGGTTTTTTTTTTTAAATCTTTGTCTAAATGAATTACGCAACCTTATTGAACTTTGATAGAAAATAGAATATTTCTTGGGTAATATTCCAATCTGGATTCAAAGACTTAAAAATTTCTGTGTTATAGATTTCTCTGCTTGTCCTATTTTTTGGAGAATCACAGATTCATTAAGATTGGAAAAGGTCTCCAAGTCCAACCTTTGACTGAACACCGCCACACTCACTAAACCCCGTTATCTAGACCCCATTAGAGACTCTGCCATTGAGTCCAGTCCTGAAGATACAATATGGTCTACACTATCCTCACAGAAGCTCCTGAACAGCAAGTTCATTGAGGGATCAGTTTTCAGTGTAAGCTCTATAGTTCATTTACGAACATCTAGTGTCATAACTCCAAACTAG
Source organism: Struthidea cinerea (assembly GCA_013397865.1). NCBI lineage: Eukaryota > Metazoa > Chordata > Aves > Passeriformes > Corcoracidae > Struthidea > Struthidea cinerea. Next base: position 292,664 of record VZTI01002788.1, read on the forward strand.
TTGCAACATCAGTACGGGGCCTTTCGAAAACTTGCTTGTCCTGGAGTATGAGGGGAACATCTGAAATGTCACTAGCCATGCAGAGTGTTTGAACTAAACCCTCATGACTAAATGGCCAGTAACAGCACTGAGAGCTTGAATGCCTTTGTAACACAGATTTGAATATGGTACTGAATTAAACAGGGTGACTTACTCAAGTTTTCTCATTGTCTTTCAGGCCATGCTGTGGGCTGAAAACTGCCATTTTCTCGATTTCTTTTTTAAGATAAGTTGAATATTTCTAGCCAGGGCTGTAGTCTAAATTGTTATCTTCATGATAACCCTTGATATGTAAACAGTAATTCAGTGAGAAACTAAACTCTCTCTTCTGGGATGATTTTTTGCAGTGCATAGCTCATTTTCTGGTTCTATTTCATTCTTGCAGAATGAGGACCATATTAGACGACAAATACTAAATAAAATGAAATAATACTAAATGATAATTTTATTAGCCTATAGCTTGCAATAATTTCCTGGCACAGAAGATATTGAACATATTTAATTAGAAAAAGTAGATGTAAACTTTTCTGGGAGGGGATGCATGAGGTTTCTTTCTAATTTTTGGTACATCTTTAATTTTGTCTTTGTTTTGTCTTGCAGTAAGGGTATCCATGTAAGTTCCTTCCTATATCACAGGAATGGCAGCCAGTAAGATGCCAGTAAAGGTTTCAACAGTTAAGTGATTAAATTAAAGTTCTTTAATTTAAAGTGTTATTATCTAGACTCAGGATAGAGAGAGAATGGGCTCTGTTGATGCAGTGTGGATGTGGAGTTTTATAGCATCAGTGTATAGAGGGAGTGATATAAGGAGGCCATTACTTACTTTGGGAAGGACAATCTTTTGCCAGTAATAGCTGTTACTCAGGAAACAGACACCACCTGCCTTGAATCTGTGATAAAAAATTTGTTGGTCTCCAGCTCTTAGAGGTAGTGGACTGTAAAATATCAGTAAATCAGATTATTAACATTCTAACTAGAGATATTTAAGAATTTGTCTGAAGATGGCAAGGTGTCTAGAAAATGTGAGGAAGAGTTAAGCACTAAATAACAGAAGATTAACTCAAAATAGAATAAACTGAAGATAACATTTGCCATCAGGAATCTGGAATAGAAGGAAAAGACCATATTTGATTCCCTTAGCCACAATTTATGAGGCATCCTACCAAATAATTATAAAAAGCAGTGTGAGAAAAAAAAAAAAAATCAGCCAAGGTAAATGTAATTTGAATATTTTCCTGCATTTCTGCAGGGTTGTTCTACTTTCTAATTATCTTTAGAGAAACATTTTCATTACTTGAACAGAGCTGATTATCGACCTGCTCCAAAGTCAATCAAAAGTCAACAGAAAGATAGAGTGACATTTTTCTCTGTCCAGCAAGACTAGAAAAACTGATCTCTTTTCATATGTTGATTATACTACCTGAGCATTCTTCATGCATTAATTGATTTACCTTGCAAAAAGCTTAGATCCCCCTGGGTAGAAAGCTAAACACCACATTAACTTGTTCAAAATATGACAAAAACCAAAAAAACACCTTTGGCAGAGCAAATCCAGCTGGAGTTTACCTCCAGTTTTACAAGAGTTTGCCTTCTTATTTTTTTCTCACTTTGACCTAGTTGAAGGAAACATGCTTGTGTTGTAGTTGGAGAACACATCCAGTTATTGCACCTCATCTGACAAACCATTAATCCCTTGAAAACCAATTGTTTTGTGAACATCTGCACATATTCTGAGTTTTAGGCACATGTGGGCACAGTTTTCAGTGGTGTCCTGGGTAGAGCAAAAGCGGGGAGGTGTTTTTAGTGCTGTTCATTAAATACCATACTGTCACAGCCATGTGTGTAGTGGGCGAATTTTCCAGCAGGGTCAGCTGACATTGGAAGTGGAACCTTTTGTTTTACCCTGTTTGTGGAAGAGAGAGTAACCCTTTAAAATCAGGGAATGGAAATGCAGGGGTGTTCTTTAATCTCTGCAGCTCCCAAGGGAGGTACCCGACTCACATCCCAGGAATTTGCACTTCACAATAGGGAGCTGTCATCTGAGGTCATCATAGCCTGGGAAGGTGGTTTTTGTTTAGCAATCCCAAACCAGGGAGAGCCTGTGGTACCACCACCAGACACTGATTGGGACCCCTTGCCCTTTTTGCCAGCCACCAGGGCATTGTCTGCAACTTTCAGTGGCCACTGCCGCACAGATCCACACTGGCACCTCAGCAGAGTGAATCCTTTCAGACAAAATAGCCTCCCTCAAAATAGCTTTGTTTTGCCCAGTTCCCCACTGTATTTTCTGTCTGGAAAAGAGCATTAAGCCACAGAGGTTTGTTTGCCACAGTCCTTTCTTTGTTCTCCTGGGCCACAAGGAACTGCCTGTGAGTGGTGGTCACTTGGCCTTAGTTCCAGGGTGGCACCTTTCTTCTGTTGTTCAAACCACTGCCCCTTTTGTAAAATATTCTTTTTATTGTTTTGTTTATTGCTTTTTTTTTAGTCAAATTGTAGCTCTAATGTTTTTTGAACCTCTCATACTTTCCTTTTTTTTTCTTTTTTCCCCTCCACAGTCTTAACCTTTTCCTCACTGTAAAACCAATACAAGTGGTTTCTCAAAGTAGTTTACAATGATTAAAGAATTAATATTGATGTATAGTTTTTAAGCTGAATAATGTCAATACATATCTAGTGAAAGAGAAGCGTGCAGAAATGGTGTGTCTAACATAACACAGACAATTTTGGAGAAGACAAAACCCAAAATATCTATCTGTCTCTCAAGTTTCATACTTTATTATTGTGGTAGGGAGTAGCCACATTCTAGATTACTTACCCAGGAGAAGACAGAGCGGGAATGGAGGCTTCTTAATTTGAAAAGAGATAATTCATTGTGTATTTAATTTGTCAAAAAAATACAGATATTGGTTGCTTCATTTCAGCATTTTTACTTCTTTATTCAAACTAGAGGTACACAGTTTAAAAGAAAACATGCTCTTTTATTTACTTGTGAATGGCAATAACCCGAATGAGAAATAACCTGACAAATGTCAGACTAAAGAACAATGTGACATTTCTGAAGTCAATATTATAATACAAAGGCATGAATCAGAGATCGTTAGGCTAGAGAATTCCTCAGATTGTTGTTCCAGTCATGACTGGACACTCTTCATAGTTATCAGATTGTTTTATGGTTCCTAGAAATAATATTCCAGGGAAGGTCATGAACTTACAATTAATTCTACTTCAACAAAAAAGTAATATCTCTTCCTTTCTTTCCCTTCCTTCCTTCCTTCCTTCCTTCCTTCCTTCCTTCCTTCCTTCCTTCCTTCCTTCCTTCCTTCCCTTACACTTGCTCATTNCTTCCTTCCTTCCTTCCTTCCTTCCTTCCCTGGACCACTTTAGTTCCCTGAAACTTACCTAAAAAATTGCAAAGCATCCTTCCTATTGACATGTTATAACTAAGTAATTTCTGAAGCGGTATGAGTTCTTGGCTGGAAAAGCAGATCACTAGCAAGTTGCCTTCCAAACTGTATTTTTTTAAAAAACCTGGCTTAAAATTTGTCCAAACTGCTTCCTATTACATATTTATTTGTACCATGGTTTCACCCTATCCAACCATCAAGACCCACAGAGCCACTTGTTCACTCCCCCACCAGCAGAATACAGGAGAGAATCAGAAAGGTAAAAGATGGAAAACTCATGGTTTAAGATAAAATAAGTTTATTAGGGAAAGCAAAAAGCACAACCACAAGCAAGGCAAGACAAGAAATTTATTCACTCTTCCCATGGACAGGCAGGTGTTCAGCCATCTCCAGGAGAGCAGGGCCCCGTTATAAATAATGGTTTCTTGGAAGAGAAACTTCACCACTTCCAATGTTCCTTCTTCCTCCCTCTTCCTCACTTTAAGTACTGAACATGATGTCACATGGTCTGGAGCATTACTTTGATCATTTGGGGTCACCTGTCCTGGCTGTGTCTCCTCCCAGCCTCCCAAGCACCCCCAGCCCCTCCTCAGCCTGAGAGTACAAAAAGCAGAAAAGGCCTTGGCTCTGTGCAAGCCCTGGTCAAAGATGACAAAAACATCTCTGTGTTATCAACACATTGTTCAGCACAAATCCAAAACACTGCCTCGTACCAGCCACTGGGAAGAAAATTATCTCTACCCCAGGCAACACTAGAACAATTCAATAAGGGCAGGAAAGGAGTTTCACTGCAGTTCAAAAGTCTCATGGCTGCCAAATCAGAAATAAAAGATTTTTCAGTAGTAAATCCAGCTGGGTAAATATTCAGCTGAGCAGTCTCCAGTTGAGGACAGCATACATTTGGGTGATGGTTTATTACACCTATGTAGTAGTTATTAAGTTGAATACAAGAGTAATTCACTGAATCTTACTGAAGATGTTGAAGTAGGCTTCTTGAAAGGAAGTTCAAAGGCAGAAAAAAGTACAGAGAGAATAGCCATAATGATGGCAAGACTAAAACTAATAACATATTAAAAAAGTGGAGTAGTGTGCTAACTTGCTAAGATTCTGCTAGGATAAGAGTTTGAATACTGAGTGAAAGTATATATCAATTCTTGTCAGCTCTTCTCTTCCCCTTGCTTAATTTTAAGGGAGCTAACCTAGCAAAGTTTTGACATGGAAAAAAGTGTTCCTGTGGCCTCTGTTTGTCCTTAGAAATGTTTAGTGTTGCAAGACCTGTCCTTTCTTCCCTTTCTTCTTTGTTTGTTTAAGAGTGTTTCATTGGATTTCTTGCATATCATGTCGCTTGGGTTTACAAAATATTGGCAAAGCTTTATAATAAGTAGCAAATCATTATTACGTGCTTTGGTGTTCATTGTAATACAATTAATCATCATAAATTTGCTTTGGTATATTCAAATGGATGAAACAGCTAATTTCAAAGACAGATCAGTTCAGAAAACCATCCTATTTATTATTGTACTCTCACCTTTAAGGGCAAAGAAAATGTTTTGTGCACAAGGTACATTGAGTAGGCATTATTAGATACATGATGGACAGGATGGAATAACTAATCAGTCTAGCATTCAGTTTCGTATTATTGATAATTTATTTACCAGGAAAGAGTAAGTAATGAGACCATTTAAGTTGCTTACACTAGAGCTATACGAACCTTTCTAGAAAAATGGAAGGGAAAGGTATGTTTGGCATTCCAATCAGACTTGGTTTAATGGCCTACTACAAGGCTTCATTTATTTTTTTTATTTGTTTGCTACTTGTGCAGAAGTCTCATGGGAAATTGAGTGGAGAATAAAAAGCAAGGTCTCACTGCCAGCTCTGTACCACCTTCAGAGAGAAAAGGTATGGCAGCTGCTCCTCTACATGAAAGGGTTACACATATAGGGTTTTGGCTTATGTCACATTATGAGATCTGTCAAGACATGCAGAAAACCCAGATGGATTCTATGACTTCAGTAATTTTCATACAGAGATTAGGCTTTTAACCACAGATTTCAGAAGAAATAATTTCTCCATGATCTTATAAAAAAAATGGTTGTGGACAAAGATGTTTTATTTACCTAAAATAATTTGTTTTATAAAATATCTCATTTTTGCACATAAACAAAACCCACAGAGGGATTTGGAAGGAATCCTTGTTGTCTTTCTGTAAGGCCTAATCTGAAGATGGGAACCTCAATTTGCCCCTCTGGTTTTTCTGCGAAATTAATATTCATGTTAATCTTACTATTTCTTAAAAGTTCCTAAAGACTCTAGAGTCTGTCACTTCTAAGATTTTTTTTTTTTTTTAAAGGTAGATAATCATGGTTTTACTGAAAAAAAACCAAGATCCTAGCCAAGCCCAAATCCCAGTTGTGGGGTTTGTTTGTTTGTACATTTGATTGCTGGTTTTTTTCATTTGATTGATGTGGGGGTTTATTAACGGGCTGGCTTTTGTAGTCACATATTTTTTATTTTGCCTACACGACTGAGTGGACATTAGCAAGGCCTTTATATCTGTTCTGTTCCACATGTGTAGCGTAGCATGAGCAGCAGTTCTCAACTTATATAAATGTTGTAAGGTAATTACAGATTTTCAGACAGGGCGAGAACTGTGTAGTGATCCTTTGCTGTCCACTCAGCTAGTAGCCATGTAGCTACTCAGAAAAATAAAACCATTAAATTAAGAACTGAGGAGGCTACTCTCTTCTTCAAATATTTAAAAACAAGCAGCAAGCTTTCAGAGAGAGATCTGAGGCATGGAGGTGGAAAAGACACCATCAGTACTGACACCTTTTTATAAAACAAAGTAAAACAAACCAACCAATTAATCAATTAATCAGTCAAGACGTAACTCTGCAGAGAAGTGCTAAACTCAGGATTATTTCTCAAGGTTAGTCTCCCTCATGCCAATGATTTATCCCTGTCTGTAAAATAGACCTGAATCTCAATCTTCAACATTTGTGCATCCTTTTGACAGCCGATGATTTATGCACATTAAACTAAATGTTTAAGAACATGGCAATCACCATACAGGATCAGGATTCCAGGCATTAGTTGCAATACATGCTTTGCAAACTGAGGATCTATCTGCTTATATTTAGGCAAATTCTGCACAGTTATGAAAATGGTCTTATTTGAAGCAGAGGAAAGCAGAGGAGAGGGTAAGAGCCCAGAAAGATTGGAAGGAGGAAAAAAAAAACTGAAAAAACCTTGCCGTTGGACTTTGATTAAATTCACTCACGATGATAGCATTTATGATGGTAACATATATTAGGTTGGCTAGAGACATTTATTTACCCCACATATACTACCCAGGGAAGGGTAGTTTCTTTCAGATTTTGTGTGCTTTCATCAAAATTTTGCAGTTTAGATTTACAATAGTAGCAAAGAAAAATAAAGAAAGTAAAAATAAATTTAAAAAAAAATAAAAAATCCCAAAAACAAACTTTGAATGAGACAAATGAAAGAGAGAAGATGAGTAACAGGATACACATTATGTCTCAAATGATATTAGTTTGTGCAATCAGCCAAATAAGAGAGAAAGTGAAAGTTTGTAAGTGCAGTGGAAATTTCAATACTTCAATGTATGTTTTACCCCAGACTGATTGATTTTTATCTCTGTGTCCTGTTGAGGCCACAGCAAGCACACCATAAGCAGGCTTAATACTGCGTAAATTTCACCATCTAAAAGGTATTGCTCGTAAACTTGTAATTTGTTACACCTTTCATTGGGATGAACCCCAAAAAGATTATTCAGTACTTCCTAAAATATTTGTCCAAGAGAGGTGGACAAATGGCCTCTGGAAGGGAAATCTTCCCATCCCTTTTCATTGACTTGAATGGCGCTGGTGTGTGGGTGTGTGGGTGTGTGGGTGTGTGTGTGTGTGTGTGTGCATATGTGCGTGTGTACATATATATGTGTGTGTGTGTATGTGTATATATATAAAAAAACCTGAAATTAACCAAAATGTATCTATGTCTTTTGCCCTGGCCATGCAGCCAAGGAAGATATCTCAGTTAAGAAAAAGTTGAATTCCAAGTCATACTGATAATTTATAGCAAAAACTAGGAAGTAAGGACAGATACGACCGCACTCCTCTCAGGGTCTAAAAATCGGGCACCTAAACTTACATTTTTCTAGCTGTGATTTATTCCTGAGTCTGCCTTCAGAGGTTCAAGAGACAGTAAGCAAAAGCTGCTTAGATAAACAATAGGCTGACTTCACAACTTTGAGATTAGAAACTTCTTTCAGGCTCATCTGCCACTAGCATGAAGCTCTCATTTGTGGAAACATGTCCATCTTCCCATGATTAATCTGATAGTCTCAAGTATTATCACGAACACACACTAACCCTTTCTATTTTCTTAACAAGTGGGCTACATCTGGAAGATTTGTTAAGATTCAAGCAGCCTCCACCAGGTTATTGATTATCATAAGAAAAGTCATTAGCATTATTGAATCCTCTTTGTTATGACAGTAATCAGCAGCTCCTTCCTGGATTACTGGGAGCATTTTTGAAAGGTTTATGGCTTACTACTGATGTAGATAAATGTTTTTAGAATCCATGGTTTTGCCTTTCATGAATAAAAAGGTGATTGAACAAAGACTGCATTCATCATTCTGTTTATCGCCCTGAAACAACAAGTGTAATTTATAAACCAATAATACTTTTTTGTAGTGTTATACACATGTTCTAAAAGAATGGATCAAATTAATGCAGGCCCAGAAAAAAACACCACCACAAGACGAATACATCCAAACCCTTAAGGGATTTGAAAGAATCCAACCAGCACGGTGACTTTGATAAGTGCTTTGTGGTTTGCTTTTTTTTCATTTTCATTTATTTCTTTTTTCCCACTTATTTTAGAAATAAAATGATGAATATCTTTTAACATTGCAGCAATTGTCTTAACATTAACATAGGCAATAAATGCTTATCCCTAACTCATATTTTCAATAGCAACCCTTGGGAGTGTATATGTATTAGGGAGTCTCTCTAAAGAGGTATATGGTTGTATAATGTTGTAGCTTGTCTGGATGTGAAGAAATATCTAGAAAAAAAACATAACTCCTTCTCTGTAATCCTTTGAGAAGTATCACTAAGTACATCATCCTGCTCCAGAAGGGGGGCTCTGTTTTATACTTAGCCCCCTGAAAAATTTCTGAACTAGAAATGAGACTTGCATCCTCTATTTTGCTAAAAAAGAGATCATTCGGTCATCAACTAAAAGTGTCCAATATATCTTGCACCTCTTCCTCATTGGAATTAAATCTTCAAGTAAGGAGTTCTTGACTTATACATAACAGTCACTGAGGGCAGTCAGACCACTAAAGGAGAGATCTTAGAGAAGTAAAACTGGGAAGTTCTACCAGAACAGCCCACAATTGCATCTATCCTTTATGCCAGAGCACGTGGTTCAGGGAATTTCTCCTGGCATCAAGAATTAAACTGCTCACGTTGTAATTACAGTCTTTGATTTTTAAGGACTAATCATCCAATTGCATATTTAATTATTCTCATTTCCTATAAATCAGATTATTTTCCAGTGCTGAAATATATTAATTTCTGTGTCTATTTGTTAGTTTCTGTGTAATGTTTTGGTTGGTAAGAAATGTCCCTGAGTAACTTATACTTTCCTTTGTATGAGTGATTTCAGACAAAGGTGAAGTCTCTGTCTTGGTTTTGCCAAGATGGCCAAACTGCACTGTTTATGCCTCAGTCTGAAAAACTGTTTCTCAGCCCTTAAATGCTGTCTCACATCTCCCTTTGTTACAGATGGTACATGTTGTATTTTATCTGCAGTAACACATGACATAGATACATCCACCTCCTTAATTCCAAATATAGAACAGAAACATATACTGAATATTTGTGCTTTTTCTAAGTCCCTATTTATATTTTTTCCATCTGCAACTAGCAGACATTCTTTTTTGCTCATATCATATTTTAAAATAAATTTTTCTTTCTTAATTGATGTTAGTCAACAGGGTTGTTTTTTTACTTCTCTCATCTGATATCTATATTATTAGACTGGCGATCCATATTTTTTACCATATATTTCCCTATGTCCATAGTTTTTATATTGAAACTATTTATATTTATATTAATAAGACTTTTAAAACTCAGACTTTCAGGTCCTGTTTTAAATAAAATTACAACATCACAAATATTTTCAGCTTTTCTGTATTTTGAAATCTGACTACTAATGGACAATGTGGAATATTCTTAAATAGTTACAATGTTTTTATTCATATTTCAGATGTGAAACTTTTGGCAATAATTCTTTTAAAAATTTTCCCAATTTCTGGGTGGTTTTAAAAAGAACTAGAAAGATATTACAGAAAAAAATCGATGCAGAAAAATCATAAGCTTTAGTACTGCTAATGTTCAGATCAACAAATTATGTTTTTATAACCTGTTAAGATCCTGAATTAAATTAATGGAAGTAAAACATTTTTTCTTCTATTGTAAAACAGCTTTGTCTTGGGTTCTTCTTTGTACATTATTTCAGATATTTGAGCAAGAGATCTATAGTAACAATGACTATTTAAAGATTTTTAAAATTTAGGTGCAAATTAAATACCTGAATTAGGTATCCTAAGCACCATCCTCAGATGCTTCCCTTAATAGATGCACAACTAAAGGTTGTGTTCCTTTCATGACTTTTTGTAAAGGGATTTGTCATAATAAGGAGCCTACAGGCTGGCTTTAATTTTTAAGTATGTGCCACTTGATTGTCATAGTATCATTTTCCCTCATTTATGTTGCTTTAAAACCCTCTTGATAATCCTAGAAAATCTATTAATTGCTAATGCTATCCTGTGTAATGAGATTACCCTAAGAAGTGTTTTGAAAGAATAAGAGGCAGCAAAAAGGCTTTCAAAAATATATCTCAGAAGGTTGTTCCAAACCTGTGCCAATAAATGTAAGATTTCCCCAATTCAAGTTAATCAAGCCAGTTTTGGCTAGCATAGGACAATCTTTAATTAAACTAACTTTATTACATCAATATCTCCCTCTTTCAAGATGAATTAAAGATTAAGATATGCCCGTCTACCCAGATTCAAATACGAAGTCTGTCCACTGGCAATAATGAAGTTCCTGTTTACTCCTCTAGCAAAAAGACACTGCATTTTCCTGATCCATTGTGAAATACCTGAGAATACAGTCATGCTTTGGAAGGCATATAAAGGCTGTGAAGCGCAAATAAAGGTTCATTTAGTGTTTGGAGTTTTAGATACTTTTGAGGTCAAAGGAAGACCCATCCTCTCCAAAGCTGTATGGGGAATGATTCACGTCATTCACATTCACTAGATAAAAATTTTTGGCCTTTCCGAATTAGTTGTCCTGGCTCCAGTTTTAGCTAATGGAGATAAACTGACATATGTACACGGTGATTCACTCAATGAAAGTTTGTATGAAAAGAGATGTCCTGTACATTTCCCTCATTCTCATCATTGCTCAGAACTTGAACAGCTAGTTTGGAGCAGTTTCTTATTTTTGGATGGTTAAACTAGATAAAATCATTGCCATCTCCAACAATTATGGCTTTCCTAATAACATAATGCAATTCTTTTCCTCTATTGAAGCATGTATGCCTAAGAGTCTGAAAGTGCACCAAATAATTACATTGTGAAACTCCTTGCTTCAGGATGCAGCAGTTATTGCAATTTCATATGTATTACAGAAATGATTGGATATGGTCATGGAAGAGAAATTCAATGAAATCTGTTAGATGCAAAGAAACAAGCTCTAGGGAAGAAAGCGGAGGAGTTTTTGTTTGGTTTTTTTTGGTTGTTATTGTTTCTTTATTTATATTTGATTGGTTGTTTGGTTGCAGGTTTTTTTCTTTGTTTTGATTTTTTTCCTAAAAATCATTTCAGTGATAAGAATATTCTGCACAGTATCAAAAGATATACTTATCTTAGAGTTGGGGTCTTTCGTGGGACCTGACTACATGAGTGAGAGGGGAAACTAAGCTAAAGTGATTGCTTGGTCTTTTGCCACGTAGTTATTTGTATAATTTACGTTCAGGTAAGGTTAAAGTAGTGCTACTATTTTTAAATTAGAATTCATAGGCCAGTGCTTCTTACATAAGTTTGAGAAAGTAAAACTACATTCTGTATCCTTCATCAGTGGGAACCAGAAGGTGAAACTAATCTTTGATTGAATGAGATAAGTGAGGTGCAAAAACTAGAGTACACAAGACCTTTTAAAATGTGACAGTCTTTGTTTCAGAAAATTAAAGTACAGTAGTCAATATCAGTGAAAGCCTTACTCAAAATTGGTTCTTATTTTTAATATCAGAGATTTTAGAGGACATCACATCTTCCAATTGTGTGGGATAGCCTGAGGCAAAATCAACAAAACTTGCCCAATTAGCATGAGATGAAGATTTGCTCAAGTATAGGACTTGGTCAATTAAGAGAATAATCAGGCACTGATAGAAGTATTTGAAAATAAGAATTATGTTTAAAGAAGAAAAAAAAAAGAGAAAAAATATGAAATTTGTTTTCATTCAACTGTAAAACAACACTTCTTGATTTATTACTAACCTCTCCCCCCCACCAAAAATCAGCAAAAACTACAAACAAACCACCAAAAACAATCAAACAGAAATGAAAGAAAAAGTATGTGATTCTGAATTATCCAATAACCCAGGACTAAGGACAGTTGCATACATGGAAGACATGGACTTTTTTGATCAAAATCTCTTGTTGTTTCTTGTCGCTGGCATAAACTGCTTTCCGTCCTGTTGAAGATGTTCAATTACATTGATGAGATGTTCAATATGAACTTACTTTTGCATCATGAAGTCATATTTTGAATCTCAGTTTTTTTCTAAACAATGCCTTGGACTCTGCTCCATTCTGTCGCATAGTACTTTGTCAGTAGGCGTGGAGTACAAATAACAACCTGATACTACATAGAAAGATATTTATTTAAATCTGGATAGATCTTGCCATTGAATCAACCTTTTGTACAACATTTATCAACCAAATTTCTGAGCATATGTTCACATACCTTTTATTCATTAGTCAAAAGCAACATGTAGGAATAAGGAGAGTAACCGTAGAAAAAACATGAAGTAATTTGCTTTCTATTCTTTTGGTGAGTTAGTGAGAATGCAGTTTATTTCACGTTGGGTTTGTATCAGCAAATAAATGATATGTTAACAAGATCTGGTTAGTCAGATGAGCAATGCACTTAATCATAGATCTTGAAGTTAAAACCTCCGAAGTTCACAGTCTTCTAACCACATCTTTACAGTCCATTGATGTTAAGATATTTTAAACCCACTGTGAATTAAAGGATGTACACAAATATTTTTTTTAAAAATCAAAAAAAGCAGGTAAGTTCTTACATACTTTTGACTATTAGGCAAAATGAGTACTTATTTTCAAGGATTAATAGGTTTTCGTTTTGGTTGGTTTGTTTGCTTGCTTATAAATGTTATTTTCAACTTCTATTGCTGTACTTAAAATCCTATCTCACTTGCCCAATAAAGTTTGCTGCTTCAATTTGTCCACATATATGATTAATAGTTTTGTTAATTTTTAGTTCATTATGAACCTGATCCAATGATATTTAAATCAATTGCGTTTGGAAAAAAAAAAAAAATTCTTTCCCTGCACAACTGAAAGTAATTCCTCTCTTGAATTTGAAGTATCGTCAGTGATTGAATTACAGCACCATATCTCTTTTAAACTTAGTTTTGAAGAAAAGATATTTCAGCAAATTTACAAACCTTCCAATCATTACAACACAGGTACAAACAAACTGTGAATTTCTCAGTTGAGTCAGATTGAAGTTAAAAAAGTGTCTATTCTTTTAAAACTGTACGCAGCCAGTTCATCCATTAAGTAAATGACAACAAGTCCAGGAAATTCTCTGAATTCTTATGTGATTAAAACACCCAGAAGAAAGCTTTCACTTGCATAAACTTTATGCTTAGAAATGCATATATATTTTTAAATGAATAAAAGAAAAAGACGAGCAGGTTTTTTTCAATGAGAGCTATTAATATTTTATGCCTTGCTGATGAGCTGCTTCCTTTTCTCTTTCTTCTTGACACCAGAGAGGCTATTAGCTCTTTATTTTTATGTCTCCCTTTTCCTGACCCCTACCGTGCCCCACAACCCAAATAATAACAACAGCAAGTTCAATCTGCCTCTCCCTGGTTGGGACACTGTACTTGCTATCTTTCCACTTTATTAACTTAAGCATTAGCTTTTTGAAGCGAGTAAAATTATAAATGACATGTAATCCTATGCTGGGTGGCAGAGGGCTGCTTTCTGAAGCTGTGATTGACTGAGGTGAACAGGGAAAGGGAAAAATTTGTTCTGAGGGTTGCAAAGTGCCAAGCGATATGTCATGGCCTCTGGCAACAAGATCAGCATTGTATTTATAATCAGTGCCACATGCTGAGAGGGCAAATTAAGCTGCAGGAAGCCCAGCTGTGGCAGTGACATAAGGGGCCATACTTTACTCCATATCCTTTCACAGATGTTAACTTGTGCTGGAGCCACAGCTCCAGCAATAGATTTCAGGTCTCACAGAACACAGGCTCTGCTCAGGGATAAGGAATCACTCTTTCTCAGCTCCTGTGGCATGGATCCTTGTATTTCACCAAGCCATTTAGTTCTATAAATCCCAATGGCCGTCTAAGCTTATGAAAACTGCTCCAAAAAAGGTTGATAAACCCCACTGTAAATTAGGCTCTCTCTCCAAGTTGGGCCATAGTAATAAAATGAAGGCTAGTACGAGGTCAGAAACAATAAAGCAAATGTCAAAATTATGTCAGCAGGAAAATATGGAACGGACACATCTTCAGGATTTCAGAGATAAATATCTGCTGGTGATGCAGTGCAGGGTCAGTGCCTGGATCACACAGCCTTTGAAAGAAGCAGTACAGATTTTCTGTGCAAGTCCCATTCTTGCAGTTGTAACTCGTACTGGGATGAGGCTGAAGTTTGGCTACACAGTCCATCTGTGATGATTCTGCTGCACAATACAGCATGAATTTTAAACCCTTTTTTGTCAATTGCCTTTTAATCTCCACTTCAAAACCTGAGAGACAGGGAAGTGTTAGTGGTACCCAAAGCTGTGTTAGTACCAGGAGAAAGGGAGGCCAGAACTCCAATAAAGCTTAAGGGAACAAAGCGAAGGAAACCCATGTTTACCCAAACCTAGAAACTTGTATGTCAGTGGTAGCTGCATGTGAAGCGACCATAAAACTCTTTGAAAATCTCACACCTCAAAGAGATCCTTCAGGTCAACCAAAACACATTCAGGTTGGTTAATTTTACATCAATGAGTAAAGATCAAAGTCCTCTTAGCTGAGATTAGAAATATTGAAGCTTGAGATATCAGCCCCAAACTGCATCAAATCCTGCTTCTCTGAGGAGATTTGGTGTTGCACGCATTGTTAAAAATAACAACTTTTCGATTTCCTTGTATAAAGAGAAATAATGATGTGAAGAGCATAGAAAAACTGTATTTGAATAGAAAATATGACCAGAAATGCTTTAAATATTCTATAGGCAACACAAACTATACAAGTAGTATAAAAAAATTAAAATTAAAATAAAAAAATAAAAAAGAAAAAATATAAATTTATTAAAGGAAACAAATGAACATAAAATAATAAATCAAGTTTTACTTAGATGAAGTTACAATGCAGTCTGGATATTTCTTATTTGTCCTGGTTCAGGCATGATGTTAGCATGTTGAAAATATGTTTTTTTCTCCTGATATTAAGGTTTTCCAAACATTGATATTAAATCTAATAAGAATCCAAGTATTTTATTATATTAGGTATTCATTTTAGTCAAAATATACAAAAATTTACTTTAAAATTCTTCAATTAATTGCAAAATTTTATTCTTTCAAGAGCTTCAGTGAAACATCCCCAAATTATATCAATCACAGATTTCAGACAAAAAAATAGGAAACTATCAACATTTTCTTGCACAGAAAGGTAGATTGTGAGTTTTCTTGTGCAAATATTTGGTTTTGTTTCAACCATTTACCTCTGTATAGTCTTGAGCCATTGTCCCTACTCTTATGTAAGTGAAGTGAAGATTGGCAGCTGCCTTGGCCACAGCAACCCCAAAATGATCAAGTTTAAAATCTCTGTCATCAGGAAGAAAAGTGCCAGCAAAACCTTTCCATGACAATGTTCCTATAATCTTAAGTGGCTTTTAATTTGTATCTTGCAAATTCCCTAATTTTTATTAAAATTCCACTGAATTTGTAGCCGTTAACTTGCTGTAAATCAAACTTACATGTTCTTGCAGAATATGTACTTTTTTGAGGCTCCAGAACCTGGCATGATACTTGAAACCATCCGCACTTCCTTTTCATTCTATCATTTGTCTCACGAGGACTTCCTGATCACGTATTCAGGTATCGGAAACATTTACACCAAAATATCTGAAGCATGGCTCATTATTGAAGGTTTTGGGAAGCATTAATCACACAACTCCTTGACTATACCAAATCCTAACTTTACAGATTCTAATTTAGCTGCTTCCCATGCACTCTCTGGGATCAAAATGCACCTGGAAGTTTAATCATATCTGAATTTCAATAACTTAGGTAAGGCAATGTTGTCTTGCATGTCAAGCATGTCAAAGAAAATAAACGTCTTGTTTTGTCACAGACATCAATTAACTTATTCAGATGACATTTAGCTATCATCAAAAATATTTATATGTCTTCCATTAGTGTATAGTTTTAGATATTCATCTCTACAACAGTTCTGAGAGGCTCCAAGAAACAGTGGCCTAATTTTACATATATTCTACCTAATTTTATAGAATCTTAGAATGGTAGAATACGCTGACTTGGAAGACACTAAGCAAGACCATTGAGTACAGCTCCTGTTCCTGCACAGGACACCAGAAGAGTCACACCATGTACCTGAGAGCATTGTCCAAACACTTCTTGAATTCCAACAGGCTTGGTGCTGCAACCACTTCACCAGGGAGCCTGTTCCAGTGCCCAACCACCTTCTGGGTGAGGAACCTTTCCCTGATATCCAAACTAAACCTCCCCTGACTCAGCCTCAGGCTGTTTCCTGAAGTCCTGTCACTGGTCACCATAGAGAAGATAACCATAGAGAAGAGATCAGTGACTGCCTCTCCACTTCCCTTCATGAAGATATTGAAGACCACGAGTCTCCTCTCAGTCTCCTCTTTTCCAGGCGGAACAAACCAAGTGCCCTCAGCCACTCCTCATACGGCTTCTCCTCAAGGCCCTTGGTATCCTCATGGCCCTATGCATTTAGTCAAGACACTAAAAAAACACGTAGCCACCTTGGACTTTGTCTTCAGCACAAAGCAAGAACAGGTGTTTCCAGACAGTTATGTAGCTCACACATTGGGTGGACCTCTCTCTGGACTTGTCTTCTTTCCTCCATCACCTATTAATTGCAATGGTAATTGTAATTATGCAATAGGACAGATTTTTCTGGACCAAGATGACATGTCTAAGAAACGTGTGGTGCAGCTCAGGATGAAAATAACCCCCCCAAACACTCCATGTGTTTGTTATCTTCTGCTCTAGTTTCCTATTCTCACACTATTCTATTGACTCTGTGTTTATTTTTCAAGTTGTATTGGATTATTCAGCAACTGAGACTGGACTGTATTTAAAGCCGTGAAGACAGTTTTTCCATATGATATTGTCTGCTTTGAGACATCCCATAATAGTCCACAACTTTGCTCCATAAATAAATCAGAAGCAAATTAACACCATTCAATACACTTTTATCCCCATTTTTTAGAATAAATTCAATAAATATATTTGTATTAAAAATCTATTAAGAAATGGTAGAGAGTTATGTTGTACGAATATTAACATGAATAAATATACCAAAAAAGGGAAAACAATCAACATTCTAAAAAGTTCTGAAAGAAGATGTTTCTTGATGGAACCGTGTTTTGATCAATATTATTTTTTTTAAATAATGCCTTTATTTGATGAACTGAAATGAAGCAGTCAACTTGCACGCATATTTCCATTTCAAAATGACCTTCTAGAAAAGCCATGCATTTTTCAAACACAATAAAAATAGTTGTAAAGTTGTTGACATATATTCCCCTTGAATAGTTTAATTTTAAGGATTTTTTGACATTTTTACTTTTGCAATTCCTGTCTGAATAATTCAATGTTTATTCATTCAGTGATAATATTTAAGTTGTGCCATGTCTTGGAATGGAGAATCATTTTTCAATGTTGGCATTTTTGCATAAGAGAAAAAAAAGACAAACAACTTTTTCATGTTTTTTGTGGGGGGAGGGTATGTGTGATGGAGAAATGGTTGAATCAGGAGGCTAAGCTACCTAAAGGAAACTAGGATTCCTCTTATATCTTGGCACAAACTATCAAGAGTTGAAGTATATTCTGTCATGGTAAGGACTGGTTTTGATATTGACCATGCAGGCCGTGAATGCTAATATTAATACTGTCAATAGACATGTTCTCATGACAGTTTCATATTTTTAGTTCACTTTTTAAATTAAATAATTGCTAAGGAATCAGAATAGCTCCTGAAGCCCAAGATATCAAGGCATTTTGGGATTAATTTGAGCAGTTCAAATAAATATGGATATTTATTCATCCTTGAAGTATATCAGAGGTGGTGGATTCATTTGGAACAATTAATGTAGTCATTGGCAAATTTCAATATTTTTGAAGGTCCTCACAAAGTACTGATATACCTGTGTGCTGTTTGTCTTTTTTTCCCTTTTAAAAGAGCTCTTTTATTTTTTAGGTTCAAAATTAGACACTTAGTTTCAGTTTAGCCACAAAATATGGAGATGATAAGCAGTGGCAAGCTCCAGGTATATGCACATAGATAACATAATGATTTTGTCCATAGTCCAGAGTTAAGCTGTAGAATGTAGTGTATGAAAAGTACATGCATAAATAGAAAATGAAGACAAAAAGAAACTGAAGGAAGAAAATTATAATGAGTCTTGTACTACAGAGAGGCCACTTATGGCTTAGAAAGTTGCTACGCACATGAACCACTGATGAGTGTGAGAACATATCAGGAAAATGTTTGTCCTAATATTATTTGTCCCTCCAGGCAGCTGCAATTGGTCATTGCTGGAAGCAGGACACTGGGCTAGACTTGTCTTGGTGTGACCTGCTCTGGCTTCTCTTCTGCTCATTCTTCTGCTCACTACTTGAAGGGATCAGAGATCAGACCTTTGCTCATTCACACCTTGGCCTCTCTGCTGTGACTGCCCACAGAGGTCTCAATTAACAGCAATTTCAGGGATAATTTGAGTGATGGGCTCCCTGATGGCTGAATATCTACTGATCAAAATCATCACAGGTCCATTAACAACAACACAGCAATGACAATTTATCCCAGAATTGAATAAAGCCCAGAGTTATTGAAACAGGTCTGTAATCACTACATTCATTTTAAATAGGGTAGCGAGAGGCCATTGAGATCAGAGAACAACAACATTTGTTATCAGATGTTGTGCAGGAAGAGGTTGAGAGCTGAAGCCTTGAGCAGAAACAGCATTCTCTTCAACTTGTTCAAATTACACAGAACTATAATGAGAGTGAAGAAGGAGTTTAATGAAGAAGAGATGGATTTCTGTAAAAGTTTGTTTAAAATAAAGAAAATTATATTCATATGAAAATAATTCAGAGACCATTTTTTTTGTATTCCATCATAGCTAAGACTGACCACATTTGGATGAAGGAAAATGGGTGACCAATTACCTGAAATACTTTACAGTAATTTTTTTTTTTACAATATTTCCTGATACACTTTTCTTAATTTCTTCTTTGAAATGTGTTTTCACTTTTCACTAAGAAATAAATACAGCAAATAGCAAGTTCTGTGGGTTATTTTCTTGCTTGAAAAATAATGCTGAAGGAATTGTTTTGCAGTTGAAAATTAATGTAACCCATTATGTCCAGGAAATTTCTCCAATATATTACTTGCCAAGTCTTTGGTCCTCGTGAAGAAAATTATTTTAATTTACCTCATTTTTCACAACTGAGCCAATGATTGTTTAACCTAAAGTGCCATTGTGACTAAGTAGAGAAATATCAGAGTTCTTGGTCATTTTGTTGAAGCTCAGCTATTAAGTCCACTAGGTTAGCACTGAGAAACACAGAAATTGCCACTTCAGAACAAAAAGTTCTAGAGAATATAACAGGGGATAAAAGCATTTCATTTGGCTTTTTTTTGCGCTGCTTTAGAACACTAAAGAGAAAATTATATCTTTTCTATAAAACTCAGAAAGATGGACAAAAACAAGCTATAGAGAAGTTATAATTTTCAATTAAATATTATAAATGTTTGGAGTTAATTTCTTACACATTTATGTATTTTCTGGCTCTTGTAAAAAACTATTATTATTTCTTTATTGTTATACCCTTGTCATGAAGCTCTTACAATCCTTAAGTGAAATTGTGGTCTAAATGTCAACTCTGGAAACTGTAAAGTATTGCTGGTTTAATGTGCCTGGTTAGTACTTTCAAATTTCCCTGGAGGACTTAGATAACTGCCTTCTGCTAGGTTTTGTGGCTGAAGTCCTACCGTAGGCACTCATGCTTGTGTTCAACTTTATGTGCTTTTAGCTGTTCCACTTAAACCAGTAACTCAGAGCTACAGCTCAAGTCAATTGACAATTCTGACCTGCAATTTTTGTCAATATTCTGGAAGTCACCTATGGAAATTTAAGTCTTCCACCAAGGTAGTTATAAAAATATTCAACCTTTCATCTGTTGTATTATGATAAAAATTCAAAAGCACACATTATAGGAATAGCACTGTAGATACTCCAAACCAGAGACAGATTCCCTTGGAACTCCCTTTTGCTGAGCCAACTAGAAGTTACTTCACTGAAGCAACAGAATTATATAATTCTTTCAAAAACTTTGGAACTGAGAAACTATAACACTTTCTTGATTTCTAAGTGAAGAGGGACATATTTTTCTGGTGGTTCTAGATGCATGTTTAAAACCCAAAATGATAAGAACAGGAAAAATCTCAAAAAAAACTTAGTATAGAAAGAAACCTTTTCAAATGATCCTGTTAAATGTTTAGATTAATTCTAAAAGCACTGAATAATTTCACAAGTACAACTTTTTCTTGCAACAGAGCATGGCAAAGATTTGGGAATGACAGCTTCAAAATATTTGCAAAGCTATTTCTTATGCTTATGAAACCTAAAAAAAAAAGAGAAGCCCAAGTACCATCATCACTAGACTTATTTAATGAGTGTCATAACAATGTTAAACTCAGATATGAGCCGAAAGTTATTCCAAGAGACGGTGAAAAAGCCATCTTCGGTTTTACAAAAGGATTTTATGCGTCTGAGAGATTTATTGGAGCATGGTGGATCTACCTCAGTGTTATGGACAGAATCCTTTACTGATCTGCAGGGCACCACCAGTATGAAGGGGACTGCTTGGGCTCGCTCTGAACACCAGTTTGTCTAAAGGCCTCATATGCCATCTGGAGAGAGCGGAGATGGCACAATTTTTTTTTTTTTTTTCTTTTGTTTCTTCTTATCATTAGTTGAAATTAACCTTTGTTGTTAGCAATCAAATTAAAGCAATAAATAATAATATATTAAACAAATGAAATTCATAACAATGAAGGTATTGGAAAAATAGGGGGAAAGAAAGAGATAAAAAGCATATGGTCATATTTCCCTCTAGCCCTCCTTGAGATAAACAGGCAAATTTTAAAGAATATATTAAAAAAAATACGAGCTGGATAAGGGAAGAAAGTCCATGATAGAGAGAAAAAGAAAGAGAGAGAAAAAAGCAAATATACCTAAACATTCAATGCAGACTTTCAAGACCAAAAAGGAATTTAACAGCCTTTCAGAACAGAAACTGTGATGAAATATGATCTTTAACCATGCTAAGTCTTAGGGGTGCCTTTTTACAATAAGAGCAAGAAAATGCAAATGAATTTAAGTCAGACGAAAATCTTTGATTATACAATGCATTAGTCAGATCCACACTTAGGTTACAGTGAACAGTTCTGGTCATCACATTACAACATAAAATATTGAAACACTTGACAAGGTAAAGAGACAGGAGATGAGTTTGATCTTAGGCTGTGATTATATTGTATTAATGACTTCCTATCATATTACTGGCTTCTCCATCTTATCAAGGAAACACCACTTCCTAATTGAGTAAGAAGCCAGTGAAAAGAAGCAGAATTTTAGAAATTATTATTATTATTATTATTATTATTACTATTACTATCACTGCCTTTTTAACTTTCCTTTTCATAAGCTGTATACACCATCCTTATTTAAAGAAAAGGACATTAAATTAGGCTGTATATTTCAATTGGGACACCGTGATTCATTGATCAATAGAGCTAAATAAGAGCAGCGCATTACATATGCAAGATATTCAGCAAAAGTATCTCACGCTGCATCCCAAGAAGAAGAACCCATGAACAAACAAAATAAGAGGCAGCTTTTAAAAATGAAGACAGTGTGCCAAGAATATAATTCCATTCCGTGATAGAGTTATATTGACTGATTTGGTTACTGAAGTCTAGGTAAGTCACACTGTGAAACGTGTAGTGGCTAATCTGTTTTTAATCTGTGACCCTGCCACATTATCATTCCTCTGATATTCTCCTAGCAAGAGAAAAGAAATGGATCATGGGGCAAGACACACCATAAGTCAAAGATAGCCAAAAAAATTTTTAGTCCTATAAGGTTGTTTTACTGCTGATAGAATTGTGCTACCCTGTAAGAAAAAAAAAATAGGTAGCATGGGGCAGTCTTAGCAGAAGGAGATGCTAAGCCCACCTTTGAAAATCTGCCCTATATTAAAGCTCCCTGTGCTGTGGTTCTTCTTGCCATGGAGTCTCTGAGTAAGAAGAACCTCAGGTCTAAACCAGAAAATTAGCATTCAGGGCCTTCACATCGACTGCCCTACTCATGGACAATCTCCTGTTCCTTTTTAGCTGTTCATGTTGTTAGAAGTTCCTTGTGGAACTTATATTCATATACTTAGACACAAATATGGTGGTCAGAGAAATAAATAAGAACGAACAAATGGACTTGCTTATTTACACTCTTCCTGTGAAAAGGAAATTGGCATTAATATTTTCCTGGGAATATAGTATTTGAAAAGTTGTAGGAAACTGAAATCAAAGTTCCGACTTGGTCAAAGGGGATCCCAACAACTTTTTGGAGTTTTTTCAAGAGAAGGGTTAAAAACTGCTTAATTCTAGTTAAAGTGTCAAGATCTGAAAATGGCAGTGTTGCATTGGGCATTTTCATCAAGCATTAACCTCATTATTAATCTCTTCTTAATTGCTTCTACTTTATTTCATTTATTCCCCTTTGTTTGAGTAAAAGGAGTTATTTTCCTTTGACTCCAACAGGAAACTTGGGTTGTATCCTTTAAACAGAAACAAAGATTTTCTTCAACAAGAAAACTTTTGCCATATAACATGCTTCCCATTCTTCTTGAGGCAGTTTATCAAAATAACCTGTAGGTCCTTTGTTTAAATAAGATACAAAGCCTTCATGCTGGGAAACATAAAATACACAAAGGTAAATGTTAATCTTATGGGTATCAGTCTCTGTTCAATAGGCAATGGAAAAGCCTATTGAAAAAGAAACTCCAGAGGGTGATTTGGAATGCTGTCTGGACTCTGAATTGTCCCGCAGGGAGATGTAGCTCTCACCATCATTGTATAAGAAGACTGGGAATTAATATTACTAGTCTATGTGAATAGCCTATGTTGTCCCCAGAAATGGGGAGAAAAAGAAAGAAAAAGGAAAAGAATAGGAAAATAAAATTAAGGAAAAAAGACTAAAGAGAAACAACCACCATTCCCTCACCACATATTACAAATGGATACAGCAATCCTTCCCCCTATGCCTTATGTTCAAAGATACTTGGATTGAAAAGTCAAGCACTTAAGCATGAGTAAATTCCTGACAGAGATCAGCTCTAGATGATTTAACTAACTGAACTACTTCTTGTAGTAGTGAGGAGTTGGAATTTTGAGGACCATCTGATGAACTAGGATACATACTGGCAAAAGTGAATTTCTCTTTAGTTCTGGATGCCATTGCTTTGGATACAGTCACACCACACACAATGGTCACTGAGGTAATGAACCACGTATGGAAAGCAGACTTACTTACAGGGGTTGATCCTTTACAGCCAAAAGATTATGTCATGGAAATAACAGAGCGCCAGCACAGATTTATCAAGGGGTTAAGAGTGTTTTAGCCTTTCACATGGGAACCCTAGATTCTGAGCAAGGTGAAAAAATTAATCTGTTCTGCAGCTCCATCAAACCTTAATCCTCTCAGCATCAGTGAAATCAGTGCATTAGGCCCTTTGTTTATTATAACTGGACACAATAGATTACTTTATATTCTTTATTTTATTATTATTTTGATCTTTGTACATTAGAGTCATGACTGTTGACATTGTTCATTTGCTTGTTTTTTTATCTTTTTCACGCTGAACCACATTGGAGTTTTGCAAAAACAACTGAAAAAAATCCCGTTCTCCGGAAATATCATATTTCACATATTATTTCTGAGGTTGATACATTTTGAGGTTCTTTTCTGGGAAAAATCATAATTCATAATCTTACCCTGGAAAGAAGAAAAAAATTCCTACAAAGGTAGAGAAACAATAGGCAGCAAGCAGTACAGTGAATGTTTAAATTCCTTTTCAAGCATAATAATTCTTTCAATTTAACTCATTATCACCTCTGTTTTTTTGAGGTGTATAGGACCAGGCTTTAAAAGCAGTATTTGAACTGACAGAAAAGTGTGTTCAGGGGGAAGGAGGAGTAAATGCTCCCTGTAGTCCTACTGAGGGTTTCTGTGCTTGCATTTGGGATTGGAACAGCTACTCACCCAGCATAACACCAGTGAGGAGACACCTGGGCTCCAGCCTGAACTTACTCATCACTCGAAGAAATCTATCCAAGCACCACTAAGCTCCATCTTTCTGCCTCAGAGTGGCAGGCAACAGGAAACGATCATACCCATCCAACCTTCCACAATTTCTGCAGCTCCATCCTAGACAGTGTGGCAGAATGCTGCCCTTCAAAGTAGAGACTTACGGGTCCCCGAAGTTTTCAGACAGCCCATGGCATGAAGGTTCAGTCTCTGTGAGCTGTCTCCTGTTGCTTTATTTCTGTCATGTGTCCCACTGCGGGCGTTTGACTCATGCATAAATGCTGCAAGGCACAACTGGATAGAATACAGTCCAATAAAAAACAAAACAAACTGAAGAATATAACAGCGGGAGAATAAATATTCCATGGAACTTGTGCCAAGGTTACGTGTTTAACAGTTTTCCACTTTATTGTCAATTATTTGAATCTCATAGAGTGAGGGCAGACATTTTTATAGCACTTTCTGTTTAGCATTGGACATTTGATGTGGCACAACAGAAAGGAAGGTGAGTTTTTAGCTATAAATTGTGTTTTGCAATATGAAAGCTGCATAATAATGAATGATATAAGTTTCTTTCGATTTCCTTTTTTTCTTCCTTACCCAAGAAAGGACCAAATCATTCTGAAAACACATTAGAAGT
The DNA here is from genome assembly GCA_013397865.1 of Struthidea cinerea. NCBI lineage: Eukaryota > Metazoa > Chordata > Aves > Passeriformes > Corcoracidae > Struthidea > Struthidea cinerea. The sequence continues at coordinate 317,739 of VZTI01002788.1, forward strand.
CAATGACAAAGTAATAGAAAATGCTGACATTTGGAAATATCTTTCTGAGAAAGTTCTCTAAGTGCTAGTTTTCAGAATCTATTCTACCCATGTAGATAAACCTGGAGGCAAGGAGCACAGGTGATGTCCTTCATACTGATTGAAAAATCGAATCTCATTAATATGAAAAGACCAGTGGCTAAATATTTTTTTCATCACCAGAATGCTAGTATTCTTTCAGAATGTTATTTAGTATTGTTGTTATTATTATTATTATTATTATTATTATTATTATTATTATTATTGATAATAACTCTCAGTGATATCTTCACATTTATACAGTGCATTTTCTCTCAAAAGGTCCCTGTGCCTGGACATGCAGCCTTGATTTTTATCTGTGACCTGTGATGCTGCACAGCAAACAAGGAGACAAATCCCATGAATACTAAAGCATCTTGTGCAATTCAATTTGCTCGTGTGAGCAAAATCTTCAGTTTCAAGCTTTCGTACAGAGTGGAACAGCACAGCCTAACTTGGAGTACAGAAACTTCATGGTAGCAATGGTGAATCTTCCCTGATAAAAAGCCTGCACTTAAATATATGTCTACCTAGGCTGAGTTTTACTATGAAAAATTGAGCTGTTGAGTCATTCATACGTCCTCTCCATATACTGGAATGAGGGAAGATTTTCCAGAGCATTCACAGCCTCAGCCTAAGGCCAATACTTATGAGACCTGGCATGAAGAATCCACTACAGTCACTCTCCACTGAATGTATAAGAAACCAAATAAAATTAATTATTCAAGCACACAGCTTTTAACACTATAAAATCAGGTGAACTGGATCTTACCTCAGTCAGCAACATAATGTTCAGAACCCCTGTTTTAATGACTGCAGATCATATATAGGACACTTTACACAGATGCATGCACACATATACGTGTGCCCATGTGTGTGCATACGTCTATTTATGCAGATATTTACAGTGATTATAAATAAAAGTGCCTAAGATATTTAGGAAAGTACTTAAGAAGATTGCTTCACACAGATGACCAAATTTGGAGGATCTGAAACTTGTCTCAAATTTCCTATCTGGTGAAAAAACATATGGAAATAATTTATTAATGAGGAAAAAATGGAAGGAAAAATGAAAAAAAAAGAAGAAAAAAACCCCAACAAAACAAATAAACAGAAAATCCCTCAATACCGTAAAGTGGCAAGGAAAAGAAATATTTGTATTTATAGATGTTCATTTGTTAGTCAGGTATAATTGGCTGAGGTATTAAGCACAAACAGCTGAAGTGAATGTGTAACCTTTTCAGAATTTATATTTTATAATGAAGGGATTTTTATTTTTTCTGATTACTGTCTGAATCAGGGCTGTTGCCATTACTCAAGGAAAAGTATGTGCTTTATGAAAGGAAAACTCCAGCACAATAAGGAACTTGAAACTGAATGTGAACTGTGAAGTTGAAGTTTTACACTGACTTGGCTGTAGTTGTCACATGAACACCCCATTTTGTACAAACATTAGAACACAGGGACAAATATTGAAAACACCCTGTGCCTGAAGGAAGAGGGCAAGATACATGCAGGTTTGCTCTCTTTGGAGGAAAAAAAAAAAAAAAAAACATAAAAGATGTAAAAAAAAACTTATTTCATTAAAATTACAAGCAACTTAAAAATGTATTTCAAAAACAGATAGCTGAATCTTCTGGATTTTTGTACTACTGGAAAGATTCCCAATGTATATTTCTAATTTGCTGACTTATTTTATAGATATAGATACAGCTAGACATAGAAGCACACACCTTTAGCAGTAAAGTAGAAAAGAAGAAGTAACTGTTTAAGTTAATAATAATCTCTTAAAGTTTTCCAAACACAATGTGGGCCAGCAGACAATTCCCATACAAGCAGTTCTTTAGTTATTTAGAAACCACTTATTTTTTAAAAGAAAAAAACACCCCCAACAAGTTTTGGGGAAGGAATTGAGAACAGTGAGGCTAAAGTCAGATACAGTATGGCAATTATGGCTATTTTTGTATAGTAAACTGACACAGCACCCTGAAACAGCCTTTTTGAGGCTACCATAGGTGGTCTGCCTGAATCTCCACTGTGAGCCGACAGTAATCCAAAGAGAGTAGCAGTTCAAAATATTTTTAGAACATATCTGCACTAAGAATGCAAGCACATCCAGGATGGCTCTCTTAGGCCTTGATGTCAACAGGAATGGAGCAACCATCACTTGAAAGGCTCCATAATGCTTCAGAGCACAGTGTAATGCTGACACTGTTTACTGCGAGGGAATTCTGTGGAGGAAACCACCCCATAACCATTACACTTAATTCACGTGTTTGTGCATCTGTCACTGTTTCATTTACCATAGCTGACTTGGAATTCAGAACTGTTTTACTGATGCAGCAGAAGTGGGAAGAGCTCATGGCTTCATTGTGACCTGGACCAAGCCATGCAGGAAAAAACCTTGATGTGAGATTTGGAATGAGAAATAATTCATATTGCAGGAGGAGTGATAGAGAACCACAGGTTCCAGAGATTCTTCCCCTTTTGAGGAGAATACTCCACAGTAAGTGCAGATTGTTGTGATTAAGGCTGTGTAGAAGAGAAAGAAAAGTGGGTCCTTGGAGCCTTGGGGCTTTTTTGGTGTCCAAAGAAAGCTGAGAAGGAGAAGGGCAACGTAAGCAAGACGTTGAGAAAGTACAGAGGGCAGGAAACTGATTTGAGGAAGATGTGTTTTGCCAGAATGGGACATTTGCTGATGCGTTCATATCATGGTTGGCCACAACAACCACAGAGAGCGCTATGGGCCGAGGGCAGAGTGGTTGGAAAAAGAGTCAGTGGAAAAGGACCTGGGGGTGCTGGTCAACAGTGGCTGAACATGAGCCATCAGTGTGCCCAGGTGGGCAAGAAGGCCAATGGCACCGGGCTTGTGTCAGCAATAGCGTGGCCAGCAGGACCAGGGCAGTGCCCATCCCCCTGTGCTGGGGGCACTGGTGAGGCCACACCTCCAATCTTGCATTCCGTTTTGTTTCCTCACAGCAAGAAGGACACAGAGGTGCTGGAGCATGTCCAGAGAAGGGAACAGAGCTGGGGAAGGGTCTGGAGCACAAGTCTGATGAGGAGCAGCTGAGGGAGTTGGGGGGGCTCAGCCTGGGGCAAAGGAGGCTTGGGGGACCTTCTGGCTCTGCACAACTCCCTGACAGGAGGGGACAGCCAGGTGGGGGTGGGGCTCTGCTCCCAGCAATGAGCAGCAGGACAAGAGGACGAAGCCTCAGACTGTACCAGAGGAGGTTCAAGTTGGACATCAGGAGAAATTTCTTCACAGAAAAGGTTCACAAACATTGGAATGGACTGTCCAGGGAAGTGGGGGAATCACCCACCTCTTGAAGTGTTCAGAAAATACCCAGACATGGCACTTAGTGCTGTGCTCTCATTGACGAGTGCTGTGTTTTAGCTGACCTTGTTGATGGTGGTGACTGACTCGGTGACCTCAGAGGTCTTTTCCAAGCTAAATGATACTGTGATACTGTGATGATTTGAGGGGTAGAAAGAGCACCAAACTCACTCTGAAATGTTTTTGAAATATACTGTCTCTCATTAAAGTAAAATTTTATGGCTTTTTGATGGACAATTTACCAACAGCTGCTTTCCAACGCAGCAACTATGTGGATAAACAAATTGCAACAAGCTAGGAGGGCTGAGAAATAGGAAGAAGAAAGTGCAGTTCACAGGCAGTGCTGAGAAGAGGACATTGTTCTGCTGATTGTTCCTTTAAGCATGGATAATCATGTACAATGATGTATTCACTTTAAGAGGATTCTCCATGTGGAAAATGTTCTTGAAAGGTTTAAACACCGTGAATGATCCAAAACTCATCATAGTGTCATGGGAACAGGGCAACTTAGAAAGCAGCTGTGAAAGAAAAAAAAAAAAAAAAAAAAAAAAAAAAAAGAAAAGAAGGAGGGAAAAACNGAAAGGAAAGCAGGAGGGAGATAGCAAAGGAGAAGAGAGCCTTGCAAGTTGATGCAGACAGAGTCTTGACTCATGCAGTGAAGACTAAGCCATCTTTTGGACAGGGAAAAGCATCTTTCAGGATGCTCTCTTTGAGTGAGTCTCAAATTAAAAGCCTGGTTAAACTGGGGTGGCTGCAAATAAGAGAAGTGAAAACTTCCAGGAGGAAAACTACCATAACAATTTGTGCTCTTTAGGAGATGTCCTGAGGAGCAGATGTAAAAGATTTCCAGTGTGTATAGATCATAAAGATCCCTGAAAGTCACAAGTATGGTTCAATTAAATACTTTGTCCCTTTTTCTGCCCTTCTCTTCTTTTCTCCCACTCTTCTTTTTTTTTTTTTTTTTTTTTTTTCTCTTTTCCCCCCCC
>VZTI01002788.1:322120-339022 GCA_013397865.1 Struthidea cinerea
TTTGATGCCCTCTTCCCTCCCCTCCTCTGCCCTTTTCTTTTCCCTTTTTTTGCCTTGTTATAATTTTTTTTTTCTTTTCTTTTCTTTCTTCCTCTGTCTGAAATCAGACTGGGCAGAATTAGGCATGACAGTAGCAGTCCTTTGCAGAAGCCAAAGACAGCGAGAAGAGGAACACTAAGGAAGGAGTTCATGAACTGCATAAGCTAAGGATGCTCAACTGACACTCAAAAGACTGTGCTTTTTAGGATCACCTGTGCCTGAGAAAGTCGTCACTTGTATCAGGAAGAAACATATCATATTTTTGCACAGATTGTTTCTCCCCATCTGGGCCAGGTTGGGAGAAATTTCTTGCAACTTCTCTGAAAGAAAAGATTGTCCCGTTGTTTTTAAATCAGATCTCTGGCCTGGGAAACTACAGACCACTGGGTTATAGTAAGCAAGACTTTCGGACATACTCTGAAAGAAAATATTAAAGATAGAAAGATAAAAAAGAAAAAATAGATGGGTTTACCAGTGATAGACTGCCAAACTGAACTGATACCATTCCATGATAAGACAACAGATTTTTCTAGACAAGGAAATTTAATAGATCTAATCTGCCTGGACTTTAAGAAAACATTTAATATGGTCCATGCTAGAAATTATTATCAAAGCTAGAGGGGATGGGGATTAGTTGAGGAGTTAGATGACGAGCTATAAATGTGCAAGGAGCTGGCTGGTGAATTATTAGGGAAGGGCAACAGTGTTCTTGATCAGATAGGCTAGAACCACTGCTCCCTTTTCTTTTCTTGGAAGCACGAGTATGTTATTTCAGACTGCTGGTGACACAAAGCCAGAGACTCTCAGCACAGAGGGGAATCAGAGTGAAGACTGAAGAAGAAGAAGAAACTAGAACGAATCATATTAAGTAAAGCAATGTCTTGTATTGAGACACAAATCATCTCATATGTGCTCTATGTTCAAAGTTCTAAGAAATACAGAAGAAGGAAGAAATGAGGGATATAAACTGTGTGGTTTAGCCAAACAGAAACTGTGGATCACTGACATGAAGTGTTAGTAGTAATAATAATAATAATTAATAATAATAATATTAATAATTCTATTCAAAGGAGGAATGAGTGGAATATTACAAGTCAGTTGTTGACTTCATGCAGTTCCCTCATTCTGATTTGAATAAAGGTATTAGGAAAAATCAGTTTAGATTCAACTAGAGCAGTGATTTGGCTGTGAAGGATCCATTCCTTGAGAGAAAGCAAGGCTTAACTTGGGGAAATAAGGGCTGAGTAAAAGTATATTTTTTGTCTATGTATACATTGACGTGAGAATATTGTGGCAGTTAAGGAGAAGTTATGCAAGACAGAGACAGTGTTGCTGCAAGAGAATGATTATAATAATTAATTCAGAAACAGTATGGCTGAAGATTAGATTTCCAGAAAGAAAGATGATTGCCCAGAATGAATGGCCTCAGAAAGTTGAGATCATTAAAGTGAAGTTTCCTACCTCAAACATAGGAACAGCCCTGATAAATGTGATAATAAATGATCTGTCCCTTACCTGTAGCTTTCTTTTCTGGTACATTACACCTTCAATGTTTGGCAGCTAGTGGATTCTCATAAGAAAGAAACTGGATAGTAGAACATTACCATGTCAGTACATGGCCAGTGTTTCTTCTGGAAACTAACTATATAGAGTTCAAAAATGAAAATTTACCCAGAGGAATTGTATCTACCTGTCTTCACTCTCCTGACACTTCTACCACACCTGCAGAAAGGCTCTGGAAATTAAATTTTTAATTGTTACATACTGCATATAAACAGCTGGAGTCTTTTCCTCTGCTCTCCTCTGAAGCAATGAAATCACAAGAAAAGTACATTAGGTTTGAATCATTGTCACCAGTTAAAAAAAAGACATAAAATAGAGAAGCTGAGACACAAAACTGAGATACATTCAGATGCTGTAGAAGTTGCAGAGGATGAAAAAAAAAAATCATATAAAACTGAGATAAAAAAAAGGACAAACAAAGGTTTGCATAATCTTTACCCCAGGGTGTAATAGCAGTGCCAGTGTTTTCAGGCTATAACCTTTTCTGGGATGAGAAACTAGTCAAACACACAGGCTTATCTGTGTTTCTTTTCAGCCTTCCTCTGTGACTCCAGACAGGCTGCTGAAGGTAAGGTCCACAGTGAACCCATTGGATCCTTCTGCCCCAGCACTGGGCTGTCTTTGATAAATTTCAAGCCTCTTTCTAGGAAAGTGATTTGTAAGCCAAGTGTCAGGTCTGCTGTCTACTGGTGCAGGGACTTTATATGCAGCAACTCAGGAAACCCATGTGCAGAGCAGGCAGCAGAGCAGAGCTAGCCACCATGAAGGCTGGGATATCTCCTGATAGCTACTTTTGGGCAGATTACTGATCACAGACATAAAGAAACTTCAGCTAAATCCTGCTCAGAAGGCGCTGATGGATTAACTTTCCACTCCTAGGCCTTATGCTGGTTAAACTGTTGATTTCAATACTAATTTTGGGGCAGATCTGTGGTCTTTTACAGGTGGGCTAGAACTATGCCTAAAATATAAATCTATCAATTGTCTATTTGAAGTTGAAACAAACCAGGTGAATGCCCTCACCTGATCTACATAGAACTTGCACCGCTGCACAAAGAAGTACAGGCACTAAGGACAGTGGAACTATTATTCTGAAACCAGATAATTTTTCAAGGTGACAACAACAAAACTTTTGCATGCTCACCTTTCAAATAATGAGAAATCATGAAGTATGGGATCCTTAGACAAAATAAAGCAAATTTACATCATCCTCTCTGCGGAGAAACCCATCAATAGCACATTACGGAATCAAGTCAGTTATGGGGTAGAGGGGTAGATCTACTCTCACTGCAGTTAAAAAAAAAAACAACCTTGGAGGCACCAAAAGACAATTTAGAGTGAGCTTAATCCTATTTTATAACACAATGTTTCTAACCCTTGCAAATCATAACCTCTCAGATTCTAGAAATTAACCAGTGTTGGAAAATTCTGAATAATTTTCTGTATCTGGAGGACATAAATCATTTCCTGGTAACAGAAAACATTTCAGTACTAGTCTCCTCGCACTTCATCCCCTTACTCTGAAGAGCAGCAGAAGAAAAAATGCCCTACTTCATAAAGATGTCGTGTAGAGAAGTCTATAAATTATTGAGATCCGTTCTGATACAGAGAGCTCACATGTGTATGTGTGTCTGCATCAGAGGTAGCTAGCTAGAATTGATTGCTGCATGAATAAACATTTACAGCTTCAGCCCCTGCAACAGTTATTGTCCCCTCTCTCTCCTCTCGTCTCTAAGTTTCTAAGTGGTCATGTCCTGCATGACTCCTTGCAGACTGTATATTGGAAAGGGCAAACTCTTGCTATTCTTCTGTGCTGTACACTAAGCCCTTTCTGCCCCCATTACTGTTTGATCTTTCACAAGGTTATCCTGGTATGAATTATAGGATGTAATTAAGGAAGATGGTTTTAATCCTTCTCTTTGTAAATGCACAATCTATTTATACAAGAACGAGCTACTTGATATTGTGAATTTTGTACAGTCTATAGCTGAGGGTGACCAAACCAATTTCTCTGGATAGAATAAATCCTCCTTATCCTCACCCTTCAAACTTTGAACTGAACTTGATCCAAACATCATTTTCTCCAATTTAGAAAGAGCTTCATTCAGCTTTAAGTTTCATTTTCATGTGAAAATGCTGTGAAATAGATTGTTCTCGCGGTATTTTCAACCAAGAATTGAAGTAGAATGTACCAGAAATACCACAAGGTAGCTCACTCCTGGGCTGATCTCCAGGAAAGCTTGCCTGGATAAATAAGAACGGAATTCAGGTGAGATTCCTGGGAGAGCCCACAAATGCAAGCCTGCATTTCAAGTGGTAACTACAAAGGCGTGGACAAGACATAATAATAAGAGGTTACACCAGAAAACACAAATCATTGGCCTCTTAAGCAAAGCATGACTGAGATCACCTAATCTGAAAGATTTCAGATCGTGGCACGAGTTGGGCCTGGATTGCTGAGCATGGGCATTCTGCTGTGCTCCACACCACTCTTCTTCCCCTCAGCACTCACAGTGAGTGACATGCCACTGAGTTTGTAAAGTTAATCTACTCCTGCCCTATGCTGGAGTTTTACTGCACAGAAACTAAGGCACTTTGGGACATGACACATGCCCTAGCCCCATCCTGAGAAGCAGCCAGTGTACCATCGAAGTGTGCACCTCAGTATGGCTGTTCCTCCATCCTCCAGTTTATACAGACATGGCAGTAACATTTGAACATTTCTTCTAACTCCTTGCACTAACATTTAGAACCATTGTCCCCATGCTAGGCATTATAGAACAATGGGAAGAAAGAACTGTGCCTCCAGATCTTCAATTTGACATAAAAGGGTAATGCTGAGATGGAGGCAGAGCAGTGGGAAGTGGTTGGAAATCCTCTCCTTGGCATTTTGCCCAGGACATTTAACAGCTCCATTTGCACCTATTGTCTATGTTATTCTTTTCTACCTGCACTACTGTGTAATAATGAGGGCTGGGAGTACCCAGACCTTCATCAGCTTGGCTCTTCAGCCGGGGCTGCAGTGATCCCATCTCTGACAGAGTGGAGTGCAGAAGGATTTGTAAAACACACACACACTACCACGCTACACCTTCTGCCAGATCAAAGAAAATTCACCCAGGGTATCCAGAATCCTTGACACCAGATGACAGACTAAAACTGAGGGTTTGTGCAGCAAGAGTCTCCTGTGCTCCTGCTCAAGCCATGACCGAGACCATGCACGGACAGGGCCGGGCTGGCTGAGGACTGATACGCTGCTGGTGAATGCGGAACCTCTGCTGGAGGAAAGAAGGATGATGCAGTGACCTCTACGTACCTAAATCCTATAGAAATGAATTCTGGGATAAGCCCAGAGAGACACTGCTGATTCTGACAGAATTATTCTGGAGGCATAGCCGTACAACTGAAAGCACAAATTGGCCCGACATGTAATCAGCTTTGGGATGAAAGGCACTATTTAAATGGAAGATGCTATTATTATTATTGTTATTATTATTATCATTATTTCCTTTCTAGGGCGAGTGAGGCTCATGGCTTTCATCTTCAAGCAGATGGGGAGGACAGAAGAGAGTGATCTTTTATTTCTTTAATGATAAAAAAAAAAATTAAACAAGATGTAAGGATGCTGTTCAAAATAAATGTCAGTGGGAAAGGGGAAAAAATAAAGAATATGGAAGGGGGAAAAAAAAGGAAATAAGAAACCAAGCAAAACTGGAGTAGATTTGACCTCAAAGGAGCTGAAATTGAGTTAAAGTTTACTAGTGAAGTCAGGTTTCCCTTGGGGGGTAGGCTGCCATTTAAGCTATTTCTTCTCTTCTACTTGTACAGTGTAATTCCCCTAATACAGTGCTATAGGTCAAAAAAAGGAAAAAAAAAAAGAAAGCCCTGCTACAGCTGGGCTTCAATTTCCATTTACTAGCATGAAAAACCTCCCCTTCTCTAAAAGAGTTTAGTTTTATTTTGTGGAAAAATTGGCTCCTAAATACTACCTTACAGAAGAAGAAGGTAACCTGGTAGTCTGAAGCAAAAGCTACTTCCTCAGTGCCCTAGCTCTTGACAGATTATACTCACAGAGCTGCTGCCAACTCACTCTTTGCCTCTTAGTCTGAATTTCATGCTCAAAAAAAGGTGCTCTCAGTGTATCTGGTTAATTTTTATAAGGTGACTGTTATTTTTAACTTTTCTTCACCTTTCCTTGAATCTTGTTCTCTCCCTCCTTTCCACCCCTGCCCCCCTTCACACAAACCCATCTCTTCCATTGAGATGAAAGCCCACACAAACTGGTGACTGATTGGACTCTGCCAGAGGCATAATTAAGAAGCTTTTAGACCCTACACTGATAATGAAAGAAAGAAGCAAACTGACACTAATCAAACAAACAAATAAACAAAAATACACCAGAAAACTCCACGTATAAGCTTTCTCTCAGCTATGGTACTTGACAGTGCTACTTTTAACAGCAGGTGATAAGGAAGCTTCAGACAGAAGAGTGATTTTTGAGTTGATGGTGCCCCTTTAAAGACACACAGGGAGACTATATACCCCACTGTGCTGGTATCAGCTTCATTTTTTCTTACCTTCCCTGCTCTGAAAACCAGTTTGCTGCTGCCACAGCATAACCTCTGGCAGAGCTTTGTAAGTGAAGGGAACTATCTTCAAATGCTGGTATTGCTTTTTGAGGCTGAGAGGGTGTGATCTGTCAGGAGCTGGAAGAGAGGGTTTAGCCAGAGATGGGGTTTGTTCTGTGTGAGGCTGTCGGAGAGTTTTTGTTGTGGAAGCAACAACCCTGAGTTCCTTGCATCCCAGAAGGAGCTTGAGACTAAATTAAAAGATGTGTTTAAAATCACCTTTTGCTGTGTTTCAATACCTGTTGGAAAAGGAAAGTTTCTGAAATATCCACATTCTGCATGAAAAAATATTCTATATCTAACCTGTATCTAACTGATAAGTGCATCTAATTTGTCTCCTTTCGGGTTAACATCCTTTTTATTTGGCTAAGATTCCCTCTAAGGTTGGCATGGGCATATTAAAATCAAAAGCCTATTTATTTAAGAGCCAAAGAGCCGGCATTTGTGTTTCACAGACATTTCATTACAACATCTTTCTAGTGTCCTGTTATTCATACTACCTATTTCTTTATTGGTTAGGTCAACGTATAGTTTCAACTGAAGGGTCAGAAATCCTGCCATTTTTGAACAGAGGACTACAAAACCACAATGCCTTGTGCTAAGAAGGTGAAAAGAGGACAAAAAGAAAAAGAAAAAAAAACATTGCTTATCCTTCTTTCTGCCTCTCTAAAAATCACGTGTTCCCACAGAATTTCAACATAGGACCTGGGAAATCAGCAGAAAAGAACCACTTTTGAGATCCAGTATACCAGGAAATGAGCCAGATTTCCAAATCCTGAACGTCCTTGCTGTCGGCTTGTCTGTCTGTGTACAGGAGCAATAATATCAATAAATGTGTGGTCATCCCCAGAAAGTCAGGCAGTGATGGGTCCACTTGCTGCCCAGAGCTGGTGGTGCCATAATGGGCATTCCGCTCCTTCAGCTGGAGACAGGGAAGTCTGACTGCAGCTGGAATGCTCTGATAGCTGCCAGCTAATGGCAATCCTGCTTGTGTACTTTACCTTTCTTCCTTGCAACTTTTCTATTAACCTTGGGAAAAGGGGTGAGCTGTAAGAAGGCTTAATTTGATGCTCTGTTTACAATTTACAAAGACATCACAGTCGTACCAATGCAACAAGTATGATTTTACATGTAACTGGGGTCAGATTTACAGCTAGCAAAGCCACTAGTTCTGATAGGTAAAACACAGACTAAACACTGGGTTAGTCACCTTTCCTGAGACACGGAAAACATTTCTCATCCGTCTGAGGATTATACTATTTAAAATTAGAAATACACTTCTCCTTTTGTTATATCATGCCACCTTGATTAAAACTGAGGACCTGAAACAGGGAAATAGAAAATTCAGGACTCTCTATCCTGTGCTAAAAGACTGGAATTAGCATCTTCAAGGTGTTCTGCCATTAGAAGCTGCAGAGTATAATGAAAATTTAAAAATTGGCCATATGGAAATGATTTTTCAGGATACCATTTGGATGAGGACACTCTAAGGCATTTGAGAAGAATTCGAGCCTGTGGCCAAGGTTCAGTGTTCAGGTTCATGCCATATCTGATCTAACAGCTGAAGTGCAGGTAAAAATCCAGACCACACAACTGGTGATTCAGTATATGTTTGATTTGGGCAGTATCCAAGAACCTTTAGGAGTAAGTTTGTTGAACTTATCATTGAAAAATCTACAACTTTTTGCAAAGAATCTTAGAATAAGGCCAGCATGTCTTCTGAAATTTCTGATATTTTATTTTGCAATACTTTTTCAGTACTTGCTGTTTGTTTCAAGTTGGTAGTTGGCAGCCAAAACACACAAACCATCATGATAAACTGTGGCCATACCTAATTAAAATTCTCATTTTGCAGCTTTGAGGAAAAGTGTTTTTGCTTTCTGGCTTCTCTCAAACGTGACACCAATTGAGACTCATAGCTGGAGCACACAGATTCAAAATACAGAGCAGAGAGGGGTTCCTCCTACAGGTTTATACTCCATACCACAGAGTATTGCAGACATTGAAAGATTTTGTGACTTCAAAGGGTAACTGGGAAAAATATTGGGAGAAAAAATTTGCTGAAGACTATGAAACATGAAGATTCCATATTTGACTGCACAACTCCCAGATCTCCAACTTACAAAAGAGTGTGATTGAAGTAGGAACAGTAGGATCACATAAGTTGTTATATAGTATCCTTTATTTATATCTTCAGTCTGAACCACTAAGTCGGTCCTGTACTGGGAAGGAAAAGAGGGAGAGAGAGAGACACACACACACACACAAAAAATTACTCCTCTGTGCTTACAGCCTTGGGTAAAAAATTAACCCTGATTGTTTGAACTGCCACCATGTTCCAAAGCCAAGGATGACCCCTCATTGCTTGTGACTCGTGAAAACAGACTGGCGGAGTCCCTACAGCTGCACTATCCACCAATTTTCCTTTGTCACACAAGAAAGAGCAACAAGATTTGGACCTTCCCTGTGTACAAAGATGTAAAAATCTCTAATTTTTTTGTTTTGTTTCTGTGCTCTCGAGTTCTCATACTCAGAGTTTGGATTAGGACGCAGAGAGATGCGGAGTTGTTCTTCTAATTTGATTGTTTATTATTTTCTTATCGATGGTACAGCTGCACAGGATGTGCTTCTTAGTTGGCAAGGTGGAAGATGGTGAAAATGGCCCCTGAGTGCTACTTTCAAGGTCTTTTATACTCTAATATACCCAATTACAGATTGCTAAGTAATATGTTTTTACTTAAAATACAAGGAATATCTATACCTGACCTGCAGTGTGGATTTCTTGAACCAATACCAGGAAACTCAGGTTGGTGAAGAAGAAAGAAGAGGTACAAATCTACACCCAAAATCCTCCATTTTGTAACACACACATATATATATACACTACTATATTCCATACCTAAACACAAAGATTCCCAAGCCTTTCAGGTAACCTACTTCCATGATTTGTGGTTTCCCATAGTAACTAAGTAAAATTTTAGAGTTTTGATTAATTTTTTCCTTTGTTTGATTATGGAATTCAGGACAAAGCCTATGAGAAGTGAGAGGGAAAGAGTGAGGGAGAAAGGAAGGAAGTAGCCTCAAGCAGCACCAAAAGAGTCAGCCTCATTCCTTTGGTTCCTTTGACATCAGCCCACCCAGGTTTAACTGTATAAATTTGTGTTTGAAAGGAAAGCAGCAAACAGCTGCTTCTTGGGCCCTGTTTGCATGAGCACAAAATATTCAATGCTGCTCTTTTAAGGCAAACATGTTTTACACAGGATTTTAATACAAGCGTCCAACAAGGTCGAAAATAATGACCCTTGGAAATGGAAAGATTAATATTTTTATAGATAGGAGAGAAAAATAGGCAACTTGCAGTGGAGCATGAGAATTCTATCTTGTTTTGCTTTCTTTTTATTTTTTTTTTCTTTACAACAAATAAGGCTTATGGATTGCAAAGAGAAGACTGACCCATTTAAAAAAAATAAGTCTTTCACAGTATTTTCCAATTTAAAGCTGCTTGCAAGTAGCACTCAGGATCATCCAAGAAAAGTCTGACTCACTAGTTTTTCAATTTAGTTTGTTAATAGCCTGCCTTTCATAAAAGCATCAAGCACAATAACAAAAATACCTAAATCAATAGGATGATGCAGCAATGCCTCACAGAGATGATATTTTTGAAATAAATATATACCATTCAGCCTGGCCTGCTTGACATCAAATTTATATACTCAATAAGAAAGCATAATTAATGGTCCCAAACTGTATTTTCTTTCACCTATTTCACATATCAAGAAGCCAAGGGTTTTGTCAGAAAGATGTGGGGGAGGAAGAATGGAGAAAGTGTTCCATTCATGAATGAAATGAACCCATTAGAAATGACTTTCTCCCTGGCTCCCTACCAGCGTCTCCTGGGGACTGGTGTGTATTTTATTAAGAAACAGAAGTGTGGAATGTGCTTGCATTTCACAAGGTCCGTAGCCAGGTGATTTATCTTCTCTCTTCACCCTGCCAGCTCACTGGGCGTTCACTAATTTTGAGCGACCAAAGGGGATGAACTAGAACTCCCCCCATTTCCTACTGATGTCAACATATCTGTACTCGGGTCTACTCTATCTATCTACCCCTCTGTCCACCATGTGGACCCACAATCAAATTTAATTAGCTATTTTGATTTTTCAATGTTATCTAAAGTCTTCTAAAAAAAATAAGCAGATTGTACCATGTGATTTGCAGAAGAAGGAAAATGTGTTGACTGTGAGACTGCTTTTTGAATCAAAAGTGTTTTGGTGCTTAACTGACTTGAAGGGTTTTGCAGGTCTCCCTGTTCAGTGGGGAAGAAACTGGAGAGGGCAAAGTCGATTGACATTGTGTGTCTTCAGGCAGCTCAAATAAAAGCCTCCTCTTGTGTCAAGTCTTCCTTTTCAGACAAAACACAGGGACCAGAGTTAAAGCCACTGACTAAACGGCAGAAGAGGTAAAAGCACTGCTGCCATTTAGCTCTTTACATCTTTTTCACCAGGTGGTTACCCCTCCTGGAGCAAAGTCAGATAATGTGGTCAATTCCTGGCTGCACCAAGACTCACTGTAAGTTTCACAGGAGGTGCCACAGGCCAGTTGTGTTTATTTAAATCAAGCACAGAGCTGTGAGTTGGAGGGCAGAGCCACAGGCTCATGCTCCCTTGTCCCTGCTCTACTGTGGAGGTCTGGGGAAGAGGAGGGTCAGGCACTGATCTCTTCTCTCTGGCGACCAGTGGTGACAGGACCTGATTTTTTGTCTGGGGAGGTATGGGTTGGATATTAGAAAAAGGGTTCTTTACCCAGAGAGGGGTTGGGAAGTGGAACAGGCTCCCCAGGGTAGTGGTTCTAGAAGAATTTGGACAATGCTCTCAGGAAAAAAAAATGTGATTCTTGGGGTGTCCTATGCAGGGCTAGGACCTCAATTCCCCAGTAATCCTTGGGGAATTATTTTAATTTAAATTGATTATTGTTATATTCAAATTCCAATTAATCAAACACAATGAATAGTCTTATGGTAAAAATTTGCTTTATGTCAAGGAAAACTGAGATATTCAAACATTCACCAATCATTTGTGCAGAAATGCACAAATTCTAGAAGGTTCAACTCATAGTTCTTTCCATGAGCATGGCACCTGTTTTTTTCTTGTGGTAAAAAATCGTAGCATAATAAGATAAACCTAAATTCTTATTCAATTTTCATTCATCCTGAAAAAAAACCAAGCAGAAAAACAGTATTCCCAGAGGCTTGTGCCTGAGGAAAAATTAAATAATCAGAAAAAGAAAAGAAAGGAGGTCTTTAGGATTTAGTCCTGTGTTTTATCATTGAGAAAGTGTTGATTTTTCTTTTTCTTTTTCTCCTCCTCTTCTGTTTCTGCGGCATTGTCCCAATACCTCGTTGATACCAAACATAGCAACCCATTCATTATCCTGAATATCTTCTGAGTCAAACTCCACCCATAAATAGGGCTGCACCGACTCATAAATCTCTGTGGCTGGATGCCTGAAAATGCATGTAGAATCCACCACTGGGTTTGGACATAATAAATAATGAAAAATGAGTCATGGTAGTTGCCATATTTGTAATGAATTGTAGCTTTGCAAAAGAGACAATGGGAACTATCCTGAAACTTGCAAGATTAGATACATCTACTTAAAAAAAGCTTTATTTATGATGGAATGAAATAGTCTTCGCAGAATTTTCCTTGTCACATAATGACTTCAAAAGAACCCACAGGAAGTATCATAAAAATAAAATAATAATAATTTAAAAAGCTGTTACACCTCTGTCTCTCCTAAAGAGAATATAATTAAATTTGAGTCTCCATAATAGGCTAAACATTTTCCCTTATCAGGAGTAAAAATATCCCATGGGACAATATTAGGTCTGATGAAGCTTTGGCTTTGAAGGGAAAATATTTTTATCTCCATACAAATGGGATGTTTAGATTATGTTTTTTCTTCAGATTTTATTTCTCTATTAAAAATAATTTATGTGCATAGCATCACAAGCAAAACGAAACACCTTGATATATCAGCACAGAGAATTCACTTTAACTTTTTTTAATGGCATTGTTTTTGTCCCAAAAAATCATCATCCTGCAGAACATTTTTTGAAATCCTATGGGTTGGCTTCAGATCCAAAACTTAGCAATAATTACACAGCTAAATGAGTAAGTCAGAATAATATAATACACAGAATAACTATGACTGCTACTTTAATCTAGTTCTACTAGATATTTCCAATGAAGGCTTAAAACAACAATATAAGTGTCATTAAAATGCCATCAGTTACAGTCACTAAACCATAGTATCTGATGTACTGCTTTGTTTTTCTATGCCGTGTCTTTCATATTGTGCTGTGGCAAGTGTTGACTTTTTAATTGCAATTGCAGTGTGTCATCTAATTGGGCAATATTGCAGTAAGGAAGATGCTTTCCCTGGATCCAGCTGGCATTTAATTTACACCCAACACAAAACCAGCTGAAATCCATGGTCTTTAACATAAAGAAGGAATGGGAGAAATAGCCTTTTAGCAATCTTGGGTGGTCTATGCTTTTATTTGAAAATTAAAACTCAAGGCCCTTCATTTTTAAATGAATGGTTGGGAGTTTGTCCCTGCCTTTAAGAACTAAGGTGTCATATTTCAGAAGTTAATGTTTGTGTCAAAATATGGAGTTCTAGTTATCATCTTTTATTGTAGCTAAGTTATGCTACCGAAACCAGAAGGTGCTCCCAAAGCCAGTTAGTTGAACTCTCAGAAGGCAGTACAGGGTACCTGATTTCAAGTCTACAAAATCCTTAGTTAGTAGTGACCTAATTCAGAAGCCAGATGAATTAAATCCATCTGAATTTAAGTCAGACAGGGCAGTGGCCTCAACTACAAAGGGCACAGTCCCAAAGTGCCCAACCAGGGAGAGGGTCTAGCGAGGGTAACCAGGCTGAGGTTACCACCCAGTGGTCACCAAACAGGTTCTCCGTGCTGAGACAAATGCCAGGAAAATAAGCAATCCAGGATCAGGATAAGAGCTGGAGACAGTAACCTGGGTCAAAGCGGTGTCCCATGACTGCCTGTAGTGTCCAGAACAATGAGCCGTGCCTGACATCAAGCTGGGAAGTCAGGTTTGTAGGTCAGCATTCAGGAAAGGGCCTGTATTAACAGGGGGCACAACCAGGCATGGGCATGACTGAAACACAGTGCAGCAGAGCTCCTACAGCTTGGACGAGCATCAGGAGCCCTGGATTAAAAGCAAATTTCAAGAGCAGGGAGCCCTTGCAGACGCTTTACCCAAGTACTTTTTCACAACAGTCTCAAGCAAAATTAGACACCTGAGTCACATCAGAGAGCTGTCCTCAAGTGTGGGTATCCAAACTAAAAGGAGAAGAGAACACTCTCAGGGCACTGGGACCGCTGAGCACAACGATCTCTGAGGCAGCATTTTTGGTGTAAGTGCAAATAATTGCCCAGAGACTTCCTTGAAACTCCTGAGTTGTGTCTGATGTCTGATTTCCAGAAAACAATTTTAAAACCTCAGAGCTTATCGAGAGAGTTTATCTGAGAAATAAATCTTTTACAATTTCTTTAATGTTTGTTAAATATCTCACCTACTGGCTATGCTTCAGGGGTGTTTTAATTAGCAAGTCAGGTTTTTGCTGCAGTTGTATTTTTGCCTGTGTCTACAGGCAATTTTGAACTAACATATTATAAGGGAATATCCTGAATTTAGATAAAATTCCCAAATCTGTAGGCTTCTCCTTTTCCACTTTACCCTTTAATTCTAAAGTACAGTTTGGGAAGTTGAATTAAAGTTTTTCATAACTTAATTGTCTGTCTGTCTTGTATGTCATGATGATAAATGCGGAACATCCTGGTGTGCTGGGTTTATATGGCCAGGTTTTACTAGCAGAGGGGCTATAGGGGTGGTTTCTGCAAGAAACTGCTGGAAACTTCCCCCATGTCCAGTAGAGCCAATGCCAGGCAACCAAAGGATGGACCCTGCAATGGTCAAGGCTGGGCCAATTAGAAATGGTAGTAATGCCTTTATCATAACATATTGAAGAAGGAGGAAAAAAAAGTTATTACACAAATGTAATTGCAGCCAGAGACAAGCGGAGTGAGAAAGTGTGAGAGGAGCAACCCTGCAGACACCCAGGGCAGTGCAGAAGGAGGGGCAGGAGCTGCTCCAGGCTCTGGAGCTCAGATTCCCCTGCAGCCCCTGGAGCAGCCCATGGTGAGGCAGCTGTGCCCCTGCAGCCCAGGGAGGGCACGGGGGAGCAGAGATCCACCTGCAGCCCCTGGAGGAGCCCAGGCTGGAGCAGGGTTCCTGATAGGATTTGTGACCCATTTGGGGACCCACACAGGAGCAGCCTGTCTGTGAAGGATGGCAGCCATGGAAGAGTGAGCCACACTGGAGCAGTTGGTGCAGATCTGTTGCCTGTGGGATGGACTCGTGTCAGAGCAGTTCATGGAGAACTGTCCCCTGTGGGAAGGACTCCATGCTGGAGCAGGGGAATGACTCCTCTCCCTGAGCAGCGTCAGGAACAACGTGGGATGAACTATAACCCCCATTCCCATCTCCCTGCATCACTGTGGGAGGAGATAGCTGGGAAGGAGGGAGGGGTGAGGGGAAGGTGGTTTTAAGGTCTTTTTTTTTACTTCTCATTATCCTGCTCTGATTTTGTTAGTAATAAATGAAATTAAAATCTCTGAGCCTGTTTTGCCCATGATGGTATTTGGTGATTGATCTCTCTGTGTCCTTATCTCAATTCATGAACTTTTTGTTATATTTTCTCTCCCCTGTCCAGATGAGAAGGGGAGAGACAGGGCAGCTTTGGTGGGTGCCTGGCAACCAGCCAGGGTCAATCCACTACACCTGTGATTCAGTGGGATATGAATGATAAGGAACAGTCTGCAGTGGCGTTCAGTGCAGCTGAAAGTCCAAATTCGTGGCAAAGCAGAATATACAGTCTCAAAGACAAATTTGGAGCACTGATCATGAGAATACAGGGTTACAGAATAAACCCAAATTTGAACTATTCAAGAGGTTCTATTGTTCCTGGTGTGATAGAGAATCCTTTATAATGAAGCTATTTTAGTATGAATCCTTAAGCCTGGCAATAATCACATAACAAGACTAATTCAAAATAACAATCAGCCTAATCTGGTGTTTAGTACAATCAACTAAGAGATTAAGGTTCCAATTTATAAATCACTTGCATAGACTACCTACTTCCAGAATCCTTGAAAATTACATGCATGCCATTGCCAATTCACAAAGATCTTTAATTCCATGTGCCTCCAGTGTCTCAATGTCTTCCTGTACTACAGGCAACTTTCAGCTCAGTGTCTCACTCTGTTAGTTCAGGCAGTTGAGGCCAGATACAGAAATAAAGGAAGCAGAGATGTTGAGGAGAGGAAAATATATAGAAAGTAAGGGAAATGTTTCACTACCATTTGAGAAAATATACAATTTTTAAGGGGTTTGTTTTGTTTTGTTTTGTTTTGTTTTGTTTTTTCCTGCATTGACAGGACCCAGAACAGATTGGTTCAATTCCCAGAAGGGACAAAAATAGGACATCAATTTCGATAAATGACTCAGAAAAATGGATTTCTCAGCTCCCATGATATAACAAAAGTCTTGAGAATGACTGGAAAACTTTATCATAGTACAGCTGTGAAACTCACCCCAAAATAGAAGGCATTGCAGCTCTTCCAAGAACTCTAAAGCAGTTCTCTGTGGCTTTTATAAAGCAACAGGAGATGAGTCACATAAAATGACCTTAGCAATGTAAAAGTTAGTACAGTAAGTATACCATATCAACACCATGAAGAACAAAACTGATTTTGGACATGTGTATTTTATCTGCACTCAACAGTTCTTGTATTTGGTGCAATCAGTGCCCGGAGGAAATATATTAAAAAAAAAAAAAAAAAAGAAGGGACAAAAAGGACTTATAAGATACTTCTCCTACACACTTTTAGCTGGTTTGGTTTTTCTGTTGGGATTTTTTTTTTTTTACCTTTCTTTCTTTTTTTCTTTTTTTACTTTTTAAAGTCAAATTTAAAGTCGAGGCCTGTTCTCAAAAATTCTGGTGAAATACTGACTCACCATACAAAGTTTGAAGGCCTGCCTAATGACCCATATCTCCATAAATTCAGGTCCAGTCTTCATTAACTGTTCCCATTTCCCACTTCCTATATTATATCTAAAATCTACATTGCCTGAAACTGGGGACAAAAAAGAGAAGCAGCTAGGACCTTTGTCTTTGCAGTTCTCATGTGTGAGGGAGTTGAGACCTGCTTTAGCTCTGTAGGAGAGTTGAAAGAGACAGTGGTCTCTAAGGAATCTTCATGTATTTAAAATATTTCAAAAAGAATACAATCCTAGTACCCAGTCTGAATGAACATACAGGATTCTACTGAATCACAGAATACTCCATGGTTGCAAGGGAGTTCAACAATCATCTGACCAAGCCCATCTTGGAAAAAACAGTGTCTAGATAGGATGACCCAGCACCCTGTCCAGCTGAACCTTAAAAGTATCCAGCATTGGGGAATATACCATTTTCCTGGAGAGATTGTTCCAATGGCTGATTGTTCTCATTGTGAAATAAAGTATTGGTTTACTCCTGCTCAATTGCAGCCCCAAAATGGATTAACTGTCACCAAAAA
>VZTI01002788.1:350324-411018 GCA_013397865.1 Struthidea cinerea
TTGCCCTTCCCTTCCCTTCCCTTCCCTTCCCGCACCTTCCCGCACCTTCCCGCACCTTCCCGCACCTTCCCGCACCTTCCCGCACCTTCCCTTCCCCCACCTTCACGTACTTTCCCTTCCCTTCCCATTTCAGGTTTTATAGTACTTCCCCAATTAATTTTCATTCATCTTTTTCTTTTTCTTGTCATGTAATTGTTATAGTCCTTATTTCTGTTGGGTTTATTATTTAAATTGAAATTGTGATCACCTTAGTGAATGAAGATAAACCCCAAACTGTACAAATAACAGGGATATCAATAGTCTGAGCTATATTAAGAAAAAAAAAATGACACACACACACACCCCAAAAGCACTTATGTCAGTCCAGCTGGTAAGGTGTCACTAAAAAAAGACAGAAACAGGGTTACTGTTATGCAACTAGACAGAAACCTCATCCTTCCACAATGCTGAAGGCAATGTTTCCAATCACAGAGCATCAGCCTGTGCTGAACCTCGTACCTACAACTCAAAATCTTTGATCCCCACCACTTGAGTTAACTCTGCTAAGAGGAAACAATAGCAGACTATAATCTTCAAAGTGGAGTAGTCATAGTCATTAAAATGTGATCCTGACCTGCACCTTACAGAGCCACTCAGTGTGGAGAAATATTTCCAAACCTCCATAAAAAAAATTATATTTCAAGGTTTATTAACAATGTATCCAGAAATCTCAGAGTTTTCAGCTACATTACATCTATAAATGATCTGGGGAGCCAATTAAATGCAGTTATTGTAAAAATATTACAATATTGTAGAAAAGCCGCAGTCCTGACATACTGATCTTACTGGTCTAAAATCTGAAATGTCACAGTTGAGATCCAAACAGAACATAGTTGTTTACAAAACTGTGCTGTAGAGCAACTAACTTATTCCATGAATACTTGGCAATCCCTTTAATTAAGGGATACAGGCAGGGAACCTTTATAGCAGCCTGTTTTAGACTACAAGGGCTGGACTTTAAAAACTTTCCATCATCAAGTTTAACAGCAGACTTGAGTTATCAAGATTAATCTCTTGTTTCAAGTTCAATTAAGAACAAGCATAAGCTTGTCTTCAGACTTGTTTATTCCTAATATTGTCGCTGACTGAACATATGCCTCGGCACAGACCAAATGTGAGCTATCTCCCCAGTGGTGGCAGGGTACAGACCTGCCTAGTGATCTATCTGGCGTTCTGGTGAGCACGGACTAGGTCAAGACCCATCTGAAATACGTACCTCCAGGTTTGCTTTTTCTGTGTGCAGCAAAGACATCCGACAGTGGAGTTACTCACATTTTTATATCGACAAAGTAGACTAATAATATAATTTAGCTTCATGGTTAGCTGAGAGATAAAACAGGCTGACCCTTCTAGTTTGCTGTTGATCAGAACTATATAAACATCTAAAGGATGGGTGTGGTGTATAGATGCTTATTTCCCTTCATTACCTTTCATGGGAACAAATGATAACTAACTCAAATGGCTGTGCTGTTTGTGTTTAATTTGAAGCCTCCTGAGCCTTACACCATTTCTGATAGGGTTTGTCTTTCCTCTTCTGTCTGCTCAAAAGTTTAGCCCCAGCCCTAAGAAGAAGAGGTTTGTTTAGCTCCATTTCTTTTGGGGGCCAAGAAGTTTAGCTGCATACTGTTACTTTCTTGGGTCTTGCTGGGAGGTGGAATTTCTTTTATGGATGCATGTAATGTCTGGAATTGAAATTTACTTGAAGGTTTCTTTTCTTTATTTCTTTCCCCCATCCCTCCCTCCCAGCCTTACTTTTCTTGCCTTCCTTTCATGGACAAAGGTAAGCGTGAATTTATCCTTGTCATGCGTGACAACATTTCATTTTTTACTCTGCGGGTGGTAAGGATGGAGGTTGAAATGATGATGCAGTTTCTCTTCACCTCAGTCAGGAACAGGCTGCCTGCAATCCCCACATTCAACATTCTTTCTTCATCCTTTTTTTTCTGAGCAAGTGCTGTATTAGGGGAAAGAACCAGAGCAACAACAAAAAAGTACATATTCTTTCTACTCCAGTGACTCTAAAAAGTCTTCAGGGAGATCTTTTTGTGCTGGACTATTCACATAAGGTTAAAGTATATACAGATATCACTTACAGTAGTAAACAGAATTTATTTACATATAGAGTGCATATAAAAAAGGATTTGTAGAAGGGGTAAGGACTGTTAAGTGATATAAAGAAGTGAAATTGTATTTAAGAACCTACAGCAAATTTTGTCTGATTTAGATGACTTTTATCAATTTCATAAACTGAAAGACAAAGCTATGACCAGGATTCTGGTGGTTTGAAACCTTTTAGTCTTTGACATGTAGAGATTCTCTGACAGCTTTTCTTCATGCACACAAGAGGAATGGTAGTCTAAATTGAAAACCAGCTGTAGGG
This sequence comes from Struthidea cinerea, assembly GCA_013397865.1. Taxonomy (NCBI): domain Eukaryota; kingdom Metazoa; phylum Chordata; class Aves; order Passeriformes; family Corcoracidae; genus Struthidea; species Struthidea cinerea. Next base: position 352,744 of record VZTI01002788.1, read on the forward strand.
CCAAAATACCTGTTCTATGTTTTATAGATTCTACTCTGCTTGTAAAAATGATGATAAAAAGAGAACTTTCACAATTTTCCAGACAGGGAGCCGAGATAATAATGAACTTTAGGGCTGCATTCATTGTAGCTGCTTTACTTGGAAGCCTGTGGTCTAAATTGTCTCCCAGAAATGCTTGTCTCTTTCTATGGACAATATCAGGAACCTAAGACAACTGTGATTCCTGTGTCAGCATTTTAGTATAGTATAGTATAGTATAGTATAGTATAGTATAGTATAGTATAGTATAGTATAGTATAGTATAGTATAGGAAAACTGAGGAAAACAAACTAGTTTGTACTAAGATTTATGAAGAGTTTGAATTAGAGACAGGAATTTAATTGGGATTTGAGCCACGAGAACAACCTTCCTTCCTGTTTCCATGTGCAAAATACAATTATGATAATTAAAGAAAGAATCCAAAACCTACAGGAGATAAAAACAACTAATTCACTGCCTTAATCTCCCAATTTAAAAGCCAGACTGGATAAGGAAAGGGCTGGTTTCTCATAACTCTAGTCCTTTGTCATACTAAAGTATTAAATAGTAGGGACAATGGGTGTTTGTGCCAGTTTGCTTTGCTGCCAGAAAAAGGAATTCTGGCACATTCTGCTAGCTTAAACGTAGTGTCAGTTGATTATTTAGAGCTCTTCCATGCCTTGAATGAAAAGCTACTATGATATCTTTCCACCTGTTCCACTGCAAAACAAAGTGACAGCATAACTGAAAAACACACAGATCTATTTCTGCAGAGGACAAGAAATAATTAACTGCTCCTGAGAACATGCAGGCTAGCTACTTTTCCATGTTGGCTTGCAGGCCTTCTAGGGGACAAATGTAAATCAAGACCCTATTCCATGTCCAAACCCTTGGTTATTGAGAAGAAAGATCCGCACTGTTTAAAATCCTGACTTTAACAATCTCAGAAGATCTTACAAGCCCCTGTAGACCTGTTATCTTCAAGACTGCATGTATCTCAGTTAACCTTGGTCTGTAAATTAAGGATAATTACCTCCTGCTATTCAGACTTCTCATGTCTGCAGATGCCTGGAACCTGAGACTGACACATGCAAAGGTGTTGCAAGGCCAAATTAAAAGATATAGGCACATGACAAACAGCATGAGGAGGGAGGAGGCAGAGCAATGGAAGTGAAAAAATCATAAAATATATCATATGGCAAACAAGAGAGTAAGTCTGTCATTATTACTTTAGAAGTATAGGATTATAAGACACATCATTATTAAAGCTTTCTGTAGCTGTTTATAAACATGTTGTACTCAATCTGACTTTTTCCTCACCAAAATAAATCCAGCAGTTCAGTGTTTCCCATGTACCATGAGGGAGACTGGAGAGGCTGGATTTGTGAAATGAGTTTGGAACAACGTACACTTAAAATATATATTTAAAAGGCTGTGAAACAGTTAACGTACAGAAAAATTATGAATAAAATGTTCTGCAGCATATCACCTTTCTATTGAGCCACCCTATCCCTTCTTTTGCCTCTCATATTTATTAAAAGAAAATTTAATCTCTGCAGTTGAAAGGCAAGTCTGAGTTCTCCTTCACAGCTAACCCTCTACAGCAGAGCAGAGGGAGGAAGTTGAGTCTTAAAAAGGGCTGAAACCTGAACATTATCAGACATTGCTTCTTTACTTTTATTGTCCTCTTCACAGAGTCATTAAGACTAGAAAAGACCTCTGACATCATCAAGTCTACCACTAAGCCATGTCCCTATGTGCCACATCTACGTGTCTTTTATACACTTCCAAGGATGGTGATCCTACCACATCCCTAGACAGCCTGTTCCAATGCCCGACCACCCTTTCAGTGAAGAAATTTTTACTAATATCCAATCCAAACATCCCTGGCCCAAACTGAAGCCATTTCCTCTCGCCCCATAATTTGTTACTCTGGAGAAGAGACCAATCCCCACCTGGCCACAACCTCTTGTCAGGGAATTGTAGAGAGCAAGAAGGCCTCTCCTGAGCCTGCTTTTCTCCAGGCTGAGGCCCCCAGCTCCCTCAGCCGCTCCTCATCGGACTTGTGCTCCAGACCCTTCCCCAGCTCTGTTGCCCTTCCCTGGACATGCTGCAGCACCTCTGTGTCTCTCTAGTCATGTGAAGCCCAGGAGGTGTAGCCTCACCAGTGCCCATCACCGCCCTGGTCCTGCTGGGCACACTGTGGCTGACACAAGCCAGGACATCACTGGTCTTGTTGACCACCTGAGCACACCTGTTCTCATGTCCAGCCTCTGCTGACCAGCATGCAAAGGTCCTTTTCTACTGGGCAGCTTAAAGGCTTACTGTCCCAAGCCTGAAACGCTGCCTGGGGTTATTTTGACCCAAGGGCAGGACCCAGCACTTGGCCTGGTTGAACCTCACACAGTTGGCCTTGGCCCATGGATCCAGCCTGTCCTGATCCCTCTGCAGAGCCTTCCTGCCCTCCAGCAGATCCACACTCACACCCAACTTGGTGCCATCTGCAAACTGACTGAGGGTGCACTCCATCCCCTTTTCCAGATCCTCAGTAAAGACAAACTGGCCCCAGTACTGAGCCCTTGGGTACGCCGCTGGTGAGTGTCCACCAGCTAGGTGTAACTCCATTCACCAGCACTCACTGGGCCTGGCCATCCAGCCTGTTTGTTACCCGGCATCCACAGCACGCAAAAGCCAAGTTGAATATGTAAAAATAAAGGTGTGGAATTAATGTGATGTTCAGTTCAAGCTCCTGAACACTGGGAATGGTCAGAGGAAGACTTTACTTCTTATTCCCATTTCCTCTCAGCTCATAAAACTTGGATAGCTTTTCTGTCTGTGAGGGATTTCACTGGCATCATGTTAGACATTTGCTGTACACTTAGCTGTGCACTTCTCAGACTGCCACTAATATTTAATTTATGCGTTCAAAACACTGATGACATGAATCTAAGAATAGATCTTTCATATGGAGAAGCTGTATGTCACATGTTAGATGAAAATGTCCAAAGAATTAAGAAAATATCCTAAAAAAATCTTAGAACACGTAAAAAAAAAAGGACCTCAACCAATTTAATTAACCAAAACACATACACACACACACCTGCAAAACCCACTTCAAAGTCCCAAAGAGTATATTTCTGATAAATTGTTGCAAACATTTCAGTGCAATTTTCATATTGCCTTTTGGTCAAGACTAAAAGGTTTTTCCCTATTCTACTGTACAACTCTCAAAGCCATTCTTTTAACAGAATTATAAAATTATTTGGTTCGGAAGGGACCCTAAAAATCATCTAGTCCAAATACCTGACCATGGGCAGGGACATTTTTATAAAATTGGTTGATGCCATAAACTGACATGAGGAAAACAAATTACTTTTATATTAAATTCCCAGAGTGAAGTAACCTGAAATCTGAAATATGCTTTAGATACCGCTCTGTCAGTCTCACCAAGACCTTGGACAGGAGTTCAGGATATGACTCTGCATCCTTATGTGACTCAAAATCTACAACAAACATGTGCATGGAACAGATTACAAAAAAATACATGGTACTGGCCAATATATATCGCACAAGATGTTTTTGATATTAGAACTGTAGACAGGTTGATGGTAGTGGGCTTTGTTTGCTTGTTTTACACAATTGTTTTTGATGTTTTATTTTTTAAACATCAAACATAAGAAAAATCCCTGCCAAAAAATGAGGCTGTGAAAGGTGTAAGTCAAGGAGGTATAAGTAAAAAAATTCCTCAATTTAGGATGCCATTATTGAATGGTTAATTAATGTAAATTTTGCTGTTTTATATGACCAGTGTTTTTTTTTTTTTTTTAACTAGTCTTTGCTTATTCATTGCATATTGCTTATTCGTTATCATTACTTTCTACTTTAGCAACATGGGAGAAGAGACAGGCATCAACCTCCTCTAAAAGTAAAGAAAGCCAGACTTCTGTGCCTATAGAGAATGTATAGTATAATTTATAATTTTAGGCATAAATTTACTGATGTCTTCATTGAAAAGGGCTGTTCTCCACCACCCCCCCTCACCAGAAGTCACCTCTGAAACCTCACTGCTCTAGCAATTTACAATCTTCTTCATTTGCTTTTTAGCTTAAATTTGTTCCTAGTCAACCCACTCTATTTATTCTTGTGCCAACACTAGTGCTAGGTTAAATAGCTCATGTCTCTCCTTGGTGAGTTCTCCCTTCATTTATTTATAGACAACCATCATATCCTTCTAAGTCTTCATTTTTCTTGGGTAAACAAATCTTGTTTTCTCATATCCTCTCTGTTGACAGGCTTTCCATCGTTTTGATCACCCTAATAGACCTGCTCCACTCTTGGGCCAACTTCAGTTCATTTTCCTTTATAAGTGCTGTCTTTTACATTCTCTAATTAATCTTGCAGCCCTTGAGATACTTATTCACATCCCTACTTTTTCAGTCCACCTCTACCTATTGTCATTATTCTTCTCACACCCTTACCCCTATACTAGGGAGATAGATTCTTGACTTTTTCAGACCACATAGCTTGAGGAAATTCCAGAGATGTTCCTCATTCAAGATCCTGATCTCTTTAGTGCAGCTAGCTTCCCTTCATTTGTCAGAAAGTATCCTGTAGAAACTGAGATCCTTAACAACCTTGGTTTATTTAGGTTCTGATTTAACTTCAGTTGAAACAGCTTGCATTCAGATGATTCAAGTTTTATTTATTTTTTCACCACCACATTTATAATACTATGATTTAATATAAATTAAATATCTTCACAATTTTTCCAAAGAGATAAAAAAGGGAAAATTTCAGGACAGTCTGTATGTGCTTTCTCCAAGAAGAAGAAAGATAAATTGTATTATCCTGATGACATGACAAGAGAAATCATTACAAGAAAGCATTTCTCAACCAGAGTTACCCATGGTGAACCCAATCATTAGTGCCAGTTTTTCCAAGATGTTGGTAAATTATTTTTATAACTTAAAATTTTTTACAAAATGAAAACAGTGGCTAAAAACATTAACTAGAAATTAATTTACTGTGATGTTGATTGGCAAACAAAGAATGTGGTTTTGATCCCTGGGGTTTGAAGTATCCAGAGTTTCCTACAAAACAGTGAACTGTAGGATCAATCTGCCTGGCAACAAAAGGAGTTCAGCACTTGCCAGAGGTGGTTATAGCTTCCCAAATGAAATATTTCATGTCTAATATAAAAATGGAATGATTCCATTCCCTGTTATACTTTGTTCCCCACTGCCATATTCCAAGGTCCAAATGTAAATTGGCTCCAGAAACTTATTGTATGTATGCTTCCAGATTCCATACCATGCTTAAATACTTAGGTGCAACATGCACAGACACAAAGAACTGAAATAGCAAGAAGCACATTGTCTAAATATTTATGGGCTTGAGTTTCAAAATGAAACATCTGTGAGTCTTTGGGGTTTTTGTTGTTTTTTTTTCCTCTTTGACACTACTTTTCAAAAAGAAAAAGAATGAGAGAAAAAAAACAAACAAGAAGAAAAAACTCAGATACTCTGCTGTTTAAATATAAATGCTGACTTTCCAAAGAAAGAGAAAAAGCAAGAAAGAAGAGTGAGGGGCATTGACACCCTCAGGGAAAATTTCATCTCAAGAGAACTGACCTTTCAGAGAAAGCAAATTAAATTATCTTTCTCATCTTTTACTAGTGCTGTGACATCATTAAAATTCACGTTATATACCAGCATGCTTTCTTTTGTATTCATAACCTTAAAGCAAAATTAATCAGTTGTCACATAGAGTTAACATATTTGTTAATGGTGCCCAAGCCCCAACATGCGTTGTCTCAGGACGACTAACCTTACTGTAAAATAACACAAATATTATAGGGCAAAGTCTTCCTCACCTTGTATCAATCCTTGGAAAATCAATCCAGAACATGTTGAGCTGGGGATGAAAGAGTCCCTGCATGATGAAAAAACAGTGACTGTGCTAAAAAGTGTTTAATAAATAGGGTCCCCTGAAGTAGTGAGGCACTACCAATTGTGTAATACTAGGAGGAAAGGAAGGATGAGAACAGTAACCTCTGGAGACGTGCTACCACCTTTACCAGGGGACCTGCTGTCTCTCTGCTTGGCTCATTGAATGCCCTGTTCTGGCAGCTGTTACTGCAATATTTGTTATGGACCATCTCTGTAACCCCTTTATTTGGGAGCTCAGTTTAGACATTCAATTTCCAAAAGAATAGGATGCTGGAGCTGGTGAAACAGCCCCAGTGCCTCAGGTTCTCAGGCTGTTCATGCAGCCAATGGGATGAACTGAACACCATGACTACAAGTGAGAAAGTCTATGTGTAAATTCAGGGGGAATGACACGACAGGAGAAGGAAAAAGAAAAGAAAAACCCTATTCCTTTTCAGTATAAAATCCTAAAACTAGGAATTCCAGTTGTTCCCTTTTCCACTTTGTTAAAAACAAAACAAAACAAAACAAAACCAAACCAAACCAAGAAAAAGGAAAAAATAATTAAACGTTTCTTTTGGTTGGTTGGTTGGTTTGGATATATATGTATACGTGACAAAAATCTAAAGGCAGAAAGGCAGACAGATAGGCAGATGAAGAGATCATACTGTGTGTTTCAGGGAGGATTCTGCTACTGTGCATGAGCAATACAGTCTGCACATTTTGTGAAAATTATTTTATATATCCATATAGCGCCTTAGTAAAAACATAATAACACCACAGAGTCAAAGTATATCACCATGGAAAAGTAATGGAAAGGAGACCTTAAAAGTTTTCCCCAGAGTAATAAAACATGTCATTGAAGAGCTCAGAAGTGGGTTAATGTACACACATGTCCAGATGCCTTTCTTTATAACACAGCAAATAAGAAGGTAATCCTTACAATACAGACTTGACTTCTTCCTGAGCAAGATATTTATTTGGTTTTGTAGAACCGTCTATGCTCATTCACATTAAAAAAAAATGTATTTATTTTTTTCCTTAAAATAAGAGATAATATATAGTATATGTCCTACTGAATTTATATCTTTTTTTTTTTTTTAAATAATTTCAAAGATTGCATTCTTCAATTTTTGCTGTATGGACTGTCTTAAGGTCAGATCTTTTCCCTTTATATATTTGCAAAAATCCTTTTACTTCAATAGGAACAAAGATTTTACTATGTGAAAAAAATAATTTCAAATCCTTATACAACATGAAAAGTTGTTCAAAACCAGGAAAATTCTGAAGGTATTTCACTTGCGAAAGAGAACATGGTTTTTGGTATGTTCTGTACATCCTTTGAAAATCAAGGTATTTGAAATTGTCACAAAAAATCCACTTCCCCAAATCACCTCTCAGTAATCACTGCTATTGATTCAAAATAACCTCTAAAAACTGGGGTGCAGGAACAAAGCTGAGGAAGAAGGATGAGACTGATAAGCTAGTCAGGCTATATTCAGTTCCAAGAAAAAGAGAAATCATACAATATTTAGCAATTTGTAAAAGCCTGGCATTCATGGAAGTGTTATACAACCACCTGAGTGGATTTGCCAGGAACAGTTCATTTGCTTCCCACCAGTACTAGCTCAATGAGTTCTGTAAGAAGAGGAATACCAGGAAAGAATGAATAGTTGACAAGTACAAGTACAGTTCAGATATCACTACTTGTGTTCATTGTGTGATGCCTCTTGTCCTGCCCCTGTGTACTGCTGAGAAGAGTCTGCCTTGTTCACACCTTCAGATCAGATATTTATACCTACAGGTAAGATCCCCCATGTCACTTCTCCAGGATGAACAATCCCAGCTGTCTCAGCCTCTCTTGATATGACAGATGTTCCAGTCCTCCCTTTATATCTGTGTCCCTTCACTGGATCCTCTCTATTAATTCCATGCCTCTCCTTGCTGGGTAGCCCAGTTCTGTGTACTGAAATCCAGGAATACCCCACCAGTTCTGACAGAAGGGAAGGATTATCTCTCTTCCCTGCTTTCAAGGCTCTGTTTAACGCAGCTCAGGTGGATCTTGGCCTTTGCTCCAAGTGCTGCTGGCTAATGGTTACCTTGGTGCCACCATGACCATCAGGGCTTTCTCTGCTGGTTATTCCCCAGATTGTTCTGTTACATGGGGTTACTCCTTCCCAGGGGCAGGGAGAAATGCCCAGCCAGGAAGGATCAGTGCATGGAAGAAGGCACAGTCAGCTACATAAATATTGCACAGGAAACAATGAAATATGTGATTTTCCCATTCATATGTGGGGTTCAGTTTACATTTTTCCCCCACCTTTCCCTTGCCTCTTAGCCCTGGCCACTCCCTCGGGCTCTCCCTGTTGGTCCTATACCCCAACTCTGCCCATGTACTGCCCCTGAGCCCTGACAAAACCCCACTGCGTGCGCCCTGCGTGCGGGCCACCACATCTCTCTGCCTCTGGGGGTCGGTGGGTCAAGATGTGGCCATTAAATATCCTCTGAAACCCTCATGGGGAGACCCTTCTTGCCTCCTTTCCTAACCACTGGGTTGCAGAGCTGACAGCTAGCAGGAGCAAGAGTGTGGGGCAGTCTGGAGCCCCCGCAAAACTCGCAAGGATAGCTGCAGCTGCTAGACTATACCTGGCAATGCAACACTCACAAGAAATGGAACAGTCAGTTGAAAAAAAAAAAAAAAAAAGAGGGTAAAAGTCCATATGGGTATTACACATGGAAAAGAATATTGCAAGGAAGAGAGATAAACTCAACCCTCAACCTTACAATTTAGTGTTGCTATGTTATGATATCCATTGTTTTCAATTTTACTTTTTTTTAAATGAGTGAGTGGAAATGAGTGTCTTGTCTGAGTACAGACGATAGAGAGGAGCAATGGAATTGACCTCAAGTTGAAAAGAATAAGGAAGAGGATAATTTGTTCTCTGTACAAGGTAAGGATTAGGCTTAAAAGCTCAGCAAGAAGATTCATTCTAGAAATCACAAAAGCCTTTCCAATGGAAAGGGAAGTGAAACACTGAAATCAGCTGCTGGGAAAGATGTGAAGATATCATCACTGAATTCTTTAAGAATTATTTGAACAGCATCCCATTAAAAACGATGGAGGCAGATCTGATTCAACCACAGGACAGACAGATGAGTTAGATGGAATCTTGTGATCCTGTACAGCCACATTTTGACATGATTCTAAGATTATATTACATGTGAAAACACATGTCCTTAAAGATAAGAACAGGTGTGAAATTCCCCAGGCTCAAGATTATACTACCAAAAAAAATAGGGAATATTGGAGGAAAAGTAATCTGAAATCTTAGATGGATAGTCTTCCACATCTACAATCCTGTAAACATTTGCTTATTTGAATCAATCTCACATCACTGAAATCAAATTGTTTAAATTATTCAAGATCTAAATGTGCTAAAATCCATGTGGGTCCTGTTTGCAGTTAGTTTATGCCTATTAGGCGCTCCAGCCAGCAATAAAGAAGAAAGCATCTGGGTTCTTGCCAGCTAGAGAATGGCATTGTGTTCGCACATCAAAAGCAACAGAAATAAGGCTTCATGTTTATGTGCTCACGTATGCATCACAAGATTTTTATTTAGAGATGAACCTCTGAAGATTCCTTTGAAGAGAAAGGAGAAAAGGATTCTTAAGACAAAAAGTACTGATGATTAATTTAACCCCTTAAGCTAAAAGTAATCATGTCTAGGTCAACCTCTACAGAACCTTGAGCTGTGTTTATCTTAACAGAACCTATGAAGAAAAGGGGTACGAACCCCAGCCATCCGGTGAGACCTTTGTTCTCATATACAATGTACTGGCAAAAACCAGGCTTACACTGAAAAAGGTTTTGAATAATAATAATGAACACATTTTTCTGTTATGCTTTTTTACTCAGTAAATTCGTAGTTTAGGATAACAGGAGAGTGAATTTGCTATTGATTTATTTATCATCCTGTCTGTCTACTCTCTCTCTTCCACAAACCTGCCCATTTTACTGATGTTTACCACTCCAGTTCCCATTTTATTTCCAGGGAAGCTACTCTGGTTTTATGTAAACTGGCTCCGCATTGCATGTGTGTGATTTTAAACATGTGAATAGTTGCAACAGAGAAATCAGTGTTATTCTAACACCTCTAAACTAAATTAATTTTTTTTTTTTGTAAATGTGATCAAGATCCTTGTTTCTGGGCCCTTTTAAGGAATTGTCAATCTTTCAGGGAAAACAAAACAAAACAAAACAAACAGGACACAAAACAACACAACCTCCCCTCAACAAATTAAGAGAGACATGTTTCTGCCCCACAGCCTGTCCTTGCTCTGAAAAACTTCTTTAGTACAAATACATACAACAATACACATACATTAGATGCTGTTGTTTGTGTAGTTTGCTTTGCACTCCAGGCACATAAAAGTTCAAGAGACCCAGCTATCTGCTGATATTTGGTGGAGACCCACAGGTTGTGGAAATCTTAGACAGGTCTGGAAGATCACCATATCACTCATGAAGGTCTCCTGCTGCCAGGGTGGGAGTTTACTTCCATGGGTTCCCAAAAAGAACCAGAATCACGTCATGCTATTGCCCAGAGCACAAAGATAAATTCTCCCAGTGCAGTGAGTGCTGTTGTTGTGATTCACAGTGGGGAAATGCTACTGCCCTCTGCTTTTGAGAGATCTGTCATAAAGAGAGCTCTGATCTTGACAAAGTTCCTAGTTTCGACATTGACAAGAAAAATTATAATCATAATAATTGCAAAATTACAGTAATGATAACAATAACAGCAATAAGAACAGCAGTGGTGATTTACTGTGGTGATTTATCTCTGATGATGAGGGTAATAATAATAAGAGCTAGCTCTCTGTGAAAAATTCTGTACAAAATGCATTCTTCACAACTGCATCTTTTGTTAGGCTTGAAAATCTACTGCCAGTACCCCACCCAAATATGGTTTTACAGTGTATATTGACTGCACTGAATAAAAGTGAATAAATAAATAAATGAACACGTTTGAACTCAGATTTATATGAAATTTAACTGGCCTTCTCGGCCTGTGTTCTTGATAGGCATGCAAAAACCATGACAGTGTTAATGGAATGTTAATATATTCTTAAAATGCTGAGAGAGTTGCCTTTGAAGTGATTTGAAATTAAAAAAAAAAAGGGGGGGGGCGATGACGACTGGAAGGAAAAGAAAGAGAACAGAGTGGGGAAGGAAAGAGAGAGAGAAAAAGAAATATATATGGAGAGAAGCAATTTGATTGTGGGGTTTCAGATATTCCCTAAGGGGAAGGACAGAAGGACTACGAAACAGCTCTTTCCCTTTATCATGCAAGCAATTACTGGCAATTTGTTCTGGCCAGTAAAACTTCTGATATTATCATGGTTGCTGAGTAATTTATCATCAAAGTTTAATGTGAAAACAGGTGACTGTGTAATCACCAATCTAGGAACAGAAATAGAATCGTTATTATTTCTGCCTGAAGAGAGGGTTCTTTTTTTTCCTCTTTTTTTTTTTTCTCCTTTCTGTCAATTGACTTAACGGCCAAAAGGCTGTTCATCACATCACCATGAATTATAAAACCTCTATTAAATATTCATAAAAGTTTTGAAATGAATGTGTGATAGAGATGAAAGCCAGGCTAATTTAAATACCTACCAGACCTGTCTTAATTACAGAGGTAAAATGAGATATAAAAATTATAGCAGCAAGGAAAGGAAAAAAAAAGTCGAAACAGTTCATTCCATACATTATGTGCATCTTCTTTTTAACCAGTGATGTGTAATTTGTACACAAGCTGAAGTGTACAGGTCTATTGAAATGAATCACTTTTTAAGGTCCATGTTTTTATACTAATGGGACACTTTTGGGTCTGTGGGAAGTGGCACTTAAAAGCAAACTTGTTTCTTGGTATGCATTCCTATGAGTATGCGTGGGCATGTGTAAGGAAATTGTTCAATTAACTTTAAAATGATAAAAACAAAATAATGACGGGTGTCTGCAGGTGTGAGGCTGAAACACAGTATGTTGGGAAAAGTTCAAATGTTCAAATTCTCCCTCTGATAAATAACTGTGTACTTGCTCAGTCTCCTGGTCCTTATTGGATAGTGTGTGGGATGTTCGAAGAATGGATTTGTCCATGAGTTGACAAGAAGTCGGCTTAATTGTGTCTAACATCCTTTGGTAGAGCACCAAAGAGGTGTTTCTTTAAACACACAGACTGAGATGCAGAATCAGGCCTTTGCTTTGCAACAGAGCTTGTCAGCTTCACATACCTGGTAAAAAACCAACATTCTAAATCAAGAGATCCAGGACTCACAGGGGAACATGGACAGCCACACTGGGATATCTAAGTCGTGACTCCTTTCTCTTGGATTTAGACTGTCATCAAATTGATGAGCATCTTATACTGAGCATCCAAAATTTTCCTCTTTAGAGAAACTAGGCTTTCTAATGTATGACTTATCCTACCTCAAATAATTGTTAGTTAGGTGTACAAGATTTTTTTGGAGAGCACTGACCCGGATTGCAGGTTTCATTGTAGCAAACACGTGAGGTTAGATTCTAAAACCTTGCCACAGCTACAGTACCACGTGTCCTTAATAGCTGCAGTCTGGTAACAAAAGGAAAGTACAAAAACCGAGCATATAAAAAACATCTGCCTAATTAGTGTTTGTATTAATAATTGACTTTGAGATATTTTGATGAAAGAGCAAATTGACATGGTTAGACATACGACATTGTGGCATTTTTCTTTTAAAGAAAAAAATCTTATATAGGACAACATATAGTTAAAACTACTCTTGGGGAGGTAGCTAGGCTTCTCAAATGTATTCCAACCCTTTTCTTGAGTTACTAGCTTTGCAAGTAATAGTAGTAGTAGTAGTACTAGTGCTAGTAGTAGTAGTACTACTAGTAGTAATAGTAGTAGCACTCCTAGTGTCACTGCCACTATGTTCTATCAATACTACTACTATTAAACTTCTGTTACTCCTCTTACGTCACAATATTAACTCATTTTCCTAGTGTGGAGAAATCATCTTATGTTCTAAAAATTAAGCATATACTTAGTAAATATTCTGGCTAGAGATAGGACTCAGTTACTCATGTAGCATTTTCCCAAGCCACAACTCATGACAGAGGAATTCAGCACGGTGTAAAAAGAAAGCCAAACCTCAAACACTCTGAGAAGAAAATTCAGCAGAAAAAGACAGCTGAAACTTTGTGTTCACAGTTATCTTATCTAGGACATGCAATCTATTTAGATAGAATTGACTTATTTTATTTCATTATTCCCCATGTCTCTATGATCGACAGATTAAGTTTGTCTAATAGCAGGACTTGAGTTGATTTCATAATTAGCATAGTTCTAAGTCTCCAAAAATTCTTTGTTAGAAAGGACTGATATGAAAGAACTAAGGTTTATAAAGAAAAGGGGAGGAAAGCTTTGCTGACATCCTAATAATTACAAATTTGGACTTCCATCAAACTTCATCTTCAAAAGAAGTCCAGCCTGCCTTGATTCCACGGAAAATTAACTGGATAACTTTAATGAAGTGCAGCCTTTATTTTTGTACATCACTCTCTCCTGTTGCCCTCTATGAAGAGATTTGAAATATGTTTATAAGAACATGTAGTGGCAGAACAGTTCAGATTAAACAAAAAGAAAAAAAAAAAAGTAGTGTTCAGAGCTCTCAGTCAATATTCAAAGTAATTTTGAGCTAGTCTTGAATGTAAAGCAAAGCTGTCTCACCTGTTTGCTATAATTTATTTTTGTTTACTTCTTTACTTGGTTCTGACTGGTCCCATGAGACTTTTAGTCTTATTCCTAGTATAGAGGCAGGTCAGGTAAGAACCTGAATAAATGACCATCAGCGGAAAATAACTGCTGCATTGATTCTCTGGAAGGAACTGAAAAAATATCCCTGGACAAGTTAGAATATTTGCATTCTCTTTCTGACTATCAGAAAACTTGGGCTAAGGGCTACTGACTAACTAAATTGCACTTCAGTCCCAATTTAGCAGACACTAAACAGGAGCTTTGTATATAAATTTTGGTTAAGACAGTTTTCATGCAAACATATTCTGACTGAAACTCACTACATGCAGCATCTTTCTAATGCAATTTCAATGTGAAGAGCTATAGGTTTTGACCAAGTACCATGACTGTTCTGAAATACAGATAATGAAGTCTCAGGATCAACAGGTCCTGTCTTGTCTTGTTCAGTCAACACTGAATATTGTGCACAGGTCACCAGAAATTACCAGGAGGCTGAGGAGGTGACTTCATACATTCTTGTCAAGTGGTTACAATTTTTAAAACCTTGATCGGAACACGTGAATCCTACAGTATTTTTTGGGGTGGACTGGGGGAGGGAGCTAATGAAATACCATTAAGTTTAGTTGCCTGAAGCCCTGTCTTTTTCCCTCTAACCAGATGTAGTTAGCTGAAGTCTAACAAAGGTTTCTGCAGCAGGTATTTCATCTGTCATATCAAAACATTTTCAATACCCACTTCCAATACGACACTAAATTTTGGTCTCACATAAATGTCAGCCCATTTATAATTTTGGGTTGCAGTACTGCAAAAGGGAGATGACAAGCTTGTATTTCACACTTGCTATTGAATAAAAATGACTAGTCTCTTAAAAGAAAGGCTTTGAGGAGGAGTTTGTGTGGGGTTGTGTGTGAAAGTGTGTGTGCTCAGGCTCGCTTGTGCTTTTCAGAAAGAATATTCTGGCAAGCATGTGGTGATTTGCAAATCCGTTCCTATAGAAATTTAACCCAGGGTGCTTAAAAGACTAAAGCTGGGCTATCTTGCTAACATCCCCAATTAAGGTGTGATATTAGCAGCCATGCATACTTTGGTTTAGAGGTATTGATGTGAATAAGAAGGACCTAAAATGGATGAGGAAACCTGAATGCAGTGGCAGGGATAAGATCAGGGATAAAAATTAATAGGAGATGGAACTCTCTCTTCAGGTGACACAAATGCATACTGCTGGAAAAAATAGCAGGCACTCATTCATAATGATCACCACCTAATTGGAATCATTCTTTTGGATACATATCTTTAACAAAATGGTATGTTTAATAGAGATGGTAATGCAGTGCAGCACGTGAGACCTACTAGACTGACTGAGCATCTTATTGAGCTGCACATAATGTGACGAACAGTTATTTGGATTCCACTTACATGTAGACCCAAAATAAAATCTCAGAAATCAATATTTTATCACCAACTCCTCTGTCCAAAGAAAAAAAAAAATTAAAAAGTTATTTAAGATAAATTGATAGGAAATGTGCATGTGGGATTTATTTTCTCCCCTTAATGTGAAAAAAGAAATACACAGGTGTATTTTTCAACATTTCCCATTCAAAATAAAGAAAAAAGAAAAGGGCAAATAAAATGTCAGTATATAAGAGAAAAGTATAAATGGGTTTGAATTTTTGAGGTGCCCATGCCCCACAGAAGCTGGGGTGTGGAAACCTTTGTGACTCCAGGGTAGTATAAGGGGAGTTTTTTTTGGTTGAAGTATAAAGTCCAAAAGCAACCCTCAGTTCCCCAGTTATATAAGGCACAATGTATATGTGACAAGCAGGTGTGGGTATCAACTCCAGAATATAACAAGGCGGTAATGAAGCGCTCATTTAAGTAAAATACTGTGGTTCACATTTTGAAATGCAGTATGATTTACATAGAAAAATGTTACATTTTTGAAAAAGAGATAAAATATTTTGGATGCTCATTTTGTTGTTTTAGAGCTTAAAACTCCACATTTTTGTGTGTTTATTTTTGACAGGGTCTTTTTTTGAGAAAGAAGAAAAAAAATTATTCTTGACTACATGATACATTTGGTATGATGACTGCTTCTATAAAACACAAACCCAAGCTGGGCAACGGGGATTAGAACCAAAACTCTGACACACCAGCTTGCCTAACAAAATATGTTACATGGTCATTCTCTTTCTCTGAACCCTTATTTTTTCCAAATTTACCCAGTTTTAGTATAAGCATTGAAAAGCAGTCATCCCAAGACACAGTCTCAGGAGAAAATTGAAACCAGATCTCCTACTCTTGTATTAATACCCTAATCCAATAATACCTGATCTATAAAACCTGATCTAATTAAGGATGTCCCTGCCCATGGCAGGGGAGTTGGACTAGATGGCTTTAGAGGCCTTTTCCAGTCCAAACTGTTCTATGATCCTCTGATTCTCTAATTGCTTATTGTGGAATAGATGTGTCTTATTTAATGTAGATTTCTAAAGCCAGCATATACATTGAGATGCA
This sequence comes from Struthidea cinerea, assembly GCA_013397865.1. Lineage (NCBI taxonomy): Eukaryota > Metazoa > Chordata > Aves > Passeriformes > Corcoracidae > Struthidea > Struthidea cinerea. The sequence goes on from VZTI01002788.1 coordinate 368,999, forward strand.
AATAAGTAGAGGTGAATTTGCTACACATCTTCATGAAAGAAGTGTTTGTTTCTTTCCAGTGACCATTAAGAACGCTTAGTTATGTGCAGTGGGTCTGCACTCTAGGAGTCTGGTGCTAAGTCAGATGATCTTTGAGCATCTATGTAAAAAGGGATTTAACCATTACCATCATTTCTGTCCTTAAAAAGTGGTATTTATTTCTCTTACAAAACAATAACTTAAGCACTCTACTTCAGAAAGCAGTTTGGATTAAGGAGTGGTTTTCCTTATTAGGAAAGTTTTCCTTCCTAGGAGAGAGTTGTGTCTCAGAGTTACTTAAACACTTAAAACTGCTACTTTTCATTTTAGATTTGGTGTCAAATTTGCAATCCAAATAGCCATAAACTTATATACTAATTCTGTCTCCATCTAAATCAGGAAGTTGTGTAAGTCTTTCAGCTCTGAGGTAGACTAAAACCCTCTTTTTTTAAGTAAAGAGACTGTTTTGACTAAGCAGTGTGAATACTATGATAATAATACATTTTGATGAAAAAAGCCATAAATATACCATATCTATCTATCTATCTATCTATCTATATATATCTATGCTCATATAAATGTGCTTGTATCTCTCCATCTATATATGGAAATACATATGAACAAGAAAATGTCATGATTGTGAAGAAAGAAGTTTTTTTATCCATCAAGGATCTTTTATCTAGCAAGTTATGTTGGCAGATGACTGATACTTGGCATGAGGTTTATTTCTTTGAACAGAAGATGAGAAGTTACTGGATATAACAACAGTAATTGCTGGATGTGAAAAATCAAAGAGTGAGAAGCTGACAAAAGCTACAGCTCGTGATGGTGGCATGGCTGGATTTCACAGGCAGTCAGAGAAGGGTTGTAGTGAAACACACAACCCTCACAGAAAATTGAAGGGGCGTTCTGGAGACCCTGTGGAGCCCAGTCTTGCAAGTCCATCACTGCTGCTAAATTAGGCCAAGATTAACTTAGTAGCAAGAACAGAAACACCAAATTTAGATGTGAATATCTCAAGCCTGGAGCCAGTGGGGAAGATGCAATTAGGAGTAAGATGATTTGGAAGGGGACTGGAACAGAAGAATACAGGGGTCAAGATAGATATGGGAAGAGAAGTTGTGCAGATGAGCTAGATAAAGGCACTGCTCCCCGTCTTTGCTGCTCTGTGTGAAGTGCCTGTGCACGTGTGTACATGTTCGTTGGGCCCACATGTGAACCTCTGTTACCAGCCAAGCACACAGGCAGCTGCTGCCTGGCTTCTAGAAGAGGGAAATTATTTGTCCTCAGGACTTAAAGTCTGCAAGATGCTTCAAAGCCACTGTGGTTTTTAGTGGATAAATATCTTCCAATTCTAAAGGAAATTAAGGGAAGGTGAGAAAGTGAACTACAGCACAATTTAGTCTGCTGCATTCTTTTTTTACCCTCACTTCTTTTGTCGGCTGCTGCTTGGTGACCTCTTGGTTTACCTACACTGTTGCATCAAAGCTCTATTTTATGTTCCTTTGGAGAAAGAGGAGCTGTCTTGTTTTCCAGAACGCATTGTTTTGAACTTTGTTCTGACACTGGGGCCAGTAGCTCGAATTAATTTGTTCCCTTAATCTCTGAAGTTAGTCCCTCTTCCTCCTTCGCTTATGTTCAAGTAAATCTGAAGTAGATGCGTGTGCTTCTGACTCCCTCGTGTTTCTGAAGGCTTCCAAAACCCTTAGGAGGACGGGACATAGAATTAAAAGGAATTTTCTGTGCTCTGTATTCATCGCCTAGGAACACCAGTGGGCAGCACTGCTTGCATGACCTTCTGAGGAAAGCAAGTGGAGACAGGGAGCCTGACCCTCCATTTTTCTCTCCCCATGCAGACCACATCTTAGAGATGTTCTTTCCCTGGCAGATGAAGTACAAACAAACAAACATGTTTCTATGCAGCTTTCTCTCATCTGGCTACATGGAAAATAATCCTACAGGTGCTGCCTCTGTGTTAATTACAGAAAGGATGTCCATCACCTTTCGTTAACAGGGCAGCTGGCCAGGCAAGGCTCAGAAGCCACTACATTTGCAAACCAGATTTCCAGAGATGCAAAGAACACAGGCGCTTTCTGCCACTTTTGGATCTTCCCAAACAAGTATGTTTTGTCCCAAACAAGGCAACTCCATCATGTCCTGGAGAAGATCTCTTAAGGCTGTGATCATTATGTGAGGTTCTTGGCCAAAAGTGTTCACTCCACCTCACAGCCCTGCATGCCTTGAAGATTCTCCTGCCCTGATGGCATCACATCTACATTACTAGTCCTAATTACCATAGGTGAAAATGAAAGAGGTTTTGCCTCACTGAGCAGGAAAGAACAAAAATTGAGCCTGACTTGTGAATGCATCTTCTCTTTCAAGAGTAAAACACAGAACTGTTCAGTACATCAGATGAAATTATCAGCCATCTGTGAACTAAGCATCAAAGACACAATTAAATACCAACATGAATTGTCTTCAAATAATTTATAGCAATGCTTTGTGCACACATCTCTGTTCTTCCCTGAGCTCCAGACCTCTCTGTAGTGATATTTTAATTTGCATCCAGAATATTGGGGGAAAAAAAACCACAGTTAATAATATTATGGGAAGAAGGGAAAAAAGTAAGAAAGAAGAAAAAAGTTTTAGGTATGTTGTAGGTATCTTGGTTTTCATTTCACCATTAGATAGTGAAAAGCTGTGGGGGTCGGTGATATCTTTTTGTACGGGTGAACAGAAGCTTCCCCTGGGATGCTTTGTTCCTTGGTATGGTCTGTCCCGGTTTGAATCTCCCAGTTGGCTGTAAGCCTCGTCACTCCCCTGGCATTCTCCCACTGGTCCCCATTCCCTAATCCCACCTTTCGCCCTGGCCCCGGATAAAACGGGGGCCCTCGGGATCGGGTTTCAGATTTGCTTTGGAGTTCGGCTGTAAACATGGAATAAACCATCCAGCAGGATGAAAGGCGAATCTCCTTCCTGCCTCTTTGTCACCTGACTGTAATACCGAATATGCCCCAGGTTCTGTGGGCTTGCGGGACCCACAGAGCCGGGCTAAATTACGGTAATAAAAAGCTCGGTCTCAAGGTTACAGAACTGCACCTGTCATCAAAAATAGCAATGAAAGCAACAAGGTGAAGGGCACTAATGGGTGCCCCAGAATTTTTCTGTTATCAAGAGATATTGGCAGAGATGTTCACTCAAAGTAAAATCTTTCTTCCTCTCTTCCTCACTCTCCTTATCTTCCTCCACAAGAAGTAAGAACTTACGAAAATTATTTCAGAAAAAAAAAAAAAGAAAGAAAGAAAAGATGAAGAAGAACGGGCGCTGGCACAACTTTCTGGTTACACCCAGACTGAAATCAGAAACAGGAAAGAAGGGAAACAAGCAAATGCATAAAGATGCTGTTTTCAGCCATGTTGTTGGGTAACTGTGGGTTTATCAAATATTGACAAACATGAAATGATTGTAATCAGTCACTGTCAGAAGGGAACAGGTACCCTCCTCTCTTTTACAAATGATCCAATTAAAGGAAACATGTTGGCTATAAAAGTCAAAATCAACAATGCACTGTACGCTGACAGCCCATCCAACATATAAAATCAATAGTGCATTCTTCTTCTAGCCAGCACAAAGCAACAGTAGCAACTTTCCCACCTCTTTAGTCAAATATGACACTGTATCAATCGATCAAAACTTAGTATTTATTGAACACTTGCTTCTGAAGAATGCAAAATGTATTGTTCTTTCCTTATTTTATTTCAATAAAGTTTAACTTAAAGGCATAACACTTGAGAGAGCTCAACTGTTTTATTGTGGTTAGATATAGCTATAGCTAGCAGGATAGATAGATCTAAATGTATATTAATACATGGTTCTGGGAAATAGATTACATTCTTTGCCTGAATGAGAATAAAAATCTTTCTGATGCTGGTTTGCAAGATCCTTTTTTTTTTTTTCCCCTATTCTCTCCTTTGTCTTTTGCTTGCACCAAAATTTAGCTCGGTTTTGAAGTGATGTTTCTGTGGAAGAAAACTTTCTTATCCCACAGAGATTTCATCAATACAGGAAAACATGATAATTCTGCTGAAATTGAATCCGTGTTTGTCATTCTCAACTGTCCTTGACACAGGGGAAGAGTGTTAAACATGACTGTATGCCAGCATATGGTCAAAACTAAGCTCATGTCTAAATAAGTTCCTGATAAGAAATACCTTAAGTGTTTGTTAATAGCTTTTGGTGACCCTGGGTAATTAGCCTCAGTTATAGTTCAACTAAACATTATTTTAAATAACTCCTCTCTGTTTAAACCCACTGGCAATGATTCTATACTTTTTGTAGCTATTTTTCCTTTCTTTTCGATGGGGACTAGGAATTCCCAAAGACAAGATTCAATTAAATCGTTTCAGCAATTAAATGAACCAACCAACAAACAAACAAACAAATGAAGCTCTCTAAAGCTTTGCTTGTGTAGATATAGGGGGGACGGGGGTTGGTTTCTTTGTTCTGGTGGGTTTCTTTTTCATTTTGGTTTAAAAAGACCTTTAAGATCATCGAATCCAACAATTGAACCAGCACTGTTTAATGCTGTTTACCACTAGACCATGTCCCTAAGCACCACATCTACGTGTCTTTTAAATAGTCTCCAGGGACACTGACTACACCAGTGCCCTAGGCAGCCTCTTCCAGTGCCTGACCACCCTTACAGAGAAAAAAATTTTCCTAATATCCAGTCTAAACCTCTCCTGGCACATCTTGAAGTCTTTTTCCCTTATTCTATCACCCGTTATTTGAAAGCAGAGGCTGACCCCCACCTGGCTGCAATCTCCTTTCAGGTCATTGTAGAGAGCCATAAAGTCTCCCCTGGGTCTCCTTTTCTCCCGGCTGAGCCCACCCAGCTCCCTCAGCCACTCCTCGCAGCACTTGTGCTCCAGACCCTTCCCCAGCTCTGTTGCCTCTCTGGATGTGCTCCAGTACCTCAGTGTCTTTCCTCTTGTGAGGGGCCCAAAACAGAACCCAAGATTGGAGGTGTGGCCTCACCAGTGCCCCCAGCACAGGGGGATGGGCACTGCCCTGATCCTGCTGGCCACGCTATTGCTGACACAAGCCCGGTGCCATTGGCCTTTTTGGCCACCTGGGTACATTCCAGCTCATGTTCAGACACTGACAACCAGCACCTCCAGGACCTTTTCTGCTTTCCAGCCACTCTGTCCCAAGCCTGAAACTGCACTTCGCCTGGTTGAACCTCACAGAGTTGGCCTCAGCCCATGGATCCAGCCTGTCCTGATCCTTCTGCAGAGCCTTCCTGCCCTCTAGCAGATCCACACTCCCACCTTGGCATCATCCTTTGCTCCTCAGGACTGCCTCCCAAGGGCGTCTGTCAACAGTCTCCTGAACAGGCCAAACTCTGCCCTCCAGAAGTCCAAGGTGACAGTTCTGCTGACTACCCTCCTTAGTTCTCCAGGAATCAAAAGCTGTGTAATTTTGTGATCATTATGCCCATGTCAATCTCCAACCAGCACATCACCCACAAGTCCTTTCACTGTTCAGAAACAACAGGTCTGAGTAATTCCTGATTTGAACAGAACGGGTCTGATTTGCAAGCTACCAATATCTCTGGAAAAATACTTCAGCTAGGTTCAATCACACCCTAAGACAATCAGACTTTTTATTTTCTTTGCTGAAATTCAGAGCTCATAAATTATGCACATCTCTGATATAATGGACATTGCCTAATTTCTCACATTGGCTGCTTGATTGTCATTTTACTTTTAAATCACTAGCTTTCCCAATTACAAGGCAAACCAGTTCATAAAATATTGACGTCTCAAAGAGACCTGCTTGTACCAGTTGAAGAAATGTGTGTCTAATTTTAATATGCCACTTTCCCCTTTCCTAAGAACATGGACAGCACCAACAAGGAAAGTGAATGACTTTTTCATCCTTTGTTCTTATAAAATGAAGTAGTAAGTTGTACATGTGTTCATATTAGGTTTATATCTAATAAATTAAAATTGCAGTTATAATGGGCACTGTCAAGATATGTGTTTAGAAATAAAATTTGTCCTGTAGGTATTCAGTAAGATCAAAGACAACATTTACTTTAATAGAACACAGCTGACCTCTCCAAAGTGTTTTATTTCTTATTATTTAATTGTTTCTCTAAAACTTGCAATATATGAGATGTCCAGGGAATGTATAGGATAGACAAAAACCTGTTTTGCAGCTTTAGGTTCTAAAAATTTAATATGGAAATTTAACAGCATTTTAAACAGGCAGCATCAAAATATTTAGAAACCAGGAAATTATTTCTTTTGATTTTTTTTTTTTCTTTTGTGAAAAGTGCATCCATGCTTTATGAAGTACCATGTATTGTTTAAACTATGCTGGCCAGTTGCTATGGGACAGGTTAGTCTTCAGAAACTGTCACTTTAAATGGTTCCTGTGCAAATTATGTGGTTTAATAAACATTAATATAAAATGCTATATTAAGAAATAACATATGTAGACCTTAACAACAAGGGGCAAAGACTTATTGTAAATAACACAGAGCCAACCAAGAAGAAAGTTTTAGGGTCTTGGAAGGCAATCGGTTCAATCAAGTCAATTCAGTATAAGGTCTTGTGATACAATCAGATGTATCCACCAATAAATAAACTGTTAGATGCAAATTCTTTCTTTTGATGTAAATGGAAAAAAAGTTTGTGTAAAGTACAGACAAGACAGTACCCTGTCTTCTGTATAAGATATTTAAAGATTTGACATTAGAATATGTCTACTTTTAGTGTTCATGATTCAGGATACTGAATTAACAAAACTAGTTCAGAACTGCATATACAAATTAAAAACCTCCAACAGATTGGAAAATGAAATCCACAGTATGACCAACAAGGACTGAACTTATGCAATAAACTGAGAGAAAATCAAAGAGGTGATGTGGAATAACTTCACGCATACTTAAAACTGGAAAATAACTGCGGTTTAGACAAATGTAAGAACAGAAAGCAGAGTCTGTCTGTTTCTGATATGGGCAATATTGTCTTCAGGTCTAGTAAGACCCAGAGAAGTGTGCTAATGCTTGCCCTGGGGTTCTCATATCATTGTAGAGATCAGAAAATTGCTGGACTATATTAGGACTCTCATCTGACCTTAGTTTGGAAGCCACAGTGTGTGAAGGAGCCACTGTCCTCCTGCGTATCTCGCTGGGCGGGAATGATGATGCAGACAAGGTGTGCACCTGAATGCAGCAACACAAAAATGCAGAGTCAGTCCCTCCAGTAAATGTGTGAAAATTTAAAACAATGTCCCGTTGAAAATGTTTGATACATTATCAGTTCAAGAACAGATGGTCATATCAGATTTGGGGGTAAAATCATTATTTCTAGAAATCTGTGGTCTTCACATGTTCATCCACTAGTTCCATAAGCATCAGGAAATAATAAAGTCTGCATTGTTTTAAGTAGGCTTTTAATACTGAGAATTCCGCATAGATATGTTGCCAGTAACAAAATACTTCACTACAGACAAGTACTTGTCAGGGTTAAAAGGATTTTTTTTCTTCCACTGCATCTCATAATTTCAAAGCATCTATTTCACAAAACAAAAAACAAAACAAAACAAAACAAACAAAAAACATGAAAAAAAAACCACAAGAAAAAAAAACACAACAAAAAAGAGCAAATCCCCTCAGTTTGAGAATGATAATGACTAAAATGGTAATATTAAGAGTACTTGGTGACAGAGAATACTTTTTAATCAAATTTGTGGAAAAACCTGATATTAATACTTGGGCTCTAGGCCTCAATAGCATTAAAATAATTTTGATATTAGTAAGTTAGCATTCTTTTTACTTCGTTTGGCAGGCAGCAGCATTACTTTTAATATTGGCTTTAATGTTCTCCTGTGTCAGTCACATATTCTAATATCTCATATATATGTACATAGATAACCTCTCAATATGATCTATTCTAATCTTTACGTACAGAAATTTTAGACATAGCTTAATTGCTGTTTGTCTTGTTTTGAAAACTCTGCCAAATCATGCTTCCACATCCAGAAATGCAATAAATACACAACTAAAGTCTAATCCTAGAATTTAGATGAAAACCAAAGATAGAAGTCAGGCTCCATAAATTACAGAATTTCAGCCCATTACTCTGTGATGAAGGATGTAGCACATTTTTAAGGTTCATTTATTTCCTCATGTACTGTTATTTTCAATCTCTGCATCAGTCTGAACAATATACCTTTGCTGTTCCTACTTTCAGTTTGTTTATAAATAGCTGTTTGATGTTCTGCTTTCCTTTTTGTTCCCCTAAGATTACCTATATGAAAAAAAAAAAAAAAAGTTTTCTCAACAATGAGGAAAGTTAAACTCTGAAACAGATTTTCAAATGACATTGTGAGGTCTCTACCAGATTTTTAAAGAATTTGAATAAACTCCTGTTTGGATCAGTTGTAAGTTAATCCTTATTTTAAGATGGAGACATAAACCTTACTTTCCCTGATATTGTTTGGCTGGGTTTTTTTTTTGCTCCAATAGCACAGGCCCCACATGGTGGTTGGTGTACTAATCTAAAACAATCAAATACCAGAGAAAAACACTGTCAAATTCCTTTCCTTTTCCTCTGTATTTTCATCCTGGCTCTTCTTTTTCTCTTCACATTTCCTTTCTTCTCTTGTTTGAATATTATCTGGATGTCTTTAAGCATGTGATATTAATCTGTGAATGAAGGGAGTATTTGCTCAGTTTTGTACATATATTCACAGCTAACAATGAAGTGGGCTTGGGTTTGTTGGGAGGACAAATTTTACCCCAAGAATGTGGCTGAGTCTGTTTTTGTTTTGTTAAGAGTTGTTTGCACACATTTTGCATGATTTAGACTACAGACAAACATACAAGGATTGCAGGGATCTAGAGAGACAGAAAAAGATCTTTTCTAGCCTATTCTTGGATGTACTTGCAGGTGCAGCTGCTGTAGCTGCCTTTGTTTATCTTGTCTCCACGTTAATTACCTTACACTGAGACAAAAGTTTCCTCACCTCTTAGTCTCTGGTAATTTAGTCAGTTAATTCAACGTTCTTCTCTTTGATGCCTGTCCCTCTAGAGAACAGCTTTTTATTGTGCTTACCATACCTGTCAGGGCTGAGCTCATACCAGAGTTACTTTGGTTGAGGAAGTGTACATACATAGACATGTAAGTATTTCTTCTACTTCCTCTCTTTCTTTGCAATAGAGGCATAGAATCCTAGAATGATTTGGATTGGAAGGTATCTTTAGAGGTCATCTACTTCCATCCCTTCTGCCATGGGCAGGCACACCTTCTATTAGATCAGGTTTCTCAAGGTGCCATCCAACCCTTTTTAAGAGAATTATTTAAGAATTTATTTCCCGCTTGCCTGATCTAGTGGACTTTTTCAATGGAGTGACTACATCAGTGGGAGGGTTTGATCTGTGGCCATAACATTTAGGGTTCTGCTCATAGCCAGGTTAGAGGCACTCTACAATGCTCAAGCATAGAGACGTTGTGAATTTTGGCCATGATATTGTGGTGATACCTTATATTGTGGGGTCTGTGTGTGGCAAGTGCTGGTAATATCTGGGTATGCATTCAGACTGCAGAAAATACATTCCTTTTCAGTATTTGTGTATATGAAAGGTAATGACTTAGATACCCAAACATGCTTTTAACAGCAGCGAAATCATTATTAGACCTTTTCTTTACAGCTGAGTCACTTATAGTTCTACAGGCATAGTTATTAGTAATGAAATGTGAGACATACATGCTGTTCTTTCATTTTTTTTTTATAAATTTAAAGTGATAAATATAAGCTCAGCCTCAGAATTCATTATACTGGAACAGAGTAAAATGAGTACATCAAAATAGTCATAGTGTATAAAACCAAAATGTCAGATAAGCCTGTATCTTCTCTGCCAGAATGACTGGTCAGGCATATATGGGAAAAAATATATATAAAAAAATATATATATACAAGCATACACCTTCATTTAATCTGCAAATCAGTAGTTTATCACCTGTCTGTGATTAAGATTGCTTTTTAATCAACATAATTAATTTTTACTGATGGAATTCTGCTTACAGGGGTTTATGTGATCTGGTTTATGGTGGTAGGGGAAGGGTAGGTAATGATTTCTACAACAGTTAATCTCAGTGAGTCCTATAATTTATTTTTCCATTGATAATAACCTTGTTTGGTTTGTTTTCAGACAGATGGCCTGACAATTCTTTGAGCTATTCCTCTTGCTGCTTCGCCAACCCTTCACTCCTTGAAGTCAGTGGAAGGATATAGTTGCCTAATTTAGGCAATTTATGTTTATGCCTGTTCCCACCTGAAGGTGCCATTGCAGCCACTACTGAGTCACCAGTTAAAACTATGTTCTCTCTAAATCAGACTTAATTTAGGCCCATGAATAATCTCGCTGCAAGTTATGATCATGCCTTTGCATACCATTTGGAAGCCAGGATAGAGTTGCTGTAGGCAATATTTTAGAAAAAAAAAAAGAAACAAACAAATCTTTATTTTCTTATTCAGTGCCTGCAATATAGAAGTCCATTTAACATCTATGGCTAAAACCTAAATTTTTGTCAGTCTATCAGACTTGTGTGCCCATGATCAGAGCTGCCCCATGCAGAGCTCCTGGTCTTTGTAGCTCTGCAAGTTTGCAAGAACCCATCTGTAGCAATCAGGTCTCTCTCAGTCAGGCTGTGACTTGGTCTTGTTCACTTCCCTGCTCGAGTGCATTTCTCTCTCCATGCTACAGGGAAAGGAAGTGTGCTTTGCATAAAGGGGCAAATGTGCTGGTAAAACAAGGGTTTTGGAGGAGGAATATAGAGCACCTGAGCCTAATTTCATTTTAAAAAGTCTTTGAAATCAACACAGTGGCTTCTTATAAGCAAGAAAAATGTTGAACTCTTACGGGGATCTCAGAAATCCAATACATACAGTATGAGATGTGTTGCAGCATTCGATCTTATGCTAAATATTATAGGTCCTAAGACTTCATGCCTCTAGGTCAAAAAATGAAAAGGACTGGTATACTGGCTAACAGGGGTTTTTATATACCACTGTAAAAGTGCAGTCTTATTGTCAAGAAACACTGAAAAATATAAAATACATATTTATCCATCCTTTAGGTGGATAAATTACTAGATTGGATAGATAAGCAGATCATTAATTGCATTGAAATAATATTTCCTGTGAAGAAAGAAGAAAGGAGGGAGAAAACAGGAGAAAGCTAATCCCTAAAAACTGAACATGGGATAGACAGATGATTTTGTTAAGTGCTATGCTGAGCCCATTACTGTAGTCTTCCTGTAGAAAACAGACAAATAAAATGTGGGCACGCATTGCTTTTAGCAACCCAGATAAACCCTCATGCACCGTGAACATGCCTAGCTTGTTTCACACCAGTCTTTAAATTTGCTATACAGGTTTTAAAACAGAATTTATGTTTCTAAATGCAGTTATTAAAAATAAATCTGTGGTAATCTCCTCAGATTTCTCTTCTGTACATACGTTTTCTAAGGTGAGGTAGTAGGCAGTGTCCTGAAGTAATGAATAACATGTTTTGAGTGCACAGACTCTTCTTTGTCTAAATAGAAATGCTTTCTAATTCTGGGTGAGGAATATTGTCTAGTGGCTTGTGCAGTATTTTCATGTATTTGCATATTTACTGATGAGGGAATAGTTGAAAAACATAGCTACAAATAGATTCACACAGAGAAACCAATATGGAAAGGAAAAAAAGAAAACAAACCAATCTTAAGTATACCACACAAACACATCACATGCACAATAAGGAATACCAGTAAAATGTATTCCATAGAAGGGGAAACTGGACCAGTGCAGGCCATTTATTTTTCATTTTCCCATTAATTTTTATTATGGAATTCAAATGTATTACACTTGCTTTAAAATTTCATGTTATGAATGCATGCTGAGAGCTTTGCAAAAGCACATTTCAAACAATTCAATTTCCAAGATCTGTGCCTAACAAGATACAGAGGAACTGGGACCATATCCTACCCAGGTTTAAATTATTAATATATTTTTCATAATTCTCCATTATCCTTCTTGGAAAACAACACAATTCAAGTATTCTCAAGTGATGAAGGTTTTTTGGTGTTTTTTTTTTTCTGTTTTTGTTTTGGTTTGGGTTTTTTTGGTTGATTTTTGTTGTTTGTTTGCTTGCTTGTTTGTTTGTTTGTTGCTTTCCAGATTCTGCTTTAACTTCCAAGTCTTACTTTTTCCTCATTTCAGAAGTCAGGAGTTTTTTTGCAGCTGACATTAACCGAGTACATTATTCACATATTTTTATATTGAAAGTGGAATATCTTCCTCAAGTTGAGAACCATCTTGTTTTTCCTAACCAGGAGTGGACAAAAGTCAGGAGTGTGCAGCATTTACCTACCCACGTGTGCCTGGTGTGAGACAACGCATGCAGCCCACACCTGGGGATGCACTTACACTCTGATTCACACAGTTTACACAAACATTCTGGGAAGCTTCACCCCCTCAAACAGGATGCCTGCATGCTCTCGAGCATCCAGGTCTGTTACATTAGTTTTAATAGCATAAACAGAAAATGCAAATTCATACATACCCTTAATCATACAGAGGAAGGACCTCATTTGCATACCCTTCATAATTTAATTTAATTTTTTTTTGTCAAGAGTTGTGAATGCTTCATGTTTGCTTTAATCAGAATGTTGACATTTACACTGAAGCCAATTTCTCTTTTTCTATTCCGTGTTTTGTTTAACCGTGACAAGTGACAGCAAACTGGAGGGAACAGACTTTTTAAATTGGCTCTTTGCCTGGAATGCATCATTTCTCTTGTAGCTGTTTCCCCACCACCCACCCCCTCCCTGCTAGGCATTGCAAAAAGAAATGTGAAAACATACTCGGTGAACAGGAGTGAGGTGTTAGTGCTTTTAGATAAAGATTTGTGTTGTATTTTAAAACTAGATTGCTGTATAGTTTCAAGCTATTAGCAAGAACCTATTACACCATTGCTTTGGGTCCTTGGAGAGATGTGCTTAGTGTATTTCAGTAATTCAAGGCAAATAGAAAACCTACATGTGAAAATATTTAATGGCAAAGGCACCAACTGCTCAAGGCTGCTGAAGAGAGGAGGCATGCTTTCTGTTAACTCTTTCCCTGGGTTTTTCCAGGCAACAGATTCTGCTGCTCTCTCCAGCTCTCAGCAGGGCTCCAGTCTTTTGTGGATGTAGGAGACTGAGAACATTTTCCCTGACTTCTGCAGTGGTCTGTGTGCATGTAGGTATCGGCTCACCTACCCACAGCGCTTCGCTCTGCTCTTAATCTCGATCAGATTTCAGACATTGCAAAGCGCATCCTGAATGGGGAAAAAGAAGAAAACTTGCTTTCCTCAGAAAAACAAAAATCAGTGAATTTAAATAACATTAACACCCACCACACCTCCTTGCCCCAGCCTGATGGTAGATTCAAGACTGGAAGTCAAGTTTACTGGTTCTAACTACTATGGGTTTACCCATTGTTCAACCCTTTAAGTTTTCTTTCATTGGGATAACATTCTAAACATATCCAGAGCCACTAAAAGGCTGTAACACCAGGTCATTTACACCACAGGAAAACAGCTGTAATGTTAGTGAGAGAATTTCCGGAAGATAAAGAGATTTTTTCCACAAATGCTTTTTTTTTTTATTTCTTTCTTTTTCCTTTTTTTTCCCAAATGAAAATGGAGAAACTAGCCATGTCCATGTAAAAAGTCCTCCCCAAACTGTAATCCATCTTAGAGGCCTTGGACAGACTATGGAGAGACCTTGCGCTGGACTGACTTGGACAAACCTCTAAGTATGAAGATTGTTATAGCACTGGTAAAAAACCTGACTTTTTTTGAAGATGCAGAATCCAAGCAGTAAAACCTCTGTTTCAGGGTGAGATCTGGTCCTGCCATGAACCATATCAAAAATGTCAGTGCCTCCTGAGGCACTGCTGCTGTCCACTGCCTATTCCAATGAGATCCCAGTATACCAGGTACAAAGCAGGAATACAGCACATAGGAGACGTTTGAGATGGTAGAGAAGGGGTAAGATATAAGACAGAATCTTCTCCATAATGTGACTAAACAATTGATGGAAGAGTTTTCAGTGCTTTGAACATCACTTTCCATTTACTGTGAGTATAAAAGGCATTGAGCATACATAGCCCTCTGTATCACAATTGTCTGAGTGTCATACGTATCCATTTTCCCTTGCTAAAACATATCTATGTACTTAGACTAAAAATATACATATGATTTCTTTAAAATCTGCTTATTGAATATTTCTGTAACAACCCTTACATATAAAAAGATAATGTACCTGACAGATTATGACAGAGCTAGTAGGAAAAAAAAAAAAAAAACAGACTAGGGGAAAACATGCAGTGTGTTAATCAAAGGAAACACCTGAAGCTGACAAAATAACAGCTAAAGCAACAAAACAAATATGAACCAAAACTAACAGCAGCCAGGAAACAAGGAACCAAAGTGATCTTGCTTGCATTAGGTGTGAGTCAGGAGAACACACAGCAATTATTCAGTATCTATCCTTTATATTTGTTTGCATTTCTACAATATCCATCTCTGAGCTATGTACAATAAAGGCAACATTTTCTTCTGAGTCAGGATTTTACATGTGCTGCAGCAGAGCTGGGAGAGTTTGGATAGCTCGGGAGCTGAATGAGAGAGAATTAAATATCTAATCACTCTGTCTGTCTATCTACCTGTCTGCCTGTCAGCCTAACTCTTGGGCTTGTATGCTGAGCAGCTTTCTGCTCTAGAAATGAGTCACATTTGAAAGGGAGGTCTTCAAAGGGAACCTAAATTCAGAGTAGGATCTAGGTCTCCAAAATCATTATCTGGTTGGGAAACAGAGCCTAGAAAATTTTGGGTGCATATGTTTGCAAACTGAAGACTTTTCCCTGGACATGCTGCACAGAATCAGACTGTTAATGAGGAGGAATTTTTCACAAAGGTGTAGCAACCTGCCGTTAAGGTTTTCCAGAAAAACAGAATCACAGAATAATGGACTGATTGAGGTGGGAGGGGCACTCTGGAGGTTATGTGGTCCAATTTCCCTGCTCAAGCTGGGACAAGTATAGTGAGCTGCCCAACCACGTCTAGATGGCTTCTGTGTGTCTCCAAGAATGGAGTTCCCCACAATGTCCCTGGACAACCTGTGCCAGCACTCAGTTATCCTCACAGCAAAATAATATTTCCTGGTATTCAGGATGACCCCCCTGCATTTCATTTTGTGCCCATTACCTGTGGTGCTGGACACAAAAGAATCCGCCCTTTTTTCACCTTCCCTTTAGATATTTATATCCACTGATATAAATGATAAGATCCCTTTGAGCTATCTCTACTTGAGGCTTAACAGTCCCAGTTCTCCCAGCTTTTTCCTCTTATGACAGATGCTCCAGTCCATTTTTGCATGCCATCAGCAGACTTGCTGAGGGTGAACTCTGCTCCCTCATCCAGACAACTGGACTCTTTTCCGTACAAGATGGTTCTGAACTGCTCTATAATAAGAGGGAGAGAAACCTGTCACCAGTTCCTGTGGTGTACTCTGAGTTGTATACTCACTCTGAAAGCCAGAGAACTTGCGGATGTCTTTCTTTTTCTCTCCATAAGAATGCCATAAAAATTAGGCTGCAGATCATGTCTGTGAGCTCCCTTGACAAATGGATAATTTTATATGAAATGCAAAAATTGAACAGGAGGGATTGATCCAGGGTAAGAATATATGTAGGGTTATAATGATAAATCAGAAAGAGGTTTAAAGTCATTTTATTTGGTAAACAGAGAGGAAGCACACACAGTTACTTGCCATTCTAGGTAGAGCAGTGTGAAGCAGACAAACTGTTCTTCCCAGATTAGAAATAGATGCATGTCATTCATTTATCAGGCTTTATTCTCAAGCATGTAGCTGGTCATTTGCCAGAGAAAGAAGTTTAAGTCCATTCAGGCATTTTCCTGCCTCTGTAAATTCTGCACTTCAGGTAAGACCTGCAGATGCCAGTTTGTTACAGTGGGAGGGACCTCTGTTCTGGAACAAAGTAGTCTTCCCTTTTTTAAAAGAATGGCCTAAATTCAGGAAAGGGATTAAAGCTTTTGGAAGACCAGAGTGCTTCAGGGTGATATGGGACTCATCCTCTCTTTTTGGCATCACCTGTGTAATGCAGGGTCCTCCCAGTCAGCACTGAATGTGCTGAATTTCTGTGCTGACCCATGGAGTATTGGCAGCACTTAAGTCTTGTCAGCCACGCAAGTGAGGCCAGACAGCTAACTCCCCCTGTGGACTTAGTTTCAAGTAAACAATTTTCCATTCAGGAATTCCTTTCAGAAGGGAAGCTGCTCCTTCCATGTGAAAAGTTATAAATCTCATCAAGGGTGTTGTGTGGCAAGCAAAAAAAATATTCAGGCCCTCAGAGGACTCATACCTTTGTCCCTCTCCTTTGTTTCGAGGGTTCAGCTTGTTTCATGTTATTAATTACTAGAGTGTTGCCCATTAAATAAATAGATAAAGAAATACTAAGAGTTTTCTCTTTCCCCTTAGATTTTCAGAATTGAAGCTCTCACTCAGAGCAATACTGTTTATGAGAAAATTGAGAAGGTATGAAGCATATATTTTTCTCGTTTGTTATGATTAAACAATATTAGAGACACTAGTATTTTACCCCAATTCTTTATGAAAGCGTGTCCTGACGTGCCCATGTGTCATGGTTTAACCCCAGCTGGCAGCTCCGGACTATGCAGCCACTTACTCAGCACCCACCATGCACCCAACAGGGAGGAGAATGACAAAGGAAAGATAAATCTTGTGGCTTGAAATAAGAACAGTTTAATAACTGAAACAACCCAATCATCATCATCATCATCACCATCATCATCATCATCATCATCATCATCATCATCATCATCATCATCCAAACAAAAAATAGGGAGGGAGAGGAGTAAAATCAAAGGGAAACAAATGATTCACAACACACGATTGCTCACCACCCTCTGATCAATGCCCCAGCCTGTTTTCCAGCAGTGAGCACTGAATTCCAGCCAACTCTGCCCAGTTTATACACTGGGATGGTTTTCTGTGGTATGGAATATCCCTTTGGCCAGTTCAGGTTAGCTGTCCTGGCCATGCTGCTTGTGCGTCTGCTCACTGCAAGAGCACAGGACTCTGAGAAATCCTTGATTTGGTGAGCTCTACAGAACAACAACTAAACCATCATTTTGTTATCAATATTATTCTCATACTCAATCCAAATTGTACCACTGTGCCAGCTACTAAGAAACAAATTAACTCTATCCCAGCCAAAACCAAGACACCATGGGAGGCAGAGTGCACTTGCTCACAGACAGACAAACTCACAGCTAGCCTATTAGATGCCCAGAATTCCAGGTGGGAAAACATTTTTCTTGGAATCTTGTCTCTCTTGGAGACAGGAAATTTCTTCAAGCCAAAAAATGCTTCTGCGGTGTGTTTCCTCCCCTGCATATGTTTAAGGAGGAGGGTTAGATAATGAACACAGTAAAGGAGATGCGACTCTTGAATCTGTCACTTGGTGCAGAGAAAAGACTCCAAAAGAAGTCCAACGCGGCTTTCCGTAAATGAGAAAGCCTTGCTTTGGTGGACACACACAAATGATTGCACAGAATGAATGAACAGTGTAGTATCATTTCTTCCCATTAGATGAGCTTCTCTAACTGGCCACATATGTATTCTTGGCCTGTATGACGTATGAGCTTTATCCTATTTTGGCTAAAATATGCTTCCTAGAAATTATAGCATTCTGAGAACATACATGGTTTGTTATAGCAGCACAGTTAATGGAGATAATTTCTGAAGTTACCAGATATTGACATGTTTGATTAGTGTTCATTTTGAGAGATGAGAAATTGTCTTTTTCCGCAAGTTTTTAAAATATGTGGGGCTGCAGTTTCTTATTCCAATGTAAAAGAGCAGTGAGTTTCACGCATAGGAGAATGCATGAAATACCAGGTCTTGCTGACATTACTTTCTAGCCTTTCAGAAAATGCCCAGCCCATCACATTTACTCATGACCTAAAAATTAGCCCAAGTGTTGTCATTTTTCAACCTGTTCCCACCGTTGCCTGGGGTTATCTCCAGAATGTCAAGGCCTTATTCCTCTTGGCCTTGCAATTTGTGTCATCAGTGACATCCATGTGAAGGGAAATTCATCAATATCTTAGTGGACAACTCAGTGCAGCCACCAAGACATTTCAGCTTAATTCTGTTACTGTTTCCTTGCTGGCATCACAGGAAAAGATAAGGAGGAGGTGTAGCCAATGACACAGAGAGATGGATACCTTCTTCCTCTGTGTTTATAGGGTGCAGACTGTCTTCTTCCATGATTTCTCAATCTTCCTCTTCTAGAAGTTGCCAGCCTAAAATAGCAAAAACAGCAGCTACTGAAATTCAGGTCTATTTGTCCTCATTTTGCATGACTCTTGATCCACTTGTGTTAGGCCCCTGAGCTGCTCTCTAGGTAGAAGTTGAAGGGAGAGTAAGAGAAGCCTGCCTATGGAAACTAAGAAGAAAAGTTTTAAATAACTTTTTTTATTATCTTAAGTTCTGTATGTGGGCGTGATTCTTCAACCTTGACCTTGGTTTAAATAAAAATAAAATTAAAAAGAATCAGCTCTTTCTTTACAGCAGAGACTTATTATGTACCATCTATAATGCTTATACAGTTCATGAAAGTAAATTTGAAAGGGAATGAAGGAGACTTTAACAATGCAGAGCAGCTGAACAAATATATAACAGTTCCTTGAATGAATGATTGGATGATACCTAATAGCAGGGAGTTTGCAATAGTACAAGATTATCCTCTGATAATTCTTCAGTTCTGACTGTGGCTGCCTGATAATCCCCGAAGCTTCTAATCTGCAGGATCTGAATCCATAAAGAATGACAAAAAAAACTTTACAATCAATTATAGTTACTGCCACAGAGCCATTAGTCAGCAGGTGAAATAAGTATGACCTTTTTAACTTCAAAGTCATGTCAGAAGGAAAAAAAATATACATAAAACCCCTCAATCCTCTTGGAATTTGAAATAAAGTTTCAGTTTTTAATATAAAGTTTATTGCTTTTTGAGTTCTGAAGATAGTTTTCTTTTTATTTCTTTTCCAGATGTCAATTTGTTTCTTTTAGTCAGAAAATCATATTAATTCCAAGCCTGCAACCAGAATCTGTTCATTTAATTGAAAGGTGGATGAACAATTTCTAGCAAAACGGTGGGTGTTAGGGCAAGAGAATCTTTGCCCTGTGTTTTGAACCCCCTTCTGAAACCATTTGTCTCTGTAACATTTCCCAAACTGAAATTCAGTCTTTCAAATGTTTTCTTGAGATGATTGTTTTCCAGAATATCCCTTCTGTTATCTAACTTGCTTTTGTCATATGAGTAGTTTTTGTTTTCTTGTTTCTACTTTCAATGTTTTCTATAGTAGGGAGTATTTTCCTTTTAATTCTGTAATAGTGAAAATGGTAGGAAGAATCTCACCTCTAGTAGACTTTGGAAAACAAATCTAGAGTCATATGGACTTCAACTATTGCTCTCTGGCTCACTTTTCCATTTAAGTAGGATAGAGTTTTATAAAACATTGGAAGCACCAGCAAGGTATTAAGGATTCTTAGCTTGGGACTTGACAGAGGGAACTGAAGCTTCAGAATTCAGGAATTTAACCTGTGCCTGCCTCAAGATAACAAATACAGAACTGCATGGCAATTTAGCTTACTTGCTTAGTGTTTTTTCTTGTTTTCTACCTTTGTTATGTATTTATCAACAAATGTTAGAATATGAATTCAAATGGCATATGGTTGAACAGAAATACCAGTTTCACATGCAGAGCTGGATCATAAGATACGAAATACCTAAAGTACTGAAATTACTGGGAGATAAATATTTTCAAGTTGTCAGTAAGTAGACCTAAATGACTTGCTCAAAATCAAATGAGACACCTACAACTAACAAAGTAAAATCCTCATTTTTGAGGTCTTAGATGAGCATCCAAAGACACTTGACTCTACCGTGGGCACCTGTATCTTAACAAGGCATTCCAGTCTCTGGATTAGAAAACCTGGACTGTGGGACACTTCCTTTCAGCTGCTACCTAACAGGTTCCATTTTTCCCTCATCCTTAATGGAAATTGAGGGAACTGAGAAACTGATACACTCATATTATTCATTACCACAGTTTGATTGTCCCAATACTGCATTCGTGTCAATGTTATGAGCAGCTCTGCTTTACTATAGCTTGATAGCGATGCGCACCAGAAAGATGATGGACATTTTATCCAACACACATCATTGCCTTGATTTGTATTCTGGCAGAGAATGAGTAAGAAACTGGAGATGGAGGAAAAAAGGACAAAGATAGAACAAAAGCTAACCCCTGGCCACCTCCCTGACAAGATGAGATAATCATGCTGTCCACAAGAGAAGCCCTTCAAATGAACAATAATTTAAGTGCATTTCCTCCTTGAAGTCACCTTGACATGCTGAAATACTCAAGTTTAAGAAGAAAAAGACATCAAAGGGCGCTCATTAGAAAATGTGACTTTTGATGGATAATTTAAGTGACAAAGTAAAGTTAAGTGTTTGAAGCAGAGAGGTCTTGCCAACATAATGTTTTTCACAGCTGCAATAACACTGGGGACTATTTTGTGGTAGCTCAAGAAACCTCTTTTTGACAGTTGGAAATTCAGTTGGCCAATTCATTGCTGCTTTTTAAGGGAATATCCTGTCCTTCAGTCCAACGTAATCAGCACCCATTTGCAGGTCCTGTATAAAAGGATATGCACTAGGAAAAGGATAAAAAACTCTCAGTAAGTCACAGCTGAATTTTCATAATGCAATGCTCCATGGGATGTGGACTGGGTCAAACTGGGGAAGAGTTCTTTCAAGCTTGCTGGTGCTCATGACAATTGATGATCCTTTTAGTTCCATGGGAATGAAAGGATTCCTTCAGTACATTAAAAAAAAAAAATACAATAAAACAAAAGTTTATGGGGGATAACATAACCATTTTTTGACATCTCTTTTAACAAAATCGTTTTAATTCCACCTGTAGATATTGAAAAGAAAAAAGGTTTTATATAAGATGTTACCCTGTACTTGCCATGCCACTTTGAAAATGGATGTGTGACCTTACAGAAATGCCTTTCTTACTGATGATGCTGCAGGGATTCTGGACAGTTACCTGGAAAGGTAGTACAGATGAACAAAGGCTCAGTTAGCAAATGGATTTCATGTACCTATATGGCAACACTTTTCCCCCTTATGTTCTGTTTAATTTAATTGAACATGCCATGGTTTAGGTCACTAATGACTTGTAGTACTGTGAATTTATCAAAGTTGCTATGGGAGAACTGGAAAATGAAGTGAATTACTAAGATAAACTGAAATACACGCAATTTTTTTTCTTTGTCTCCACTTAAGAAGCGTGCTGGTAGCACACTCTGGAAGTAATGCTCCCACCCACTGCTGTTTTTAGAGGATCCCACCCTTCATTTCTTGAATTGAATCACAATCCATTGACTTTCAATCACAGCTGTCCGCTGATGGCAAAAAGCCCTCGACCAGGCTTCAGAGTCAGCA
The DNA here is from genome assembly GCA_013397865.1 of Struthidea cinerea. Taxonomy (NCBI): domain Eukaryota; kingdom Metazoa; phylum Chordata; class Aves; order Passeriformes; family Corcoracidae; genus Struthidea; species Struthidea cinerea. The sequence goes on from VZTI01002788.1 coordinate 390,686, forward strand.
TCATCTTTCAGTAGGACTGCCCATACTCCTCTATTCTGCTCCATCAGTTTTACCTGGTTTTTCTGCGCAGGGAACTTTACTATGCCAAGCTCTGCACTCAAGAAACTAACAGATAAATTTGAATAAAACAAGCTCGGGAAACTAAACTGACCTTTGTTCTTATAATATGTGTAAGTGGAAAAACAACAGCATTCACAATTCATAGTCGATGTTCACATTATTAAGTAAAAGAAAAATGGATAGTTTTAGAAGTATTCAGTGACTCTTTAAATTGTGACAATAACATCATGCAATCAGTTGAAATTGCAGATTAATTGCACTCAGAAAATTGCCATCCATCATTCTGAGAATGTTTTAATATGTTGAACTCCAAAGCTGAAAGTTGCTTTAAAAAATAACATTTTTGTTCATAAAAACTGAAGAGATTTCTTAAATACAGGAAAGAACTGCACAAAGATAAACTGGAAAAGGAATAAGAAAGGAAATTTAAAAAAACCTGCAGCTAAATTAATTTCATAAATCCTAAATCAAAGAAATATACAGAGATCCTTATGGGGAAAAAACCAGCCACAACCAAACCTGCCAAAACCCCTTCAAAACGATGAAGTTTAAAATTCTTTGTTTAAATGACTACTAGCACAGACACATAAAGAGATAGTTTTAACAGGTCAGCCAAACTGGAGAAGTGGAAAACTAAAAAACCCTTCTACACCTGAGCAGAAAATTCTGACACATTGTGCTGAGAATTTTCTCTCCGGTTCTTATTGCTTTGAAATAAAAAAAGCAATAAATCCCAGGATTAAAAAAAGGAAGATGGAAACACTGGTGCCAATAAAATTTACAAACTCAAATAAAGGATTTCTCCATCCTTTTAAATATCCTACAATAAACTCATAAAAACCTAGTTTCTTAAACAAGAGGAAAATGCTTTCATTTATCATACTCACTATGTAAAAGTCATTGTTTCAGAAGCTACACTCTTTGCTTCTGATAAGGTTATACTATTACTTTCCAGCTCAAGTCTTACCTGAGGCCCACAGTAATGCTTATTACATATACAATACAGCCAAGGAATGAGTGAATTGCCTCAGTGAATACCTGAATGGACTAGCTCAAGCCTTTAGAGAAAGTTTTAGATATATCGGAAGTCACTGCTCTTTCTCCTCATTGAAACTTTTTACACTTCCAAGTTCCAGAAAGCAGAGAATATTAAAAGATGTTCTCACAGTATGAAAACTCGATCATCTATTTTTACCACACTATCATGTTTTTTCTGTGTAAGTACCTTTATAAGAAAAAAAATGCCAAAGGGTTCTTTCACTTAGCACAAAAGGCTAGATAAACCAAAATATGAAGGGTGAAATCAGGTGAATTAAAGTAAAAAGTAAGTATATACTTTTAATGAAGAAGGAAAACTATACACAAAACTGGCTTATTCACAATTTTTTTGTCCTCAGATCAGTACTGAATGCTTTTCTGGAAAAGATGTTCTAATCAAAGACAAGCTACCAGGCTCAGCTCTGGAGTCAAGCATGAAATTCTCTGACTGGTGCTACACAGTAGGTTAAGCTGGGCTGCTATCATTATTTCTTGTTGAAGATGGTGAATGTCCAGACTAAGAGAGATGTTGTGATGAATTCTCTATTCACATAAAGCAGAACTGAACAGGAATGTGAGAGTTGCAATCTCTGCCACAGTGACCATGAGTTAACAGTGGGGAGGAAAAAAGGAAGGTAATACCAATGTAAAGATCCTGTGTATCAGGAGAGTAGGTTTAGGCAGTTGGCATGTGTGAAAGCTTGAAGTCTGCCCTGGAAGACAAAATCTTCAAGGGCAGCCTCCTGAAAGCACCAGAATGATCCATCTTGATCTACACAAAACAGGCCAGCATGGCCAGGGGCCAGGTTAGCTCAATGTGGAACTGTGAGTAATAACACTGAAACACTGTCCAGGCATCCAAGGATTGAATTAAGAAGGCCGTATCCCAGCTGGAGTCAAAACTGGTGAGGAATGTCAAGGGCAACACTTACTAAGAGAAAAGAATACTTCCAGCAAGAGGAAGACCAAGGTTAACATGGGGTTGCTGCTGAAATGATAGGAGTTGTTGTGCTAAAGACCACAGGAAAAGCTTAGATGCTCAATGTTTGCCTCAGTTTCTATCGGCAAAGAATAATTCCGGGTTTCCATGACTTCATAGGCTGGAGAGTTGGGAGTAGAGAAACCTAATGAGGTTTAACAAAGGAAAGTGTAGGGTCCTGCAGCTAGGGAGGAATAACCCCAAGCACCAGTAGAGGATGTGGGCTGACCTGCTAGAGACCAGCTCTGTAGAGAAGGACTGAGGAGTTTTGGTGGGTGACAAGGTGACTACGAGCCAGCAGTGTGACCTTGCAGCCAGGAGGGCCAATGGTGTCCTCGGGTGCATCAGGAAGAGTGTGGCCAGCAGGTTGAGGAAGAGAATGCCGCCTCTACTCAGCCCTGGTGAGGCACATCTGGAGTCCTGAGTCCGGTTCTGGGTTTCTCAGCACAAGAAACACATGAAGGTACTGGAGCAGGTCCAGGGAAGACCACAAAGATGATTTGGGGCCTGGAGCATCTCTTTCATGAGGAGGGACTACAGGAGCTGGGCCTATTTATTCTGAGTAAGAGAAGTCTGAGAGGGGATCTCGTTACTGTGTATAAATATCTCAAGGGAGGGTGACAAAAATAGTGCCAAACTCTTGTCAGTGGTGCCCGGTGACAGGACAGGGAACATTGGCCATAAACTAAAACACAAGAAGTTTCACCTCAACAGGAGGAAGAACTTCTTTATGTTGAGGGCAGCAGAGCATTGGAACAGCTTTCCAGGAAGGGTGTGGACTCTCCCTCTCTGAAGACATCCAAAACCACCTGGACACGTTCTTGTGTTCTCAGGTGACCCTGCCTTGGCAGAGGGGTTGGACTGCATGATATCCAAAGGTCCCTCCCAGCTCTGATGATTCTGTCATTTTGTCACGTCAGAAAGACAGATGGTTAATGAAGAGCTTCCCTGGGATCAGTACTAGTAGTTTAACACCTTTGCCAGCAGTCTGAGCTACAGAATAAACCAAGCCCTCTCCAAAGCAAAATAACGCTGCCCCAGTACAGGCTGGGGAATGGCTATGTAGCAGCTCTGCAGAAAAGAACCAAGACTCTTGCTGACACAAGGTACTCCTGTGTAATCTTGACATCCCAGACCAACCAAACACTGATCCTCATTAACAAAAGTGTAACCAGCATGTTTTAGGAAGTGACAATGACCCGCTGACACACTCATATGCCAGAGTCATATGAGGTCATATAGAGTCTTGTGTCCAGTTTTGGCCTTCAAGTACAAAAAACCCAAACAATGAACAATCAGTGAGTTTGGGAGCAGATGACCAAGAAAAGGCTTGACTATATCAATATACATTATTCTGGAAAAGACAACAACAAGTATTATTCCTGCCTCCATCTACACCATGATAGAGATGACAGAACTTGACTACTCTCAGAGATATACACAAAAAAAAGACAGGAGGCAATAGTTCCTATATGTGGCAAGAGAATTTTTCATTGCATAAAAGGGAACAATGAATAACATAACGATAAAAATTGTTAAGCACTGGAACAGGTTGGTAAGAGAGATGACAAAGGTCTTAATCCTTGGACATCTTCAAAACTTGTCTGAAAGGTAAACTGATCAGCATCATCCAGATTTTCATCTTTCTGTGTTCAGCACATGTTTGGATGGTCTTCAGAGGTTGCTTCGAGCCTAATTTTTTCTGTGAGTTCTTTTGACTTTAAAATCCATGAATCTGTGTTTTTCTTTGATGGAATAGTGAAGAGTTTAAAGCATATTACATTGTTTTTATGGGGAAGGATTTTGCATGTAAATGTCAACATTTTCTGTTCTCACTGTTAACAGACAAAATGGATGTACATATTCACTGCACTTTAGTAACATCAGTCTTTACAAGTGTCTGTATCCATGAACACTGTAGGATAGACAATAACCATTTTTTTTCCTACTGCAAACAGCCACAGTTAAGTGGAAATCTTAGTTACAAGCTTAAGTTTAGTTCTGATTAATCACACAGGCTGAAAGCTGAACTAAGTTACAGTGGGGAAATAAGTTTCAGAATAATTGTTTGAGCACAAGAGTTTGACTAAGAAGTGGAGACAGTACAGTCATACAAATAAAATGAAATATGATAAAAAGAAAATAAAATAAAAAAAAATAATTCCATTAATGACAGCTAATTTTTCTATGGCATATTTTATTCACATATTTATAAACTGAGATCTAAAAAGGACTTTGCAATCTCTGTGTTCTGAATAGCTGTACAGAATGTTTTTTTTTAATAACTTCTGAAATAGAATCCACAATCATAAATCAGGTGTTTATGCTCTTAAGAAATGCCTTGAGAGAAGTGTATCTCAGCATGATATTCACAAAAAGACACCTGTTAAATGACTTCCTCGAATCTTATTTTTTTCTGCGATTTGAACCTTACTCATTACGTATCTTCCTTAATGCAGGACTGTATCTTAGAAGTCTCTATAGGTGTTGAAAAGGGCTCATTCAAAGCTGATTTTATGCAGCAGCTCAAATATTTGAGCATTTGTGAAGAATAAAGCACAGGCTCCTAAAAAAGGTACAAACTGATAGTTTTCTTGTGTCCACACAGTATCCAACTTTTGAATTATAGGTAACTGTGGCAACACTTCTTTCCACTTCTTCCCATTTCACCTGTATCAATATCATTTGCAATGTTGGGGATGTAAGTAGAAATTAAAAAATGTTAGTATATGTATAAACATGAAGGATGAATATATAGTCTGGATGCCACAAAGAGCCCAGTGTTCTTTAGGGATTAATTTCTCTTGGAACTGGTAATATAAAATATATTTTTTAATGTTGTGGGTGAAGGAACATACACATAAAGAACTTCCTTCTAGTAAAGAAGCTAAATTGATAGTCATTTTCCTTTGTTCTCTTGCTCATTCTTTACTGAATCTTGAATTTGCTCATACATAAGGTGTTAAAGGTGAGAGTACAAGTCTCTCTTCTGGTGATGGGTTTTATTTTCCCTTAGGAATACTGACTACATGAAAGAGGAGAGTAGCAAAAGGATCCCTCCTGCAAAAGCTCCATATTACTGTCCCGAGATAATTCACATGATATGGCTTGTTCACCCTCTTGACGTTCGGGTTTGAATGATCTTCTTACTGATTGCAGTTTTAGTCAAAGAATTTTGGAAATCACATCAACAAACTGACTGTGACTTTCTGCTTTTCTGGTGCTTGATATGACTTTGTACAGATACGAGCCTTCATTCAACTCTCCACACTGGGTCAAGGCCATCTGACATTTAACTCCATACTTGTCGAGAGGGGAAAAAGTCCTTTGTGAATGGAGTATTTTAAAGTCATCAGATACATACAGACAGCTCGACAAATCTTGACTCTGCAAGCTGCGCCCCTACTTAGAACACAGTGGTCATTTATTTATTTAATTTTCCAACATACAGGAATGATAATAATAATTGTCATACTTACCATTACTATTTGAGCAGAACAATCCCATTCAGTCAGTTTACAGTGTGATACACTTTTGATGTAAATCACAGAACACTGGAATGAGAATTAGGAGATCTGGATTATATTTATTGCTCTACTGTAACCTACACTATGACCCTTAATAAATCACACAACCTTTTGTTATCCTATTTCCCAGTTCATATTTATCTGATACTTCATTCAGAAGACAAGTTTCTTGTGCAGGCAATCTTCCTTGTTAATATTCCTCAATGCTTATTTAGGTAACTTCTTAATTACTTTAATTATATTATTGTTAAGACATAGTACTTTGGAGTGGTGTTACACTATGTGTAGCCTATATAAATCTGGGACAGAGATGAGGCTGTTCTTTTTGCTAATGTAACATTTCTGTAAATGTGAAAGAGTTGTAGGAATGCAGGAAAAATTGAGAATAAAAGACAATATTGTTCCTTCAGCTAAAACCAACCATAGAGACTCAGGAATCACTAATAAATCCATTAATTTTAGAAAATTCTACAGTGACTGTTCTGAAACGATAGCTTAATAGTCAGGTCAGGGAAAAGGAGATAATTTCACTTTGAATACAGTTTGCTGAAGGAGCCACAACCGCTTAGGGGATTTTAGCTGTATCTGAATTTCAAATACTTCTAAATTTCAGTTCTGGTTCTATACAGCATAAGCTTCAGCATGACCCCACCCTTAGCTTTATTATATCAGGCATTCTTTTGATCTGATTGTTCATGCCTATTTTGTTATGGGTGTTTATGCAAAAAGCAAGTATATACAATGAATGAAAATCATGACCTAAGCATAAATAGCATATTTTGTATCTGAAACCATACTTACCTTGCACTGAGGCAAGTGGCAGTCAAACATATAAAGAAAACATAAAGAAAAAGAGAAAGCATGACTATGGGACTAGATCTAGAAGAGCCATTGGAATATGTAAAAGCAGGATCCATTAAAAAAGGTGAGAAATTTGCCTAATTTTATCAACCCAAATTTCAGTTCAATCCTAGGTAGTATATTAGGTTTTCACTTCTGGAGATACGAGGTCTGTTTCACATTAAATAGATCACAAATATATTTCATGACTCTTTCAACCTTCTTCCTATTCTGTTCATCATAACAGCAATACTCAATCCAGTCTGCAAATGAAAAATATAATTCAAAAATAGCAGTGAGTAGAGGGGTTACAAATCAGGATTGATTTAAATGGACTGATATAAATGGACCTTCATCAGGTCCTGATTCAGCAAAGCCCTTGAACATATGCATAGCATTTAGTACTTGACCAGTCCCAGCCCCTGCTTACCTGAAGCAGAGCTTCAGGTGCATTTAAAATGGCTCAGACCTCTTATGCTGGTCTCCTACTAGCAGGGAATGAGCCATTCTTAAACATTAGCTGAGGTTTGCTCTTGCACGAAAATGGACTAGCAACTTGGGAAGTACAAAGCCAGACTGCGGACTGTAAATGTGAAGCAGCTGATGTTGAGAGGCTGTGATAAGCTGTTTAGTAAAAGGGAGGAAATTGCAACATGTCAGGCAGTGCAGTCTGCTAATCTGTCTGGCACTGGAAGTCTTCAAAAAAATTATTCTACAACAAAGGAATTCCCACAACACAAGTGGGAGGGAAAAATAAAAGAAAAAAAAAACAACTCAAGAAATTAAAAAGGAAATTCAATCAGGAAAATATTTTTGTTTAGGGTTTTGGTTGCTTGTTTGTTGAACGGGTTGTTTTTCCTCCAGAAACCACTTAAATTATTTTTTTGTCATGTTCCAAGTTTCTCAAAACCTTTTGCCTACCACGAGACTTTCAGAAGTTCTCAAACAAATGGTGGAACAGAAAAAGGTACTATCAGTTTAAATTTGCGATATACCTACATACTATACATAGAGTCATAGAATCACATCCTGGGCTGCAAGGCACCTTAAAGATCATCCCATTCCAACTCCACTGTCATGGGTGGAAACAACTTGCACTAGAGCAGGTTGTTCAGAGCTCCATCCCACCTGTCCTTGAATACTTCCAGGGATGGAGCCACTGCAACTTCTCTGGGCGACCTGTGCCAGGTGCTCAGCACCCTCACAGTAAAGACTTTTTTACTAACATTTAACCTAAACCTACTCTCTTTCAGTTTGAAGCCATTCCCCCTTGTTCTGTATATGCTCTTGTAAAAGGTGTCTCTCCATCTTTCTTGTAGGGTCCCTTCAGGTACTGGAAGGCCACAATTAGGTCACCCCAAAGCCTTCTCTTTCAGTCTGAACAATACCATTCTCTCAGCCTTTTGTCATAGGAGAGGTGTTTTTGTCTCTGTTTTAATGCAAAGCAGCCAGTCAATCTGTACTTCTCACATTTTAGGTGACTGTTGAGAGCACCGGGTTACAAAGGCAAAACCATTCCCAGATATCAATATGTCTACACTGCAGGGACAGTGTGCTCAGAAGTACACTCAGAGCTCCTGGCCCTTTCTCATACCAGCTGAGGAATCAGGGGGATACCATCTCCCATATCTTTCTGTGCACCAAAGCAAGAAGTGCACCATCTTCCACATGGCTGGGATGAGCATCTGAAAACCTTGATGCTGGGCTGTATCACAAGCAGATCTCCTCTGCAATGAAGACACAGCTTGCCTCCTTCTTCTGCTAAACATGAACAGAGCTGAGGGACGCCCTCAACTCAGGCTACTGGAGGTAAGTTCTGAAAATTACAGCTGAACGAGGCTCTGCATGTAACACAAACAGTGAAACTCTTCAGCTCTGAATGCTAACAGATCATAAATATGGACCTATGTTGGCCAGTTGTGTAACAGAAATGAGCAATGAAATCCTGGGGTGTCTAAACACACTGGCTTATATGGAGCTACATCTGGTACCTCTGATCAGTGCTGCTGTAGAGGATGAGCCTGTAACTCAGCAACATGGACATCTTGTAGACTTTAGCAAGCACAACAGTAATTTTACAGCATCGAGGATCATCTATTCAAACTCAAGATGAATGGCATGGAATAAGCCCTGTTTTGTATAATTAAACAATATTAACTTTCAAAAAAGAAACTGGGAGCACTCCCTGGCACAGTTTAATTCACTACTCTAGATACAGTCAAAATAAGTGTATATAGAAGCCTTGAGGTCTAGATTGTTAAAATTTAAACAAAATGCTTCAGTTCTGTTGCTGCTTCAGTCCTCCATCTCTGTACATGGGTCATGCTGAAGTCCAAACTTTTCTCATATTGACCCATAGTTTTCATGAAAAATGAGGTGTGATCTTTAGGAGAAGAAGACCTATCCTCTACTACCATTATTGTCATGTCCAGTGCATATCAGCCTCCAAGGTGGACAGGGTGTGCATGCTGGTTGTGTGATTTTTATCTGGCTAAAGGTAGGTGTTTAGCTACCTAAAACAAGTTAGATGTAGTATGTGCTAAAATTGCCCACCACTTACTACTAATCCAAGTTAGGGCTTAAGATGGTGAGTTTACACATCTACATTAAGTTTTGTGAAGGGAATTCGATCTTCTGTGCTTAACTGGTACCTCTCTTTATCTCCTCTACTCTTCTGGAAGTCTCTCCCAAACAGGAAAATTCTCCAGAGTGAGCCCCAGCATTGCCTGCTGCCAAGTGGGATTTGTAAATGTAGAGCTCAGGATCTGAATGACAGATACCCTGCAGGCAGGAAAAGGTTTGTGTGTTGGGTCTGTCTGGGTTGGAGTTAATGTTCTTCATAGCTGCTTGTTTGGTGCTGCTTGAGATTTCTGACCAAAGTGACACTAGCAACAGACTAATATTTTAGTTATTGCTGAACATAATTTACACAGCATCAAGGCCTTCTCTGTTTCTCACGTCCCAGTAATTACATTTAAGGTGCACAGGTTCTGGGAGAAGCCACAAGCAGGCAGAGGATCCAAACGTGCCAGTGAGAGATTCCATGCTGTATATTGTCATGCTCAAAAATAAAGGAGAAGGTGGGAGGACTGAGCGGCTCATTTTCTGCTTGGATACTGTCTGTGTTTTGTTCTACAGATGGGAGATGGTGAGCTACTGTCTTCGCATAAAGTTTTTTGGTTTGTTTTTTTCTCTCTCTTCTTCCACTCCTCCACTTATTAAGAGATTTTTATCCTGACCTGTGTGTTTCTTTGCTTTTGTTCTTCCATTCCTCTTCCTTCATTCCACTGTGGGGAAAAGGGAGCAGTGAAGGACTCCTTACTGAATGCTTAGCTGCTTAACCCACAGCAGCATGGATGAGCTGGTGTGCCAATATCCTGGGCAGTAGAGACATTCTCTCAAAGTAGCCACCCACCATCTTGCACAAAAAAAGCTCTCTCCTTAACTTAATGAAACACTCTGCCTTTACAGCCTCCAGTTTCACCCACAACATCTGGTTACTGTGCAATTAGTGCTCACATACACCCTTCCTGTATTTAACCTTTTATCTTAAAAGATGATGGGTTACAAGTCAGCCGAAGCTTTTTGCCCAACTGAAGATATTGGTGTCTGATAAAGTACCATCACTACAATATATATCTGGCATCAGAAATAAGAACACCATAATTCCCTCTCCGGCTCTTGCAAATAATAATGCCAGGATTCGAAATAAATGCTTTACATATGCATTTCTGTAATAACTAACAAGAAATGGAAGGAAAAGTTATATTAATTTATTTGCACTATAAGGAACATACCACATCATTATGCTCTCTTTTCTCTTTCTTTCCTTTCTCTCTCTCTCTTTCTTTTCAGATTTTTTCCTCCTGATTCTCTCTATCTTTTTTTTTTTTTTTGTTTCTTCCTAAAGGGACGCTTGAATAGAACTATCTGGTTTAGAAGATGAGGCTGACTGATTACTGTAATTCATAGGGCCTTAATTAGCTGCACAAACCATTAGCTACAATTAGACTATTATAAAACACTTGATGCGCTGTGTCAACCATGGGGGCTCATTTATTCTTGTGGCAGGGAAGGGAGGGGGGAAGGGGAAAAGAGAGCACTGTACAGCCAAGCATGTTAATAAAGAATGATTTTTGATTTAAGATGTTGCCGATAGTCCCTCAAAATTAATCTCAATAGCTGTCTAATTTGTGTCGGTGGATGGTATATTTATTGTAAAATGACACCAAAGCTAAATGAGTTACCTGAAGCAGGACTGCTAATGTCAGCGCCTGGAGACGCAACTCCATATGCCGTAATACAGCAAGGCACTGGGGCTGAATACTCCCAGTGGAGCACTTTGCTTCATCTGTCTCTGAAAATGCAGCAACCTGACTTACACTTTATGATCCTTAAATAATAATAATAATAAGAAAAAAAAAAAGGGAAAAGAAAAAAAAAGAAAATATGAGAAACAAATTCCAGAACAGCTTTCAGAGGTGAGGGGGGTCTTACAAGGGCATGGTCCAGGCAGAATAAACCTTATTGAAATTGGTTTGGGTGTTGGCATATGTAAAAGTGGAAATTATGAGATTTGTCTTTAAAGTGAAATAGAGTGGAAATAATACAGATGAGGCAAATTTTTCTAAAGGGCTTAACACAGTGGGAATGTGAGTACGACATTCTTTAACTTAGAGGCCTTTTTTGTTTGTTTTCCTATTGTATTTTCTGATTCATATTGTATTGATCTAACTTTCTAGTTGCAAATTGCTGGAAATACATGTATAGATTCCTTTAATTTATTTCTTTTTTTTTTTTCTTTTACCCTTGATTAATTTCCTGCTAAACACCTTTGCAACAGAAAGTCAGGAGCTTAAAAAAGGAGAGATTGGTTCAATAATACATGGCACTTGGTCTTTTCTGTACCATGCACGAAAGTATAAAAGCACAGAGGGGAAGAAAGCAGAATCTGTAGTTAATATGTTAGATTGGGACTCAGAGACCTGAATTCTGTTCCTGTTGTGCCCTACATGACCTTGGGCAAATCCATTTCTCTGTGCTTTTGTGCAACATGGGGACAGTAACACTTTCTCTCCTATTATGCCTTGTTTCTTTCAACTCTGGGGCCCAGATTCACAAAGGTAAATCAAGGTAATTTATCTTGATGGACTAGAAAGTAAGAGCTGAATTACCTCTGTGGATCAGGGTCTAAGCTTTCTGGGGCAGGGATTGCCTATTGGTTTGGGAAAATACAGCACTTGGTATGCAGGACCAAATGTCATTTAGAAACTCTAAATCTTCTTGCAAAAAAGTCCCACAACATGCTGCTAATAGGATGGAGTTGTTACACTGCATACACTGTGATTAACTAACTGATGATCTTCAGCGATGCTGCAGCTGCCAATACACTTTGTACTATCCTCAGCCATTAATATCTCAGCAGAAACAGAGCTCAGAGTGTCCAGCCCCAAAATTACAAGCCTCTGTTGCCAGAGCCAAAGGAAGGTGAGTCACCGATAATTGCAGCTGAGTGTCCTGTCCCTCACTTAGGATGCTGAGCACTGTATCTAGTCCAGGAATCAGAGACAAAAACTTGGAGCATGACCCTCATCGCTCTACTTACACAGGGAAATGTAAACGTGAGGTGAGAGGTAAGAGTTACCTGACTCTCATACAGAGGTGGCAGCCACCATTTCTCACAGGCAGAAGTCCACTAGAGCAGTTTGGTATGATATTGTCTTTTCCTGTGTCTGGTCTGACTGTTCCAGAGCAGAGTAGGTGTCATTGTGTGCATCTAGAAAGTGGCTGCCCACACCTCTCTCCCTTATTGCAGTCTTGACAACCAAGCTTTCTTCTTTGCACATCTAACTGCCAAAGAATAGCATTGACATAACTTTAACAAAAATTGCCATGACATCAACGACTCTTTACAACACATACATTCATTTAAGCTAAAACATTAAAGTTTCATGTGGCAAATTTTGTTTCCCTTGAGATGAAAAAACAAACACCCCACCCTTCCACCCCTCCAAGATATTATGGAATGCAAAAATGTCACAGCAACAAAAAAACCCTCAAAAATTTAAATAATATCACACAACAATCAGCAAACAAAGCATTTTGTCCTACATGTGTATGGAAGTGTTTGTACCTATGTATGCACACAAATAACAGCTATACACATTTATGTGAATCTAGGCATTGACAAAGGAAAAATTCACATAAACTCTCTTCCATTCCAAAATCTAAAGAAAAAAAACCTGTTGCTCTTTACAGTCAGTCTGTCAATAATAAAATAATTCACATATAGGCATAGAGCTGGGGTAAAGATTGGTGTCAGAGAGAATTCAATAATTAGTAGTTAATTGTAAAATGAACTGTTAGATAGGGTTGCCATATAATAATTATGGTGGAAGATGAAAAAGGATTTTCTGCATGATGAAGAAAGGATCAGTCTGTGGGGATCGGTGAACATGCCTTTGTGTAGGGGCGACCCATGATCTGTCCTGGTTTGAATCTCCCGGTTGGCTGTAAGCCTCGTCACTCCCCTGGCATTCTCCCATTGGTCCCCATTCCCTAATCCCACCTTTCTCCCTGGCCCTGGGTAAAATGGGGGCCCTCGGGATCGGGTTTCAGATTTGCTTTGGGAGTTCAGCTGTAAGCATGGAATAAACCATCCAGCAGGATGAAAGGCGAATCTCCTTCCTGCCTCTTTGCCACCTGACAGTATTACCGAATATGCCCCAGGTTCTGTGGGCTAGCGGGACCCCACAGAACCGGGCTAAAATTACGGTATTATCTGGCGCCCAAGGTGTCACTGAGTCCCTTCTGGTGCTGTGGCTCACATGCATGAACGCACAGATGCAGGGATGGCTTCAGTAATATGAATCCGACGGCAAGGAGTTGAGAAGGGTCCTTGCATAGAGTTCCACAAACAGCAGTTAATTGCTACAACTCGTGAGGGTTTCTAGAAGCAAATGACCCCGAACATGTGACGGATCGATCTTAAATAAAGGGGTGTGGCTAACTCCAGGAGCCAACCAGGGAAATCAGAACTGGGGTACGTTACCATAACCGAACAGGTATCCTGGGAGAGGCCCCTTTCCCTCACTGTAACCGATAAGTCTCTGGCAGCAAAGACCCTCTTACAAGAGCTCTCTCTTTCTCTTTTACCACTGGCTAATTGGCCACCACATCAGTCAAGGATGACCAAGAGCTCAGTTCAATCTACTAACATGATTGCAGTTAAAAACCACACTCATAAACAATACTCCACTGGGATTTGAGGATATACCCTGGCCTTATAGGAAAAAAATGGGTAAATTCTGCTGTAGATTGATGAGATGGGACAGCTGGTATTTGCAAAAGGAAGAAATGTAGTCTTTTGCTTTAGGAATAATTATCAACATATCTTCAAAAGAATCCATGGTCCACACACATGACTGAAAGGAAATTCTAATTAAATTACCTCAAATTCTTCATTAGATAATATCAGGAAACAGCCTGGAGGAAATAGGTGGGGTGGGTGGCTCCTCTGACAGACAAATAACACCTATAAGATGGGAAAGTATATTCAAAGTCTGTGGTCTTACAAAATTTATTAAACATTTATTCAGTGATTATTGAACAGCCACTGTTCAAGCAGCAGTTTGTTCAGTTTCCAGGCAGTCACCTCACAGTAATAATGACAGAAGACATGGATGCCTCAGGAGATGTTCCTTGGGGAGCTTTTCTCAAACCCCCTTAAGCAGGATGCTTAGGCAGCAGCAAAGACTGCCAGCACAGGCTGGAGGCTTTGTGTTCTAACAGTAACAGAACAGTGAGGAAAGCCAGACGCAAAATCACACAATCACAGAACAACCTGAGGTAGAAGGGACCCACAAGGATCATCAAGTCCAGCTCTTAACTCTGCACAGGACTTTTCCCAAGAGTCACAACCTGAGCCTGAGAGCTTTGTCCAACACTTTTCGAACTTTGTCAGGTTTGGTGCTGTGACCACTGCCCTGGGGAGCCTGTTCAGTGCCCAGCCACCCTCTGGAGAAGGATCTTTTCCTGATATCCACCTCCAATCTCCCCAGACACAACTGCATTCCCTTAGGTTCTGTCAGTGGTCACCAGAGAGAAAGATCAGTGTCTGCTCCTCCTCTTGCCATCACAAGGAAGTTGTAACTGTGATGAGATCTCCCCTCAGTCTCCTCTTCTCCTAACTTTCTCTTTTTCCGCCCCACGTGAAATGACTCGAGGTTTTCTCTAAGCATTTAGACCCCTTGCCGTGATTCCTCAGGATTTCCATTTCTGAAGCAGTGCCTTAACAGGCTTTCTACACAGCGATCTACATTTTGCCTCCCTCATTCCTTCCCTGTCAAAGTTTGTGAAGGCCTTCCCTGGTTGTTACGGCACATCTGCATGAAAAGGAGATAAAGGATTTCAGGAAGGTGTTCTCAAAGGTTAAAGTGGCAGGCAGGCACAATATTCCTATTAAGGATCTGTGTGTACTGGGAGCCTTCAAAAGTCTTGCATTTAATTTCCTGGCTTCTGGAGCTAATATCACCCTGCTTTCTGTATTCTTTCTTTCTTCTCCTAACTTTCCATTCAATTGTTTATACTTACAATGTTATTTTCAGTAGTTTGGTTGGTATGTTGCTTTTTTATTCCTTTTTTTCCACTCCCCTGGGAAGTCAAACTGTAGACAGTATTACTTAGTGAATCATCTATAGTTCCTTCTTGAACCAATTCCTGCTTGTTGCTTAGGACTTACAGATGTTTTGTAGAGATACTGTAAAAGGCAAAGAGTTCTCAGCCTCCAACAATACAGATTTTAAAGTCATAAACCCTCCATTTTCTGAGAAAATAATGGAGAACTCACACAAAGAGAGCAGGTGGGAAGGGGAAAGATTAAGATGAGGCAGAAAAATATCACCTTTTTTATTTACTGGATTTGACTTAGATCTCATAAATTGTCTTTGATGTAATGATATCATTTTTTCTTGTTCCAAAGGAAAAAAAAAATCTTTCAGGTCAAAATTTAGCACAGTAACAATACCAAAAAAAAAAAAAGGAACAAACCAGCATAAAACATTTAACAGCAACATTTAATAATGTATACAATAAAATATTGCATTAATATATTGACAAATATAGCAATAAAGTATTAATGTGATTATGCTTCCTCAGTGCAATAGCCCTTCCTCCTTGTCTTTCAAAGAGTTTGAATAAATCTCTCCCCTCTAATCAACAGTTTCACCATAATCCTATAAAAGCAAACAAACAAATAACATACTAGATTTTAAAGTAAAGATTCCCGAACTAATTTTCCTGTGACAACATATACAGATACAAACTAAGGAAGCTGTAATTTATTTTTGGTTTACACCAGGGTAAGTGAAATGAGAACTTATTCCATAACAGCTTCATTAGGTAGATACTGTAGCTGCAGTTTTTTTAAACTTATTTTCACCACTCCTGGGAAAAAAATGCAAGAGCTATTGTCACCATTTTCCAGATGCTGACTGAAGCATGGGAAGTGGAATTGTCCAAACTATAAATTAAATCTGCTCTTGAGGTGGCAATGTCCAACTCATTGCTGAAGTGTCTGGAGGCACCTAGACAGCTGAGATGGTCACAGCCTCTTGCGGACACAGATGGGTAAGAGTGAGGCACCTAAAACTGCAGTTGATAACAGACAGTATCCCGAAATCTCTTAAAATCCGGTTTGGAGATGGAATCTCACTCTCGGCTGCTGGAGGCTTCTCTCAGCTTCAAAGCCTCTCACATAATTAAACAAACCAGGTCAGTTCTTTCTCATATCTACAAGGAAAAGTTCATAAGGCTAAAGCACTCTTATAGTCCATGTCTGCTCATGATTCAAGCCTCCTTTTCCTCTGAACATCTAAGAAACCATCTGCATATAAGAGATTCTGTTTAATGGTAGGAACATAAAGGGTAAAGCAGATAACCGAGTGAGAAACCCTTCTTTCAAGCATTTTAATTATTATTTTCATATGAGTTCTCTATCACCAGATCTTATCAGCAACTACTTCATATATCCCAGCTGTCTTATGGAATTGAAAGGTTCAGGGAGGCTAAGGCCACTTAGAAATACTTTTTTTTTCAATGTGATGGTTTCTTCAGTCACATTTCCTCCTGAGGACTGAGAAGATCCTGGCATGTTGTTCCGGATGGATGAAACAAATGGAATCTGGTGCCACAATTACACCTATACATATGTTCTGGTACCCTTAGTGTGCTCACAGACATGTAATTGCCAAGGACAGCTTGGGTTTTTCAGTACAGAAAGACAGATATTTAATTCACATGTAGTAATATATTGCATCACCCCATATTTTGTGAAAAGGACTCTTCAGAAATCTCACCTGAGAAGATATATAATTCAGTTTTGTGTTTTCAAAAAGTCAGTGACTGCTTAAGAAACAGAAAAGTTACATGTAGCAGAAATAGCGGTCTTCTCCTCCAGTTTGTGAGAGAAGCTCAGATAGCATTGTTAATGGCTTTCAGACGTGTTTGGAATTAATCCCTTGCATCTGTTTGTCATCTTTTTCAGATTTAATGACTTGATGCTTCCCTAGGTAAACAAAGCGGCTCTCTTACTCACACATGCTACTTAGAGCAGTGTGCATACCTGTAAAATGAAAAGATGGCTAGACTGAAAATGTCATTTCCTGTGACTTTGTTATGACCTTTATTCAAGCCAAATTCCCGTTCCACATGAGTCACAGCAGTCTGATGGATTGAGTTGCAGCTATTGAGTCAGCTCTTGCACAGGCCAGGAAAGAGACAGGCATGCTTGCAGCTAAATCTAGACATCAAAGGTGCAGAAATCAGTATCTTACCTACTCACTCATCTTCCATTATACTTGGTGAAGAACAATAGACACTTCCAGGTCACAATTCATCTGATCTCTTTTAAATCTCTACTTTGGTATAAGATGAATTGCATCCTAGAAATGCTCACTGACTATGCAGAGCCTCTAAGGTGATATCAGCATTGTAGACATCTACAATTAATCATTTCTGTGTAGGTTTAAAGATGGTGGAAAACCAAAGTTAATATTGGAAGTCCCTTTCTATTCCTAATATTAAAGTCACTGTAACCCTGCTGCTCTGTAAGAAATAAAGTTCTCTGTGATAATTGCAACAGAGAACTCCTTTTATATGTAAAGAGGACCATTTTCATGGGTGGAAAAAGTATTGCAAGAGTGAAACAAGTGCAGGAAACAAAACAGACTGAATTGATACTGATTGAAATTGATTCTATTCTTCTGTTCTTCCTATACTTGATACTGGCTGCTGAAAAATTAGGTGTGATACCAGACCTCAGGCCAAGTCATCAGTACTGGAATTGCCTTCTATTTTGCTAACACCGGAGATTTGCTCTGCTTCTATCTTTCACCAGGATCCTCAGAGTGAAGGAGGCAGATTCATAAAACATGACATTTTCTAGCTCAGCCTCCTACAGAAACCAGCTGTCGACAAACACCAGCAGCCATCGAGCTGAGCATCTTTCCCGGCTCCCGCTGTTGTGTGGACAGCTCCGATGCACGGCACACACACGTAGCTGTGTTTTTATGTTACTGCCTCTGCAGGTTCAGCCTGGAGATCTGGGCTAGACCCCCCACCATGCTGTGGCCGTGAGGCTGGAATTATGTTCCTCGTTTCCAAACTATCCAGAAGCCTCACAGGCTACACAAAGGCTTCCTGTGTTATTTTTTCAGCTTGTGTTCCCACCTTCCTTGGATTGAAAAGCAACTAGGTTACCAGATCAAACTGAGAAAATATCTGTACACAGCAGAAAATGCATGTCAGTGGTGAAAATTAGAATATTAATTTCAGAGTGTTAAACCACAATATCCTCACAGTTCTGAACTTCCCATCATTGTTCTCAAAAACCAAGATATCAAAATTGCCATAAAAAATAATTTTGTCTTCATAATGCTTTTGGGGTTTTCTTGGTGGTTTTTGGGTTGTTTGTGGTTTTTTTTCCCCTTGGTGGTTTTGTTGGGGGGGGGTTGTGTTTGTTTTTTTTTTTTTGTTGGTGGTGGGTATTTTTTACATCTTTCTGGTGTGTTTTGTTTGTGTGGTTGGTTGGCTGGTTTTGATTTGTTTTGAATTTTTTTGGGGGGGTTGGTTGGTATTTTTTTGTCAGAAAAGTGCCTCAGAACAGGTTTACAAAATCATGAGGACCATATTGACTCATGTCCTTGCAGACATAAATTTTATGTATTCCAGGTATGATAAAAAATATTGGCTGCATTTGTTCCGCTCTGTCAGGTAAATATGTATATGTGCACTTCTTTTAAAACATTTAATTATTTACTCAGGAGACCAGAACAGCTGTTCTGCCAGGTAAATATATTTGGAGGCATCTTTTTAAGGTGTGTATTATGTTAGATCTATTTCCACTTAAAAACATTTTTTTTGTAACACAAATTCTTTTAAAAGGCAAAATCTATTACCTTCATACCCTTTCTCTTCTATCACATAAACATAGATTTGGGGGTCATGCCTTGCATAATAAAACAGCACCAGCAAGACTCTTTGAAGAGGCATTTTCCTTGATCATATAGGACAGAGTCTGATGTGTTCATTTCCAAGAGGAACAACATTAACTGATTTTAGTGGAAGTTTCTGTAATACTTACATGGCAAAACAGATTCCTGCATAGCAGCGTAAAGCACAAAAGTTAAGCATGAGTAACGCGAATGAACAAAGGGCAGCTGAACCTATACTCCAGAAAAAAATAAATGAGTTTGCTGAAACACTGTTTTGTGTCTCAGCATTCAGTCTGTCTTTCAAGTAGTAAAGTCAGAAAGTGATTACTTGATCACAGCACCTTTACCAGCTGTTCTAGAGCTGGAAATGCCTTTGGATCTAGGGCTGTCTTCTTCAGTTTTATGTTCCTAGCATTTCTGGGAAAAATTTGTCTCTTTTCAGATGAGTTAGCTCATCAAGCAGGGTGATATGTCTGGGTTTTGAAGGTGATTTTTCCCTTAACTGCTGTGTGAAAAGCCATTTCTAAAATTCAGCTTTCCTAAGTTACTTCCGTGCTCATTTTCTTTAAAAGTAACAGGGGACTATCACCATGGCTATCAGTATGAAATGTATGGCAACGTGTTTAGGAGTAATGGTATCTTTGTGCTTGTGGTAGTCAAAGATAAAGATTTGTAGCAAAAGAAATCAACTTTATTACACCAACAAGTATCCTTCTTCTCCAGATCTCATGTGCACAAAGGCTTGCTCTTCCTTCTCTTTTTTCAGTTTTCCTTATCAAAATATTTGTTCAGCTTTCTTTTCCAATTGACTTTAAACTTTTCAGTACCAGTAACTTTTACCTTATGCCTTACTTTATTAGATGTTGCACAAAGGGATTCCGAAAACGGAAGCCCAAAAGAGATTCACCTTGAAAGCAGTGGTCACCAGATTCTGATTTTACACATTCATTAACAGATTAATTTGATGCATTACAAGCTCATTGCGCTGTTAACCATTTTACACTTACCTAAATTTTGTAAGAAAATGGTGTGTGGTATAAGGATAGGGACACTTACTTGGTTAACCTGCAAGTGATTGCTGAAGAAAATACTTTGATAATTAACATGCAATGAAGTCCTGAAAGATTTTTATTCTCAAAACTGGTTGGAAAGAGTCTGAGAAAATGCGATTCCTCCCTTTCCAAGGGTTCTTGCTTTGCCTAAATTAGAAGTACTTTATGGATATCTGATTAAGATGGTATAACTCCAATGATGTTAGTGATGGCATCTGACGTTTATGTTCCATTTGAATGTGTCTGACTGAGACCAAGTAAGTGGATGTCAGCAGACAAGCAAATTGAAATTGCTGAACTCCATAGCCAGTAGTACCAAAAAAAAAAAAAAAAAAAAAAAAAGGTA
>VZTI01002788.1:439524-458273 GCA_013397865.1 Struthidea cinerea
GTATGTATATAGGGCCCAGTGCGGTATGGAGTACATTATATTGTAAAGAAAGTGTGAGTTTGAGAATTGATTTGTTACACAAAGAATGTCAACTGAATTTAAAATTATGTTTCTCCAAAGAAAACCAGGAGGGCTGGCAGGTCTATCATATTGATAAATATGATACATGAACCATGTTTCATGTACATACTGAAACATTTTCTTGAAATTGAAGCCATATGCTTAGTCTAAAATCTCTCCTCATCTGTAATCTTGAATTGTCTGAAAAGTGTTTTAATTATTTGAAAAGCAGTGTGTTTGCAATGGCAACTGCTAAGTTATTACTTATGCATGAGAAAATTCAGTCATGACTCAACTTGTTTGGGTTGCTAATAACATTTGAGTTAAAAAACCCACCAGGGTCAGTTTGAAAACCTAAGGAGATGCTCATATTAATGTTATTATTAATATTATTAAACAGAAAGTTGAAAGGCAAAGCAGAAAGTATTTTGCATACATGTAAAAAAGATGTTCCTCTGCAATGTTTGATATTGACAGATATGTCTATAAAGCTGGTACACAGGGGAATGGTAGTAGGAGGAACTTTAATTGAATCTGAGCTGCAGCAAACTTCTGAAGAATTTGAAGAAAACTAATTTCAGTCAATTAAATCTGAAGCAATTGAATCGAGTGCAACAAGCAGGATGTAAACCCAGTAACACCAGAGTTCTAGAACTTCACCTGGGACCTTGAATTTACACACATTTTTCCAAATTTTGAAGGCATTCGCACATACGAACAGCGGCAGTATTATCAGAAGGTTTCAAAAGTTTGACTGATTTAATGGGCAATGTTCTAAACAAGACTTACTTCTGCAATACACACACTATTTTTAGCTCAGGAAGTCTCTATGCTGCTAAATGTACAAGAAGAAGACATAAAAACACAATTAATTTTCCTGCTTTGTATACATTTTCCTTGAGTACCAACTCTTTGTCACATCCAGAAATAGGACAATGGGCCAATTTTTTTTACATGACATCACCCAGAAAGCGACCTCCATTTTTTAATGACACCAGAACAGGGCTGGCTGGTCTTTCCTCAGAGTGCAAGACTTCTTGCTCCACAGGTGTAAGAAATCAGGAAAGGAAGGCAAGAGAGAAGCATGGATCAGTCAACACCTTCTTACCCTAAAGGGCAAGAAGGAAATGCACAGGCCATGGAGGCAGAGACAATTATCCTGGGAAGAGTATAAGGATGCTGCCAGCTGTATAAGGATGGGGTCAGGAAGGTCAAGATGCAGCTGGAGGTTTTCGTGGCAAGGAAAGACTAGTAAGAAGTGGTTCTACAGGTATGTTAGCCAGAAAAAGAAAGTCAAAGAAAGAGCACCCTCCCTGATGAGCAAGTCTCACAAACTGGTAAAAATGTGTGAGAAGAAGGCTGTGCTACTCAATAAAGTTTTGCCTCAGTCTTCAGTATCAATCTCCTTCTCACACCTCTTAAGTGGATGACCCAAAAAAGAGGGAATGGAGGAGCAAAGTCCCTCCCACTATAAGAGAAGATCAGGTTCATGACCACCTGAGGAACATGAATACACATAAATTAATGGGATACAATGAGATGCATCCCAGAGTCCTGAGGGAATTTTCTCATTTGCCAAGCCAATTTGCAGTTGCCAAGACAACTGTCTGTGATGCCTGAATATCGTGGCAGTCACGCAAAGTACAAGGTGACTGGTAAAAGTCTACCCATCTCTAAAAGGGTAGAGAGGAGGACCCGGGGAACTACCAGCCCATCATTCTCACTTCTGTGCCTGGTATGGTCATGGACCACATCCTCCTAGAAGCTGACCTAAGGCGCATGGACAACAGGGAGGTGACTTGAGACAAGAGCTTCACCAAGGCCAAGTCCTGCCTGACCAACCCAGTGACCTGTGATGGAGTGACTTTATCAGTAGATGACAGAAGAGCTAAGGATGTCATTTATCTGGACTTCTGTATGGCCTCTGACATGGTCCCCACCAAAATCCTTCTCTCTAAATTAGAGGGAGATGGATTTTGATGGGTGGACTGTTCAGTGGAATGGCTGGACAGTGGTCTCCAGAGGCTAGTGGTCAGTGGCTCAATAACCAGGTGGAGATCAGTGACAGTGGTGTCCCTCGGGGGTCCATATTGGCACCAATACTTTTTTAATGTTTTCATCAATGACAGGGACAGTGGGACAGACTGCACCTTCATCAAGTTGTCAGATGACACCAAGCTGAGTGGTGTGGTTGACACACCTGAAGGACAAGATGTGACCTGGTTTTAACCATGGTTTGGCTGTAGCAAATGGGGAAATGAGTGGGACAAGACCATGTATTCACTAATTGGCTGTGACTGATAACCACAGTGGGCTTGGAGAGAAGAGAGGCTGGCTCTGGAAGAAACATTTACTACTTTGATTTGTTGTCCAAGCTGCAGCAAACGCCAATGAAACTAGTGCCTACAACTCAGAAATTAAAAGAGAAAGAAAGAAATGGTAAGGAGGGTAGGCCTCCAAGACTGATTACTGCTGCATAAGCATTTTGTCATAAGCAAAAAAGGAAGGCAGACCAGATAGGGGCCTCTAACAGTGACAGAGATAAAGAGGCTAAAGTTTAAAAGCACAGAAGTTTAACTGCCAGTGTTTATTTATAGCTTCACACATACAAAGGCACTGCTATTTCAGGGAAACGGCACTATTTTTTATATGTGTCAGTTTTGAATAGTCCAGACACAGTAAAAGTAAAATAAAGTGAACCGCATGTGTTAAGGAACAAATTTAAATAGCAATGGCTCTGAGAATAAAGTGTACATTAAAATAAGGGAAGAGGCTATAGCTCATTTAATTTGCAGAATAAATCTCTGACAAAGATCCCTGTCTCATGCACAGAGATGATATTAGGAGTTGAGAAAAAGATATAAGCCACAGTCTGATATGTGTGTTGGTGTGTATGTGTGTATAAATACTGCCACTCATCTATCCCACTAAGTATCCATCACCACTACATGTACATTCATAAACATTCATGTTTGTTTTATTCATTAACGCACAAAGACTTACTAATTAGTTGTATCAATACTTTATTTGGCAATAAATTCTTTGAGGCAAGGATTTTCCTCATTTTTATACATTGCACATATATAGCATAGAGAGATAATTGGTTCCATAATGATAAAAATGTTGTGCTTCCTTGCCACCTTATTTTTTACTGACATTATCAGAGTTGTTCAATAAATGCCAGCTCTTCACCCTCTGATACACCACTTTTACTCATTATATGCCACATGATTTATAAGGAACAAAAAATAGTGGATCACATTAAAAGTATTTTAAAGTTTACTGGAATTTTGATGGAGTGCATTTTCATTGTCTCTATGTGTCTAGATATAGATTTCTAGCTGACAAACAAACTAAATATTTTTTTTTAGGATGAATTTCTTTAAATGAAGCATGCAATACTACTATTTATGCTATACAATACACTTTCATTCTTACAAAGAAGAAAGAAAAGCTACCCAAGGATCCATCCCTACGTTTTTCCTGGCTAACGCATATGTTATTTACAAAATGCTGAATTGTAGACTTCTCTATTGATTATAGAAGCATAAAGAAGAAAGCTGCTTTATGACAGATTTTTGACTTGGGCTGTTTTCCATTGCCATGTCTTTGTCAAGGCAAAGTTTCAGTATTTCAATTTTTATGCCTCTCATTCATGGAAATTGCCTTTTTTGAGATATAATAAAGAAAAAGCCCTCAGTTTTTGTAGTGTGCTGCTGTAGTTGCCCTTAGGAAGATCAAGCCCTAAACCCTGTGTCTGTGTTTCTCCCTCAGAGCCAAGACACATCTCTGCTGACAAGAAAAGGACCACAGCCTTTCTGGTTGCCCCACAGCAGATAACTAATGGGGAAGAGAGGGCAGCGCGGCACCCCGCCGTAAAGGGGATGCATCCAGCATATTACAGAGCTTCAAAATTACCTCTGAGAGATTTAGTAATTAGCACAGAGGTCTTCCCAAATTAGTGTACTTCAACTCTCAGGACTAACAGGGCAAGTGGGCTACTGGACCTTGGCCTGGCACTGTCTAGTTACCATGCTTAGAGAAGGTGGGATCTGGTTTTTTCCCTATCAAGCATCTTTAGAAGGAGATTGGGAAATTTAAATCTGGAGTAAAATTACAATCTGAACTCTGATTTAAAGACAATATATGTTACTTTCTTCTAAGCCAACTGTTTATGGACTGAGAGTTCCCACTGCAAGTAGTAAACTGCCTCAGAACTGTCTTAGAGCAGCTTTGCCTATTTTTTCTCTTCTCCCGTACAGCAGCTATTGCTGAAAAATTTAGTACAAACCTGTGTTCTTGACATTTCTCTTCCTTTTTAATTTCTTTTTTTTTCCTATTTATTACAGGCTAGTGTATAAAATTGTAACATTATCTTCTGGGAAACCAAAACCAGTAACAATTCTCTAATTTTAAAAACATTTATTTATCTTACATCTCTTAGAAAGAAAAAAAGCCTCTTGGTAATCACTGATTTCTGTGTCTTCTTTATTTTCTCTCAATTTCCCTATTATGATTTTTTTAAAAATAAATAACAGTTGTTTTCATTATTTCAGAGAATACAAAAGATGAAAAAGACTAAAAAACATTATCTCAGTTGATACTCCTCATTGTCTTTATCCTTCTCTTTTCGCCCTCTCCTCCTAATGACTTTCTGACATGCAAAAAAAAAGCTAAACTCCTAAGATTTTAATGAACAGTTGGTTTTTCCTTATCTAGTAATTGGTCCTTTTGATTTCAATGGTCTTGCTCATAAAGTAAGATACAACTAGGTATTATCAAGGATATATTAATCACTAACAATTATCTAAATGACTAAGGATCTTGATTTTACATAAAAAAAGATTAGATTGTTTTAAGATTATATGCTTATGAAGAAGCCAACAACTTTGTAACAACTCCCAAACCTAATCTATTTAAATCTTTCCCTTAGTACTAAAGGGGACTAATCAGTGCCTTTTTACCTTCTTAGAGAGAATAAGTGAACATTATTTGGCTATTCCCCCATTTTCATCAGACAATATTATATGGGTAGTAATTTTGCTCCGTGTATGAAGCATAACTCCTTTCTCCCTGGAACAGACAGAAGGAAATTAAATCACACCTATTCAGAGAGACTTCAACATTTCTGGGATATTTCTGCAATACTTCACTGTGCTTCTGACTTTCGCTGTGCTTAGGGCTCATTCCAAAATCAATCTGTAGCCTTTTATGTGTTTATATAGCATTGTATTGGCACATCTAAGTATACAACAGCACCTCTTTCTCCCCATGGTGACTTCCAGCATCTTGCTGTAACAGATATTTTTGGGACGAGACTTCGCCTGCCAATTATTCTGGGGTGACTTTGTAAAGGTCAAAGAAATTACTCTCAGTTTGCTCTAGCCAAAAACTGACACACCCACATGGGGGCAAATAAAATCCACGTGGGTTACACTGACATTACGGTGGTGATTTTGTTTGTTTGTTTGTTTGTTTACAAAATATGTGTATGTCTGTGTATGTGTGTATTTATCTCCTCCAAATCACTCTTAGACTCTCACTGCAGCCCCTGTCATAACTGAAGGGAGAAGACAGTTATCTCATGACCTGAAGGCATTAGCCAAATTATCATGGATCAGACATCCGCAAAATACAAAATGAGGTTTCATTTGACATAGACATTTACATCAAACATATACAGAATAATTATTTCCACTGGAGCATTGATGAATCAACCAATGGCAATTTAATGAGAATACTGTCTGTCCTTGTAAGTTATATTCCCCTTCAGTTGCAAAGGTGCTAGCCAAGCGCATTGTATCACTCAGTCTTGTCAGAGTAGATGTTCTGTCACTGATTAAAGAGCTGGATGTCCTCTTTAGTCACAAAAACATTTCATGGAATAACCTTGTTTCTGTCTTAATGGATTCTTGCAATGTAATGAAAGGTTCCAAACTGGACTTGAAGAAACCCTCAGAGAGACAGAGAGTGTCACTTCTCACTTAGTCACCGCTGGCAATTGCTGCCACTCTGCCCATATCACACCTGAGAAGAGATGTACAAGTCATTTAAAAGGCACATTCCGTCAAATGCACAATGGGTAAGAAAAGCATCAGAGGAGTTTTTGCTTCCTTCCCCCTCCCCAGCCTCCACAACTTTCAGATTTCTCAGATTTGTCACAGCCAAACGAGGGGGTCAGGAATAAGAACGAATATTGATACCACTGTGTGAGCTGAGTGTGACATGCTGATGGCATCTTGGTAATCTCTGCCAGGCAAATGATTTCCCAGGGTTTGCAGGGAGGAAAGGGGGGGAAGGAAAGGAGAACTGACAGTGCAGTTTCACTCCACATCTGCTGCCAATTTTAAGGAGTCACTAATTCACAAACTATATGGTAAGCACATTTAACTGTTCTAGCATTTTTCTCATGCTTCATGAAAACAGAGATAATAACTGGTAAACCAACTGTAAAATTAAAAGAACTAGATGTTGCCAATAAAGACCATCATTTCAGGAAAATAAATTTGTTTCTTGGAAGCTGATCTCTAACGTATGCTTTAGGTGCCCACAAGAAAAGCAATTCAACTGGAGAGTAAATTGATCTTGCTCCACTGGTTTATATAACAGAGCAAAAAATATACACCAACAGGTTATCACTTAATAACTCTTTGTTTCCCTAATATTGAATCAATAGCAGGATCACTTAGAGTCATCAAATCTTGAAGTGCAATGTAAAAAGTAATTCAAGGACACACACCCGTAGAGACACACACACACACACACATGCACATGCACACACACGCACCACTGAAGAAATAAACATTTCCAAGGCAAAATGTTCCATCACACTTAAGACAATATTGGTCTTCCAACGATAAGAAACAGCAGCTTAATATCCTCTCACAGAACTCATGGTCCAACGCATCTGCTGGTATAATTCTTATTTCTGCAGAGGGACTGGTTGTATACACATTTATAACTCTGTTTTAAAACACACTGTGAGCAAGTTGATGTCATCTCTGTGGTATTGAGAGACAGGACACATGGGAATGGTTTAAATCTGCACCAGGGGAGGTTCAGACTGGACATAAGGGAGCATTTCCTTGGCGAGGAGGTGGTCAAACACCAGGGCAGGCTTCCTAGAGAGGTAGGCAATTCCCAAGCTTGCCAGTGTTTGAGAGGCATTTGGACAACACACTTAACCACACACTTTTACTTGGTCAGCCCTGAATTTGTCAGACATCATTGTAGGTTCCGTCCAGCTGAAATAGTCACCCATTCCATCCCATTCCACTCCAGTCACAGAGATAAACATGTGAAAATGCTAAAGGTTTTGTTGTTGGACCTAAAATTATGGCCATTTTGCTGATAATCTTAAATTTTGCTTTTAGTATTTTTATTTCTATAATTTGGAAAGAGAAGATCTCTTGCCAAGATCTTTTGCCTTAGAAGAGAGGGGACACAAAGTACTGGAGTGGTCACTGGCTAAACTGCAGTTCACAGAAACACTTCTGCCATGAAATTTTCTCAGGCTCCATCAAGGTAGCAGATGAGTTCAGGACATAAACTATTGCACATAGGTTTCCTTTATTGTAAGTAAAGAGAAATAGGAAGGTCTAAGGAAATTATCACATGATCTAATTTCAATGACTGAATCAGAATTAGGTAAATAGCCTCTGAAATGATCTCGTTTCTTCCTTTTGGCAGCAAAATATGCCTAGAATGCTTAACACAAAAAGAGGTATCTACATTAAATAGATGCATCTTATGAAGGATTGACATAAGCCACCGACTTGTTGATACCCATATGGCCCATTAAAATGGATTTAAGTACAGTTTCTATCAGCAATGGTACACAAGAAAGAAATTCATCTAGAAGAAAATTAAATTACTTTAGCTCCCTTACTTGAAATATTGACTTTATTGGGAAAGAACCTCACATGTAAATTGAGAAATAGCTCAGAACAAGCTGCAAAGCGTTCAAATTCCCTCTTTGCCAAGAAAACACACTCCAGGCATCTCTGTTAGGATCCCCTGTAGCCCCTATCTATATATGTATAAAGAAAAATATTAATAAGCTCTCATAGCACCAGCAGTGCTGGTGCTAGCAATATTGGGAATAACAGCCAAAACCTAACTAGGCAAATGAATCAGACAATGTCTTTCTCTATTGATGAGCTGTGGAAAAGAACATCCATGTGAGATGTAGATGACACCATGCTGGTTATTGTTTGCATACAACAGGTAGGACCTAAAGCAATGGCTCAGTTTAATGCTTCTAATAATAAACATAGTGCTGGCAGCACCGTCATAGCTGGGGTCAAATTTCCACTCCTAGTGAGTGAAAGAAGAAAAAGAAACAGAAAAAACAAGTTATATTTCAGGGACATGAATTAATTGGAAAGCTGTATTTCCAATACAGTTGATATTAAGCTTTTCCGTTGACACCAGAGCTGTGAAATATAGCTGACTCACGGGGTAGGAAAATAGAGGAATATGTTTTCCTGACAACTGACACATGGCCTGCTGTCTCCTTGGAGGGCTGCTGGCCATCCACTCCTCTTCCTGACTCCCTCAGGCTGCCCTGAGTCTCAGCAACGGGTGAATTTCAGCAAAGTTTGGCTGCTCAAACACAGTGCACTTCAGCCAGGGAACAGGACTGGAAATCACAGACGATTGATTCATCTCTCTAGGTTCCTAGCATCACCTGGCTTGGGGATATATATCAAGGCCTCTATTTCTCTTAGTATATAAGGAAATAAAAAGGGCTGAGACCCATTTGTATTAAATTAAAGCAATCTCTTTCTCTTTATTTACTTTTTCTTTCCCCTTTCAAATTTTAAATAGAGTTCAGTATTAGCCCTGATCCACGCTGGTGCAAAAATGTCAGTTCTAGCTTTTCATCAGAAATAGTTGTTTTATTAGTTCAGACTTTATTTCATATTTGAGGAATAAAATGAGAAACGGATAATGATGAAAGGATACCATTTATTTTATGGCTTACATATGTTGAGCACTGTAAATATCAGTAAATCAATCCCTTCTGACTGCCATTACAATTAACAGTCATTTTAGAGGAGAAGAAACTGAGGCCAAAAGTCACTTTTCAAGGGCTCTACACAGGAGCGGATATTATCTGAGCTTTTGGTGCCCTTATCACCATCATTCCTCCTGAAAAAATGATTCCCTAATTAATTTGTCTGCTTAAATGGTGCACTGAATGATCTTTATTTGTGCATATGCATGCAAGTAAGAAGCTTCTAGAGTCTCAAAAAGGAGATGATGTTTCCCAGGCTGGGACAGCATCATCAGCCAGCTTAAAAAATCTGTGATAAACACATTTATCCACTAGAGGATGCCTAGGCAAGCTCTTCTGGGTAGAAAACAAGTTATTACGCTGAAAACTTCAGTGACTGATGCTGAAAAGCACAAGTTTGTGGTGACAGCCCTAATTTGCCTGCTTCATCCCATCCCCATTATCAGGACCACTGACAAAGCGGTGAATGGGCAGCTCTACGTGCACCATCAGGCATTTAACAGGTACTTGTGAAGTGTCCTGGTGCAGCCGGTGCAAGGCACACAAGGAGTTCAGAGCCGTGGGTCTGAAAATCCAACAGCGAAATGGGGTGAGACATGCTTTAAAGTTAAATGGGTACCTTACTGAAGCAAAAAGTTTAAGCAAAGGCTGTTCGCTAATAAACGAGCTCTGTCTCTTTTCCAGGAGTTCCCTGCTCCTCACCTGGTTCTGAAGTGCTATGCATGTGGCTTCAGGCAGGCGTGGGGCTGCAGAAGGCAGTGGCAGCTGCCTTCTCAGGAGACTGAGGCGTGGGGAACTGATTTTTTCAGGATTTAAGGTTATGCTTTTGGAAAACTCTGCGGAATTGCTCTGTAGGATTTGGCTCGGTGAGACCCCATGACTCTCTGGCTCTCCCTGAGGAATGGGAGTTCACTGTAGCTTTGGCTCATCAGGATTAGGAAATAAGCCACAGAAGTTGTCATTCTGCTGCTTTGACAGGGTCCATGCTTGAAACCAGAACTGAGCAAAACAGCTGAAACACAGTTCAGAAATTCTCCCCAACTGTAACAGCTCTCTGCATTTAGAATATTCTCACTTTAAACAACTGCACTTCAATACACATGACAGCTATTGCTAATTGACTCAGCCTTTGCCCACAATGTATTTGCTCATCCTCTGCTGCTACCAAGAAGTCACTGTAGAAGAAAATAAAAAAAGAAAACCCCTAAATTCAGAAGTTGCAAAGTATACTTTAAAGAAATATGTACAATTATTTTTATTGTTTGTGCCCAGTCTGTTTATTACCAAATGCTTAACACGATGAAGTTCAACAGCTAGAACAGCTAATAGTACTAGGTATTGAATTTACAATTGAACACAAAGTGGATAAGTCTATTATAAAGCTTGTCCAGGGAATACATTTATGAGGGATCCTCTAATCAGCAAAGAGAGGGGGCATGTTTG
Source organism: Struthidea cinerea (assembly GCA_013397865.1). NCBI lineage: Eukaryota > Metazoa > Chordata > Aves > Passeriformes > Corcoracidae > Struthidea > Struthidea cinerea. Next base: position 450,047 of record VZTI01002788.1, read on the forward strand.
TCCTTTCTCTGTTGCTTTGTGAGTTAGTCTGAAAGACTGGCTTGTATCCAGGAAACAGCAGATGCGGGTGGATAGAATTTTTTCTCTTGCCTTTCCCTTGAAATAGGTCAGTACCCAAAATTTAATTACAAAAAAAGATAACCAGAATTGTTTCTTTCACAATTAAAATAATTATAAATACAAGCTCATAAGACTCCCCTTACATCTCAGTATCTCTTTCCTGACTCTGACTCAATGGCACATGATTTAAATGTGATTTTTGCAAGCATTGCTAATCTTGAAAACTTTCAGAGAGCTTTGAATATTTGATTTATTGAGTTGTTTTAATGCAGGTTAATTCAGCTTGTACCTACCTTCTCTGGATACTGGACGACCTGTGGTGTTGGTTTACATTATGAAAAGAAAACATTTATCTTGTTGTGATATTGATATTATCCTGTTAAGTTGCAATATTCAACCATTCTTAGTAGCACTGGAAAGGGCTGATACCAACAAAATAAGATGAATGCTTCCATTTTGTTTCAAAGCAAAGTTCATGAAAATAAAAGGCCATGGTCCCTACTTGATTAAATTTTCTTTGCTCTCTCTGGACATCCTATTATCAAATGAAAATGCAGATAATGGGCTATTTTGCTCTTTTTCTGTCTAGATTGGCAAATCATTATCTGTGTCCTCTCATCCATTCACCGCACAGAAAAATTATCTCTTAATACTATTAGAATTTCAACAACTATAAAATACTGATATATATGCAATCTTTTTATCCACAGATCTTAGAAGCATTCATAAAGAACATTAACATTATCATTTTCTCTTGTCACGTACAAAAAGGCTATGACATTCCTTTGTCAAATGCAGAAACTGAGGCAGAAAGAATTTTCCAAGAATATCAAACAAGTTTAGATTTTCAGCTATATTTTTGGGAAAATATTGGCCAAAACCAGAGAGATTTAACCATACAGTGCTCTTAAAACATAGTGGCCACAACTATAATAGAATATAATCTATAGTTTTAGCTAGGAATAAGAAAGTATCTAGTAACTTCAATACAATAGAAGAACACTCTTTCTTTAGGTCTCTAGAATGTTCTTCCTATGTTATTCAGTGATGTGCCGTTTGATAATGTACTTTATGCAATAAGGTGAATTAGAAAATCCTAATAATGGATATAGCAATTTGGGTAAGTTAATTGATAGAAGCTGGGTTTTTTCTGGCATGTTGGATAATAATTTTATTTATATGATATCTAAGATAACAATGTCATAATATTTTAATAATGATATGAATATTCTAAGTATTATATATAATATTGTATTTTTTTTTTAAATAATGATTTTATCTCATGTGTTGCCTTACACCAAAAAGACTTCACCCATATATCAATATTTTAAGAATGAGCGTTTGGTCTGCATGAAACAAGAATATCATCAAGAATAAGATCAACTAAAGCAGAAATGCTCTATTGATGAACACAATAGTACAGTTTCTCTTACATGATTTAAATATAACCCTACATCTTTTTTTTTCAGAATCCCTTAGTTGCTTGCTGATCTTCCCCTCTTGCAACACACTACTGATTGTTTTCTGTGTTTGGCTTGTGTTCTAGCACCCTTTTGACTGGTAAAACTCTCCCAGGATCTCATTGTCCAACTCTGCAAGCAAGAATTTCCTGGGATTTCCATGAGGAAGCAAAAGTGGAGAGGGGAATTTGGATTTCAACACTACGCTTAGGTCCTCAAAACCTGTTTTACTCTTCTATTGGCCTATAACTTAGAGCAAACTGCTCTTCACTTTCAGTTCTTAAGCTTCTTAGTGTAGGTACTTCAAGCCGCAATGAGTTTCTTGTAGCAACAGATACCCTATAAAAATTATGCTTTATGTTCTTGTGTATGAACTGCAGAGACTGAGGTATCAATATATTCAGTTCGAGACAGAGTGAAGTAGGTTAATGATTAGGATTCAGATGACAGGTTTTGTGAAAAGAAATCTTGGAAGTATAAAGTGTATTCTTGCTTACCGTTTTGCTGGATTATTTTCAGGTTTTTATTTATCAATTTGTTTATACTGATGTGTTCTTGCCATGGGAAAAAAAAAACAAAAAAAACAACAAACCAAACCAAAGCAAACAACTCCCTTCTCTGCTGTGACTCGTTGATGGTATAAGTACTGTAACACAAGCAGGACCCTTCCTTTAATTATTGGACAAGCCATATATGCAATACGCTAAAGCTTCTTCTTTACAGGAGTCTCTCTATTCCTGTAATTAGAAATCTTGGATTGGACTTAAAGAATAGTTAAAAGAACTTTTAAATAGGACTACCTGAAAAGTTTTGTGTATAAAACATTGGGAAATTTGCCCAACCTCCTTACACTGCAATTCTAAAATCAATGCCTTGTCTGGTTTGAGTTTTAGGAGTCTAGATAAACTTCGCAAGATTATATAGGGGTTTTAAGCCAGAATTTTACAAAAAGATCACTGTCACCTTAGTCAATGACATCTGTGTGAAAAATCAGTAGATTATCTCTTTTTTATTCCTCCACCCCCTCTCAGTGGGAGTCCCAGGTCAAGGATTTATGTACATATTTAGGACTAGAATAATCATGTCCAACACCTGATACATAACTTAGCTCTCTCCCTGCCACCTCACTTGACAATGAATTTACCTTCTTACTGGAAGTATGTTGTGCAGTGATAGCAACAAAATGGATGAACAACATGCTGAGATTGCCTGCTACAATGTCAGTGGTGGCTGTGAAATACAACACCCTGAATATGCATGCAGAGGTGTTAAAGGAAGGACCTACCGCAATGGGTTCTGCTGGGTTTCGGAATGTTTTTGGTGCTGCTTGCCCAGCATGCCCTTCGGTTGTTCTCCTCCTGAAGCTCATGGAGCCTTGAAGTGCTTCCTTAAAAGTGCTGTTGTACTCAGGGTGAGAGAATAGAAACACCTTCTAAGAGTATGACTGTGATTCTCTGTCAGCTGCTGCACTTGTAACATGAACAAAGAGATTCACAGACAGACAGACAGACAGAGAGACAGACCAAATTTGACTGCCATGTTATGGACTTGATATGTAAATTAAAAATGAGTGACAATCCAGGGTGAATTTTCTCAGTTGTCATTTGTGTAAGAAGGAACTTCTGACAGATTTTTTTTTTATTTTATAATTTAACTGTTTGACTTCAGTTGAAGATAGATAGCTTGGTAGTTATTTGTTTCTGAAGTAAATGAAAGTGAGGAAAAGCATCTGACGCAGCTCAATTAATTTATTGATTAAAAACATGAGAGACCATAACCAATTAACAACTTAAAATATGTTACCAACAATTTGTGTATCACGGTTCTGAACCAGTTAAAAAGGAGGCCAGCTCAGCATGACTTTTCAAGCTGCCTTCATATTCTATTTCTTTAAAACATATAGTTTTATAGAATTTAATAACCCCCCATCTGCTTATCTTTAGAGCAAATGTACCAAAAAATATCAATGTGCACCAGACACAGAAATTATTATTACTGGCATCCATTTAACAATTTTGAAAACAGAAACATAAAAGCAACAGAAAACCATCTAAGCCTAGTACAAGGAAGAAAGTCTTCATATTTATAGAACAGAACCAAAGGTTATATGAAGTTTAATAAGTCTCTTGATGTGAGTTTTGGAAGTCCAGTTCAGAGCTTAACATGTCACAGAATGTACCGTCATACACACATTTTGAAATATCCCCTTGAAAATATGTTATTGGTTAAAATAAACTAGGTTATAAAGATGTAGAATTGGTTAAGGGACGATTCTCTAATATTTTTTCTTTTCCTTTTTTTTCCCCCATTACTCAATTCATTAGTTATCTTGATACAACATGCAGCTTTCCAGCATTCTTTGTATCTGCAGTTCACCACAAATCATACACTCACCTACAACTTCTTAATTGATGTTCGTGATAGCTGTGATTTTCAGACAGTGTTCTGTCCAAACTCTGGATATGTCAAAAACTCTGTGGTATCTAGCACTGCAGAAAAAGTAGTATATTCTGCTCTCTCTTGATGAAGTTCATAAGGATTCGTTCCTTACATTGTGGACTTCATTTTACTAAGGCTGGTAGTATTACAGCCCAAGAAAGGAGCAAGTCAGCTAATGTTATTGGCATTTCCTCAACAGGTAAGAGAGAGCACGTCCGAAGATTTCAGGTGTGGTAGATCTCTGGGTGTTTTTGTCTCGGAGGCAACAACTCTTTCTGCAGATTTGTGCCTTATATATTTTAAAAAGCACACCTGGTCCTAGGTCTCTTCAAGGAAGAATATGAAAAAGTATTTTTTTCTCAATGACTTACTGGTTTATTCCCATTATGATGAGTGCAGGATTTCAGTAATTCCCAACTTCCTCTTCTATCTTATCATTGTTCTAGAAAAATACTGTGTGCCCCTTCATAAAAACAAATATGTGTTACTTGATGCTACCATTACAAGAAAAATTAGTATTATTCTAAAATGTGATGTAAATAGAGCCAACTTCTGCTCTGGATAGCAAACATAAGCATTATTTTGTGAGATAAAAAATGGATTTCACTTTCATTGAAATTTGAGATGAAAGAGAAGGGAGGAAGAAAGAAATGATGGAGGAAGAAAGAAGGGGAAAGAGGGAAGAGGGGATGATGGAATGGAGCATGGAGAGGGGGATAAGAAAAAGGAAGGAAGGAAGGAAGGAAGGAAGGAAGGAAGGAAGGAAGGAAGTTAGTTCATGTCCTTCTGTAACCTTAGGACAGGTAGTCTTATCTTACTTCAAAAGGAAGAAACAAAACATCCAGCTAAGACCCGAAATTCACTAAAGAAACCTCAGTATTCCACACACTGAACCCCCAAATCTAGTTTCCATAAATCCTTTGTGATGGCCAGTATAACAAGGACAAAAATCTAAGTTTACTAACATGCAAGTTTCTCTATTCCAATTTAAAACATTTCAACTGAGAGTTTTCTAGCCATGATCTTAACATGCAAGACACACACAAAGTTGACAAAGGAAATTATTGAAGACAATGTCCCACTGTAATTAAAACAGTGGAAAGGCAGAACACAGAAGCTCTCCCACCCACCATTCACCCTTCCCATCCTAATGCAAGTAGAAATACATGCTTTGTAGACCACAAATACCCAGGCTGATTAATTACATGGCTATGCAATATTACTCATGCATTCCTCCTGAAATGTCAAAAGGATTAGGAGTGCCACATCTTTCCTCCCCAACTCTAATCTAAAGGAGCCCTGCTGAAATGAAAACAGTGCAATTACCTTGGTACACTGTCAATTTTACAATAGGGGGAAAAAAGAGCTTTACTAACAGCAAATAATTATACCACCACTTAATGATTGATTTAACATAGAAAACCCATCTAATTCCTTTTGTCATTACAATCTACAGTACTAACACTCTAACAATGCTGCCTTAGTGGTTCGGCATTACATTAGCATTAAGAATAATGCTAATATAAAACCTAGCTTAACTTTTTATGTTGTTAATCTGCATCACTGCACTATGCTCCCGGTGTATTATAAGGCCTATTAGGGTAGCAAATGTTTGGGATGATACAATCCAGTCTATCAGAATCATTTCAAGAAAGGGATTCATGCAACATTTTATATATTTAAAAAATTAGCCTTCTACATGGCGCTCAGAGTAAGGGGTCATGCACTTTCCATTTTGCTGGAAACAGTAGCTGATGAACTAAGTAATACTGCAGAACACAAATACATGTTTTCAAACCGTGCCTACCTCCAAACTGATCTCATTCAGTTGATTTCTGCCTCATCTTGAGGCTTGGAGACGGAGATGGACCTATTTCTGATACTACTTATAGGATCAGTAGTGCTTTGGGATGGGAAGGTCTTTTAAAAGAATATAGGAGAGCTTCATTTTATGCTACAGGACTTTGGAACAATTGTTTATTTCTGTTTAAATACACAGCACTTTAATGATTTCTGTATGAATTCAGTAAGAAGAAGTACTATTCTTGTAGATCTAACCATACAAATAAAATAGAGGCCTGGTATGAACAAAAAAAAGGAGAAGGAGCATTCTTGCCTTAATATTGGAGATTTAATTGTATTTCAAGTGCTCTATTAATTCTGTATGCAGCAAACTTTTCAGAACTACTGAATTGCTTCTGAACAAAAAGAAATCTGAAAAGGTCACAGAAGTTTTGTGAGTTTCAAGTTTGGGCCAGAATAGGTTAATGTAATAATCTCTTATAAAACAAGGACATATTCAATATCTGGTTTAGCAGAAAGAAGAGGTAGAATTCATCATGTATTTATCTGATTTCAAAATTCAGGAAACTTGATTGTCTTGCCCATTCATATATTTGATGTAGTGTCGGTGAGGGTTTTAGCTTTCCATTCATCTCTAATAGGAATGAAATGAACATAACAAGCATTGCAATAGAGTGAAAGAACTGCAGTATGAAATTGTACCCTTGAATATCCCATCAGAGAGGGCTGTAAATTCTGCACTTTCCATTTCTCAGTCAGAAAACACGTGGACTAAGAATGAAAGTGTGAAATCATTAGAGTTTATATCTCAGCCTGGCTGTAAGCTTTGGCCTATTTCTTTAGAAGTGTCACTACTTCCTGTTTAACATATCGACCTGCCTATTTGGCATTTGACAGCAGTATTGAATTTTTGCTGAATTTTATGCTTCAGGAAGGACATAAAGTAACAGGTTTTCCCCTGGGCTCCCCCCTCCACCGCCTCAAATTTACTATGAACTTCAGAAACACTTTGTAATCTCATGTAAATATGTTATTTCCTCTTTTCTGTTGGTAGCAGCCTTTTTTTTTTGCAGGAGGGGCAGAGGGGCAGTGGGGGATAAGGGATTCTCTGACTATAGAGAAGTTGCTTTGAAACAATGCAAAGCACAAGTAAATAAGTATCCCTTTTACCTTTTCTACCCACATTTTATTGGCTGGTTTGGGTGGATCTCAGCACATAAAGATGTCTTTGGTGATGTCTCTAAGTGCTCTCCTGGTATCTTTTCCCTCCTTTATACTTTCACAAAATCCTGACTCTAGGCTGGAACTTCATATTCCATTTGGTGGCAAAAGGGCTGAAAGGTAATTATTGCAGCACTGAAAAAGAAAATAACCACTTTTTTTTTCATAGATTTAAAGCTGAACTTTGAAAGCCTTTTAGTTCCTAATTCCCAGTAGAGAGTGAGTTACAGATGAAATCGAGATGTTCACCCGAAATGGACGTCATGACACTCAGCACTACAATAATGAAATATTGTGGAATTTTCAGTGGTCATATTGCCATCTTAATACTGCATAGAGCTAACAGGAAAACATAAAAATAGAGGATTATTAAAAGTCACCAAACCAAGCCAAAATTAATTAACGAGGAAATCTGACAAAAAACACCCCAAAAACCTGACTTGCAATTATAGTAAAATTCAGGTGTGCAGAGCTTTGCTTCTGTAACACAGAGTTTCAGCACCTTCTTCTCACTTGAGATGTCGGAGGCATGGACTGAGGCACAAGGGTCTGGTGGGTTCTTTGAAACCCACCCAGGACAGAAAGGCTTAGAAAATGGACTGTTGAAGAGTGTGTGTGTGTGTGTCTGTGTGTGTTGAAGGGACATAGAAATGTCTTCAATATGCCTAGGGATCACTTGGGAAAAAAAAGTGCTAGGCACTGAAATGGACCATAATTCTGATTCTCCTCACTGGCCTTATGACAGAGAAGGTTGTTGAGAGAAGACGTGTCTTGGAGGCATCTTCAGAGTCTCAAAAGAGCATTGTTTATAGGCTTCAGATCCAATTCTTCCCCCTCCTTCTTCCCTGCTCCGCAGCTTTTAGATATAGTAATTCTAGGTTCCACTTCACAGGAGACAATTAGATTTACCAATATTTAATTTTAAAGCACAGAGTGTTCATGACTGCAATAACTTCAGTGAAGGGACAGGGACACCCAGGGCTCATAATTCAACTAGAATTTAGCATTCTAAAACTTTCCTGTTGCTGAGCCCATTCTTTCTAACCTTTCATTTTTCCTCTTTGTCACTTTGCTCTGCCAGCGTTCAGCATTACTATTTTTTTCAATTACTCTCAAATTTTCATCCACTACACTACAAATGCCTTTAAAGTTTCTTTCCTTTTTTTCTTCTCTTATCTAATAGGTCATGAGTTGTGAAAAAAACTCATGTCTTCCTATTTTATTCTTTCTTTTTTTTTGCCCGC
>VZTI01002788.1:458365-514352 GCA_013397865.1 Struthidea cinerea
TTTATTCTTTTTTTTTTTTTTCCCCCCTTTTTTTTTTTAATTTCTTTTTTTTTTTTAATTTCTTTTTTTTTTAATTTTTTTTTTTAATTTATTTCTACTTTGCATGGATTTATCAGAGGGGAAAAAGAGCCATGAAGCTCTTTACTACTGAGTGGAAATAACTGAAAATACCACAATTACAACAGAAGGGATGAGGTACTACATCTCACTAGTTACTTAGGCACAGGAAATAATAATCATTTAAACAAAGGAATTCCCACCATACAAAACTGTCTATCTGCCTTCTAAGGAATAGGTAAAGAACTCTTATTTCACTTTCACTCATTTCTGCCAGTCTTGAGGACACATTAAGACTTTTTTTTTAGTGTGTTAGTACATTACGGCATTCCTTTAACCATCCGTAAGGCGATAATTTCAATATCAAGTTCTCATCAGAAATTTTTATTTTGCTTTTGGCCAAAATAGGCTTCCTAAAGTTATGGAGAAAATCTGAATAACATCCCTGACTAGTGTGATAATCATATTTTATTCTAAACTGCAGTTGTGGAGACTTCTGGAGTCTTTTTATCGGAACAAAAGAAATAGGAACTATCCTTCTGTGACTTAATTTTTCCTCTTGAATGTTCTTTTAGATATGGAGTCAAGAGTGAAGGTGCACTGATCCACGGAAGTGGACATGAATATGATTAAATGGGATTTAGGGATCAAAGAAGCTTATAATAAAAGGTTAACATATGGGACAGCTGCAGCAGGAGCAGGTAGAAACCAAGCAAGTACGTGGAGGGCAGAACACTGAAGATGTGTCTTCAAAGACAAGTCCTAAGCACAGACAAGAAAAACTGGGAAATTATTTGGTTTCCTAGCACCTAGCAGTTTGGTCTCCTAGCACTTTATCCGGAAATTCTGGGCCAGCAGTTAACTCTCTGGGTTTTTCAGGCCATTGAGGTCCTATTTAATGAAAGATCTGAGCCAATTTCACAACTTGCAGCTGCCAAAGAGGACCACAGGCATTCCATTCTCCTTTCACACAGTGTTTCTCTGGGTGATATCAGATGTACTGTTTTTGACACTTTGATTAGCCAGGTAAATTTCTCATTTTGGAATTGTTATTGATGGTTGGGTGATTTTGTGCAGAATTAATATTCCAAACTTCCTTATTGAATAGTTAAGTAAGCACCACAGATGACACAAGGAGAATGGAAGGAATGGGGTGATAGAAGGGGAATGTAAAGCAGAATAAAGTAATTTTTGAACCACTGGTTGAGGCTGTCTCAGTCAGTATTACCTAAGCACAGCTTTAAAAGCCAGGGAGTTGACTAGAATCAACTCAAAGTCTGGTAGTCCAGTAAGAACCTGCCAAAATCTAAGAATAACCAGCTGGCTCTAACTCAGAATGCAATTCTTGTGTAGCTTACTGATTTCATTTCCATTCAGATTTGAAAACGTGGACTACTTCCATCGTTATTATCTGGTCCAGTAGGCCAGATAATCTTGATGAAATTCACCCTCTTTTAAGTCACATATTACTCAAATGAGAGCCTACTCAGGTGACCCATATTAGCTTTCTTAGACTGGTCCTTTCACAGACTTAATAGACAAAATCAAGCATCAAGAACAGTGCAATTCCTCACAAGGTCCAAGCCTATCTAAAGGGAAGTCATGAAGTACAATGCAATGACTCCATTCATTTCCAAAATCTTTATGAACAGATTCACCAGGGAGCTAAAGACTGCTCCATAAAATGAACATATTCCTATGCCTTCCAGCATGGTCCCAGCTGTTCACAGTCTCTCCTGCTGACACCAGGACTTCATCAATCTTTGATCTCATCTCCAGCTGCATGTTTTAGGATCTCATCCTAAAGAATGAGCACAATGCTAAAACACTTCCTCTGCTACTGCTGTAAGAGGTGGTAAAGAAGGAAATATATAGGAGTCTGTTCAGCTGACACAGTCCAAGTTCCTCCCTACAAAATAGGTTTTAGGTCATAAGCTACTCCAAATTTTATTTAAACTCTCTGTCTTTAAGGCACACTTTCCATGCATGAGGTTGCCAATTTTTAGTGAAGTTAGCATTATGTTCATACAATATAAACAAGGACTCCACAGGTCCATCCACACCAATGAATTAAAGGATCCCCAAGAGTGGTCTTTGTCATTGCAGCTGTTGTTTTAAATTCTGCTTAGGGAGAGATGCATGAGAAAATGACAGGTGACCTCAGGCAATGTCCTGCAAGGATGAGTCCAACTTTTTAGAAGCACATATGAGGCTTTCCCAGTGTCCAGGCACATCCTTTAATTTACTGGGGTGAGCAGATAGGACAGTATTCGCCAGGCTTACCAGTAAATGGGAGGAACAGCTATAATGACAAATCATGTTCAATTTTCCCTCCGAAAGTACCTAAAATTCTCAGGTAAAGACTTACTTTTAAATTAGCTCCATACAATGGTCAGTGTAAATAACCTTCTCTTCATAGTAGTTTCCTAATAAAAATGGCAAATCCTCTTGTAGTGAAACTGAAAAAGGGCTTGAGAAACTGATACTTTCACAAAGCAATAAATCAGTGTCAGCTCTAGAGATAAATATACAAAAAATACTTATTAATGAAGTTCTGGAATGTTGTAAGTCTTAAATAATGTTTATAAGGGCACTAATGAAAGGTGGTACAAACACTAATCGTTATTATTATTATTATTACTATTATTGCTGTTGTTATTAATATTGATGTTAGTAGTCATATTGATAGTATTAATAGTATTAATATTATTATTTAGCAACACCAGAGCTCTACCACATCCTCAAGACCATCAAATGTTTGAATAAACTTTGATGAAAATTACCCATAATTCTCTGACAAAGTTGATGCTGTGATGTGTTACTAATGCAGAATGATTTTTCTCAGGTTTTTTTAATGCTCATTAGTAATTAATTTTTCTTCTTTAAAGAAGATGAGGTCTTCTTTGCATAAAAATGAACCATGGACCATTTCCAGCAGAATGAATAAGTCTTTTTCTTAGCATGCTTCAATAAATAGCCTGGGCTAGGGAATTGAAAAGAAACTTGATCAGAAAGGCGCTTCAATGACTGTGATTAGTTAATTTCTTATGTGATTTTGAGTAAATAATTTGTTGGGGAGGAAGAGAATTACATACCTTTTCTAGGTAAAATTAGGGGCCAAAAAATGCCCTGGGGCCAATAGAGTAAAATGCTTAACCTCAGGGATAAGCAGGGCAGCAGTCAGGCAGTAGGCTCTGGTACTTACTCTGTTTTGGCAAGTTCATTAGACACACAAAAAGTTTGTCTTTGAGATGTTAGAGGAGTAACAGGAAAAGTTTGGAATGAGGAAAATAGAATACCTTCTCTCATGCCTGAAAGGGCATATTTCATGAACATATGTCTATGGTGCAATTCTTAACACATTAAATGACAACAGCTGGGGTTTTCTGTTGTCTTATTTAGTCAAATAAAGAAATATATTAACATATATATATATATATGTATATATACTGATAGGTCTGTGGGCGCAGNATATTAACATATATATATATATATATGTATATATATATATATATGGTGTCAGCTTTCACCAGATGATTGTGGTAAACATGAAAAAGTGAGGCAGTTCTCTGTCAAAAATGCAATAGCACTTGGAATAACAACAAAAAAATACAGAATCTGAGGCAATTTTGTTAATCCAACATAGAAAAGCTGGGATAGCTTCACCAAAATAGCTCTATCCCACACCATGAACTTCTTTCTTGTATCACTTTGGATGCCAACACCTTTCCTGCTAGTCAAGTGCACCTAAAGGACTTGATGGACTAAATATGTCCTGATATTCAGGAATATGTGGTGATATTGACAAATGCTCACTGTAGTCCAGAATGAGGGAGAACCACCCAACTCATTTTCATCTGTGACCTACTGGTATAGTAAGCATTAATTTGAATGAAGGTCTTGGAAATGCAGGAGGTTGCTCATTACTTTCTGTACTCTGTCACATCTATTCTGTGACCTACTGCCTCTGTTCCTCTGTTTTACTCTCGGACCAGCTGCTGTTAACCATTATATTTTTTCTTTTTACCACTTTTTCGCTCGAAGCTATAATAGGCAGTTATTCTGAACTCTGTATGATCTAAGGAAGCCTTGGGAAAGAGAGAGGGACACACACGTACGTGTGTAGTGTTGAGGGAGATTACAGAGTAGAAAATAAAGTAATATCTGCATTCCTTGGTATGCTTTAAATTTGATTTGATGCAGAATTATCAAGCAAAGTTATCTGACCTATGTTATGCAGGAGGAGTTACACAAGGTCCCATTTGGACTTAAAATCTATGAATCTATAACAGCAATGGAAAGTACATATAAGGTGACCTTCCCAGATTCACAGTAAGCTTCAGTCGAGAATGTCTTATCTGACTATCCATGCAACAAAAAAAGGGTTATAACCAGCAATCTCAAACCCACCTTTGTATATTTTAAAGGCAAACAAGGTCATCTGCAATGGTTCATCAATTTTCAGAAAGCATTTGAGTTTTTCAGTTTGGGTTTTCTGTTGTGATTTTTTTTTTTTTTTTTTAATTGCAGATTGAAATGGGGGTTGGCAGGGATGATTTTAAAAATCTGCTGGGAAAGATAACATTTAGTTCCTAGGTAAGGGGTCTTGTCAAGAATGGTCCTGACAAATTTCTGCTTTTTCTGTGCCCAGAGAATACCAGTACATAAAGAGACAATTGCTAGGACACCATTCCTTTGCTTTTACTCCCTTGCTTAGTGATAACTGTAATTTATTTGAAAGAGCACAAGTAATGGCTAGACTGGGCAATGTGTCCTTCAGATGTAACCTTAGTAGATACTTAATTCTTACCATTTGTTGACCAAAGCAGAGTGGGTCAAATGCCCTTGTCTGGTCTATGATAGCAGAAAAAACAGTGTGTAAACAGTCCCAATAGAGTGAACCATGATGAATTGGGACAGAGCAGCCTGAGGTCTCTGGATGTAAGAGGAAAGGGTTTCTGGAAGCAGTGTGAGGAAGAACTACACTGCAGGGAGGCAGATGGAGAAGAATTATGTCTTTCATTTCCTGACTCCTGAGCATGAAGTGTAGGTGAGAAAACGGGATGGAGGGAGCCTTCAACCACCATGGGATTTTTTTTCCCTTCCCCAAGGACAGTCTCTCAGAGGCATGTAAGTCTCCAGGACTAACTGTTCTTTCCACACAGAGTCATGTCTCTCCGTAGTGGTGCTCTTTTAATTTCCAGACCTACTCTACTTCCACTTCAGCCCCTGTTTTCTGCTAATACATGACAGTGCGTTGTTTTTGATGAAAAGGAGGGTAAATGAAGGGCAGATCTGGCAATCTCAAGTCCCTTTTCTCATGTTCTCCCTGCCAACACACAGTGATAATGTTGTCTCTATTATCTGTCCTCCAGCAATAGTATATATGTGTTTGCAGAAAGCAGTGTGTTAGGGTTAGGCACCTCACTCAGATAAGATATCCTGTGTATCTTCATCAGGAACTGCACTGAAGAAGCTGTACAGCTGACCAAAGTGATTAACTGGATCTCAAAGACACAACTACAATTTGATCCATATTTTTCTCCAGAACTCCTGCCCCACACATGCACCACTTAGTTTCAAGAGCTGAGTGAACAGCAAGGCATCTAGCTCTGCTGTCTAAAAAATAAACCACAAACAAACAACAAAACAAAACTCTAAAAGCCAACAAACCAATCAAAAAAGAAACAAACACCACACAACAAAAAGTGGGGACAGTTTACAGTCCAGTGTCCAGAGACAGTGAAAACACAAGTTAGTCCGTCTGAGCTGGCCAGGGACCAGAGCTAACTCCCTGACATAGGTCACTAAGTCAGTAAAAGAATATTCTTTATCTCCGTCTCTGTTTGTCTCGTTCAAGGCTGTGAGCTTGGTGCCTTTATCAACCTGCCTTTCTCTCTTAGCTGCTTTGCTTGCAGTTAAAGTTGCCTGTTTTGTTTTGTAACATAAAAGATAGTTCCTGACATGAATAGGAAATGATGGTCTATAGTGGGATGATGTATTGTAGGTATGTATTTTAGAATTCTGCAGTATAACATAGTATTTCTACTATACTCTTTATATCTTTAAACCCGAACTTTAGCTAGACTGTCAGTGACCCAAACACAGCAGAATGCATGATTATCCCTTATTAATGTCCCTTAATCCTTCCTTTTTGTTAACCACTCTCAAGAAAGCCACTTAATAAGGACAGAAAGTCAATAACTAAGATAGGGATTGTGGGGGGGCTGGAAAACATAATTTGTGATCAAAAAGATGATGTATCTTGGGTACAGAACAGAAGAAAATATCAAGGGTCTCCTAAGGCAGCCTGCTTGAAATCCTGCCATCTCTGATGTCCTGGAAACATGTCAGGAATGCTGCAGGTTATGTGCAGAGTTATGAAGACAGCCTGTTTCCTTCCATTGTTGCTCAAAAAGAAGAACCTATTGTCTTACATCCTTAGGCAAGCCCTTAGTATGCAAAGGACTCGGGATCAAACATAAGTGGGCTGATGATTTTGGAGTCAAATTCCTGATCCACACTTTCAAACCTCCATTCTCAATGCATAACTAACTTATTCTGCAATCAGAAATGTTTTTCTAATGGAAACTTAGGAAATTCAAAGGTGACTTATTTCACTAATCCCCCAAAAAACTGCATCCCAGCAAATGAGAATGGGAGGTAATCATATACTGGGACATGACAGATTCTCAGTATCTTTTTAATGGACTGTAATGACTGTGAATTCTTTTTATTCCAATGATTGAATTCATTTATATGAAGAAGAAAAATCGAAATCTAGTAAAGGAATCAAGACATGGAAATGTAACCTGTGATTTTGTACCAGGCTAAAAATAAGACTTCACCAAAAATGAAGCAATTACTTCTAAGGTCAAAGGTTCCCTACACCAGAATCCTCCAGAGCAACATCCTCTCTCCAAAAGAGAGCAGTAGAAGACATTTAGTGAAATAATAAGATGGACAAAACAACTACTGAGTGATTTCTTGCTGATACATTCCCCCAGCTCCTGGCAGTTCATGATGCTGGCACTTCCTGAAGGGAAACTAACATCCATTCCACAGCACTTAATAACCTCCCATGGACCCGCTCCTTCTGGACTTTTCCACTGCTTTTTTTTAATCCTTTTGAACCTCAGAAACATTCTGTGGTGATGAGAAACTCTATTTAACTGTGTGTTGCATGAAAATTGCCTTCGTATGTTTCAAATCTTTTTGTCCAAGAATCTCTTGGATGCACCCTTATTTCTGTGTTTTAAAGACTAATGACAGAGTGATTCCTTTCCCTTTCTCATCCTGTGCCTGACTGTACAGTCCTCTGTGAGACACCTGACTCCATCAACATTTTCCCGAGCTTCAGCGTTCGACTGTTGTGTCCTTCCCTGCCCAACATCAATCCACAAACACAGATCATTATTTGCCACCTTTTCTTTTACATTTCTTTTCCTGCATCCGATATATTACATTTTTAGAAGCTGTGAGAACTGCAAAGAATATTTAAAATAGGCCTGTACCTTATGCTCTTTCCAAGGAAACTGCTTTACACTTCTGTTAGCCCAGTTTCACACAGGAACCCCTAAATCAATGGGAATATACTATTACAGAAGGCTGGCATTTAAATACCCTCATTCTCCATCTATGGGCCCAGAATCTGCTTATTATTCATTTGTGAGGGGATGTTTTGGCCCTATGAGCAGTGGAACAAACCCTCAAGATAAGTAACGTCTGAGGCAGCTGCTTGAGTGGATCCATCATTATCACTCGAATACGCTCTGTGGATAAACAGAGGCCTTCAGTCCCTGGGGCTGCTAATCTGACACCTTTCATGGAGCACTAAAAGAATTCACTTAAAATTAAAAACAATGCACAGCTGTTTCAATGGATAAGTCATGCCATTTGCATGAGGATAATGGATAATCAATATACAATGGTTACACAAATTAAACGTGGATTAAATAGTCATTGTTCCACAGCTATGCTCTATGTGATTTTCCCAGATACCGTGTGATAGTCCTGTGTTTTTTATTACTGCTTCGAGAAAAATGCATTTTCTTCTCTTAGAAGATGCTTCTTCTTTATCAGTCACACTGGTGGAAAACAAACAAATGAAAGTGCTAATTTTCCCTGTTTATCTTCCACATCAGAGTTCACTTTTTGAAGAGTGATAGAGATTACAGAGGGGAACAATTTCTTCTTATTGCAGTCCTCAGACATTCTTGGTGCAAGAGATTCTGGGAATGGGCCAATAATGACAGGGCATGGTGAGCTTAACTAATTTTAAAATTCCAGAAGTTTTCTTGTTTCTGATATGCATTTTCTGTAGTTGATATGGAGATATAGACTCTTACCCTAAGAATAGGACATAAGGCAGACAGGATGAATCATTCCCTGGAGATGTCTGTCTCACTCCACTCAGTACTAAGGGAGCCAAGGCAAAATGTTTAGTTTAGGTGTCAAAATTCTTGGTGGCTACAATTCTATGAAATGAATCTTATTCCTATTTGTTTTTTAAGAGCTGTCTAGCAACATTCAGATTTAAAAGAAGTTATTCCTGTTTTCAGTTTACTCATACCATAATAATTAAATATTTCAACATTGTTAGTGTATAATGTGTAAACCCACATTCAGCCAACGTTAGGACACACAGTTACTGTCAATGTAGAAGAGTAACCGGAGTGATTTATGAGATTTTATGAGAATTTCTTTAAGGCAGAAATAGTAGACCCATGAAATCTTAAGCTTTGATCATTCTTTTCTTTAAGATCCATTTGGAATTTAGGCACTGGACTCCTATAGCCTGCTTTGAAAGAACTATACTGTGGTATCCAAAATTTCACCCAAGCCTCAGTAACACTGAACATCTGAAAGAGGCAGCTGTAGGAAGTTATGCACGGGACCAAAGGTTGTATTTAGACTCTGAATATAGCTCTTAATCATTTCAGATAAGTCAACCAAAACCCATAATTAATAACAAAAAATAATAATGAACTTCTGTCTAACATACACTACTTAACTAACCTCAATTCAAATCACTGACCTAGAAGTATTAAATTCCCTTTCCTATTTCTAATCAGATGAAAGAAACACCGACTGCTCATAGAAATTACTTTTTTGTTCATTTGTTTCACTGAGACAAATTAGGTTCTTTTCAGTCTGTGTGATATTTTTTCACAGGCAGACCTGATGCCAAAAACCCCACAACTTCTTTTTATTTGTCAAAACTTTTGTGGAGAGACAGAAGGATGGAGAGTGTTAAAAATAAGAATTATTTTAATCATAGTTATAGTCTTAAGAAGTTTTCATCCATGTAAGAAAATCCTTTATATTGGAAAAGAAAATACTGAAACATCCCTTTCTGTTTAACCCTGTCATTTTCCTTTCAAAATGCAATATTTCTGATGAAGGAAATATGAGCAATGCAAATTTTTTTTGACAATAGGTCTGTGAGCTTATGGCTTTTTCTTCATCCAGGTTGAAAAACGTTCCACTCATTCTTGCTACACATGAGTACTTAAACATCAGCATTTGCAATAAAAAGGCAGCCAGAGGCTGAGACAGATCTCAGACAGACTTGACAGTAGATTTTAGAAACTATTTAGTTTTGTATTAAAACTGCTTTTTTCTGCGGAGTCAGTAGTGAAGTTTGCACTGACCTCGTGGGGAACAGAGGATGACCTACACTGTGTAATTCCAAACAGCTCACCCTAAGTCTTGAAAATCTGCCCTTGCTTGGCTCTCCTGTTTGCCTGCTTGATCTGTGCTGTAATGGGAATTCTGCTGCTGCACTGCTGCCAGCCATCTGAGATGCTCACCATTCCCAAAGAGTTTTGCTCTCGAGCTGGTCGCAAGCTGGCATTGCCTTTTTGTAATATATTTATCTGGGTGTTTGCTGGCAGGGATGGAGAGAAATGCCAGTTATGTAAGTGAGAAAACCTGTTTTACAAGTGAAAATAATGTCTACAATATGGAAGACTTAAATGAGTCAGACATTAGGATACACATTTAAACCCAAACCTGATATATTTGAATCCAGCAAATGCTTGCACAGGCATGCAATCCTTTGGTAATCGGTGAAGGGAAGTTCACATGACTTAAACTTTTCACAGGTATGAAACTTTGCATGACTGCTCCCTCAAGTGGGAATATTAAAATTTCTAAAAGGGAAGTAGTAAATAGAGGTTCTTATGAAGGGTCATTTCCTAACAGCTGCAAAACCAGTTGCATGAAACAACCTGAGCAGCTCACATCATCAGCTGAGAAAAACTACGCTGTAATAAATTATTAGTGGCCAAATAGCCATCATTCATGCCAAACATCAGTTAGAATTTCAGGGTAAAAATCAATGCCCATCTATTAATATATAGCTTAATATAAGCAAAAACAAAACAAACCAACCAGCCAAACAGCAAAAAAACCCCAAAATTTCAATTTTATTTATTTTTAATGTTGTCTGGATGTAGCAACAGATAATTAGAAATATTTAATGCAGGAAAACATCTGCAAGTTAAAATTTTTTAAAGCTTTTTAAATCTTAGCATTTGGCAGTACAGAAATGATATGTTAGGCGTGTTGCACTCTCTCTCAGTATGATAGCGACTAAAGTGGCTTAAAATTGGATTCATTTATAAAGCTGGACACCATTAATATCACCCCCTGCATGACAGTAATTCATTTCACTCTGGTTTGTCTGCACAGCGGTAGGGGCTCTGGTCCTTGTATTCAGATCACAGTCCTAATTAAGTATTCATTATAGAATACATATTTTTTCATTTTAGACTGAATATCAAACATTCATGCCTGGTATTAAACTTGTTTACCATTGGACTATTGTTTTATTAATAAACACTGCCATACATGTCAGCAGTAACTTCAGGGTCAAAAGGAGATCTGGGTCGAAACTCTACCCTTACATGCAAATTTCTTGGAACCTTTTGGGAAAAAGCTGCAATTTTTATATTAGTACCAACCCCTGAGATTTCAGGGGGAGTGATAAAACCTTTTGAGTTTCTTTATTCTACTTTCTCTTTGAATGCACCTGAAATCTCATGAGGAAAAGCTGATCAGAGGTTTCTGGTGTCAAATAAAAGCCAATGGCAGATATCTAGATTTAGATTGATTTTAGTGTTGAGCTCACAAACACAGAGATACGCTTATAATGCAGTTAGTAATTCTCCAAAAGTCAAGCAGTCTGAGGAAAATGCCTCGATTTTGAATCAGTATAATAATTTCTGAGCACTATAGAGCAAGCAATAGAAACCCATCCTGCTCAAATCAGCTTGTGCCTATGGAGTTGCAGGTGACATCAGTCTGCTCAATCTTCTCTGCAACACACCTGGAAGGCATATCTTTATTATGGCCTCATTTTAAAAGTCCATATGAATTATGAGTCTTCACCTTGCAAAGGTACACAGTCTTGCTGGACAAAAACTTTCCCAAACTAGAAGAGAGAAGCCAGAGACACAATTAATATTGCCCAATCATAAAAGTATAAAAAACATATTCATAGTTGAGGTGAATCAAGGGAGAATCCAGCTACTTTATCCAGACCCTTGTTTCCTTATTCTGCCTTAGGGAAATTCCTTGGAAGCTTCAGAAGACAAGAGGGGTTTGCCTCATGTTTCCCTCATACCCTTGACCTGTCAATTCTGAATGGACTAGGACCTATCAAGATTAACACGTATTTTCAGTGTGGTGTCACAACTTTCGGCATTTGTGGTCTAAGATAAGCCTTGGAAAACAATAGATATGACAAATAACTGTACAGAAATTGCTGGATTTAGAGTATGTTAAAGAAAATGTAGACAAATCCCAGTCTTTCCGTCTTCATCATTTCCACATGTAGACACTTCCAAAAATCTCAGACTATAAACGTGAATTTTTATATAGAGAGAATACTCAGGAACAATGAAATAAATTCTTTAATTGAAGAAAAACCCTCCAACCTGACAGCTTACTTTTCAAATAGAAAAACATATATTTGTGCCTTTCAGAAAAAAAAAAAAAGTCACCAATCCCCCTCCCAAAAAACCACCAACCAACCAACCAAAACCCAACCCAACTCAAACCAAATGAAAACCACAAAACAAAACACAAAAAACTCCTACCCAAAACAAACAAACAACACCCCCCATAAAACCAACCCAACTTTGAATGGGAGTTGTTTGGGGTTTTTTTCCTGTACCTAAGAGAAGCTAATGTAAAGAGAAAGTAGAAGCTTTATAGGGTGATACAAATAAGGGAAGGGATTTAAGCATTTTTTTTCTGGGAGAATTATTCTGAGAGTCCTAGAAGACTGGCCATAGAAATTTTGAGATCTTCTGCTTGGATTATTTAAATATTATTTGGATAATTAGCAGAAAATGGGGATTTAAGCATTTTTTTTCTGGGAGAATTATTCTGAGAGTCCTAGAAGACTGGCCATAGAAATTTTGAGATCTTCTGCTTGGATTATTTAAATATTATTTGGATAATTAGCAGAAAATGGGAGAGAAGACAGAAAATATAATGTGCAGTACAGTTTTCTCTCGAGGAAGTTGTGTTTTGTTGAAAAAGTAATTAAAGAAATATTTTTGGATTAAATTATAATCAAAAGATAAAATGCTACTTTGAAATGTTCCATTTACCACCTAGGAGGGAGTTTTGATGACTGAGCTATTTTCATGAGTGTTCCACAACAGACTTCAGTCAAGAAGAAATGCATTAGCACAGACCTACTCTTTATATTGTTTAAGCTAACATAGTCCATTGTGAATTAAACAGGCTGGGGAGCACAGATGAGCAGCTTTGTCAGGCAGAGGGACATTAATGAATGTCTAGTGGTTAGAAAAGGAGGAACTGGCCTCTTAATCTTAGTGATAGGTGTCCACACCTAAGCTGTCTCCTGTGGGAGACATTGATTTGGATATCCATTGTGTAGATACTTCTGACTCAGTTATCTCAGAGTCCCTTGATCATCAAGAGGATGATTCTTTCCACCCTGAAATAAACATGCAAAAAAGACTGTATAAATTGCATCACAACAGCTCCTGCTCCACTGTCTGTGGAGTAGAAAAGAGTGAATTATGAGTTTATAGGAAGATGGTGCTGTAAATGTCTCCCATATACATTTAGGTGAGATGAACCCAAGAGGGTATTACTCAGTTCCCTGGAGTGACAGCTAGAAAGCACATACATATCTACATTTTCTTAATGTAACTTGAAGGCTGGGATCAGCAGTAGGTTAATAAAGCTAGAAAGAAAAAGAAGTAATGATTATAGAAATTTCTTTATATTACATTGAGTGCAATGCACAGAACATCATAGAAACAAAGGGTCATAGAGCTGTTCGTGTGGGAAGGGATCTTAAACACACCTAGTTCCAACCCCCCTGCCGTGGGCAGGGACACCTTCTACTAGTCCAGGTTGGTCAACCCCACATCCAACTTGGCCTTGAACACTTCCAGGGATGAGACAGCCACAGCTTCTCTGGACAACTTTTTCTAGTGCCTCACCATCTTCAACAGGAAGAGTTGCTTCCTAATATCCAATCTAAACCAACTCTCATTTGGTCTGAAGCCATTCTCTCCTGTCCTGTCACTACAAATGTTTGTAAATAGACCCTTTCTCTCTTTTTGTAGGTTCCCTTCAGGTACTGACTGGAAGGTTGCAATTAGACACCACACCAGAGCCTTCTTTACTCCAGGCTGAACAATCCCAATTCTCTCAGCCTTTCCTCATAGCAGAGGTGCTCCATCCCTCAGATCATCTTGGTGGCCTTTCTGGACAGGTCCATGTCCTTCCTGTGCTGGGAGCCCAGAGCTGGATGCAGTGCTCCAGGTGGGTCTCACCAGAGCAGAGGTAAGGGGCAGAATCCCCTGCTGCCCACGGGGCTCTGGATGCAGCCCAGGACATGTTTGGCTCTCTGGGCTGTGAGTGCCATGGCCGGGGCATGTCCAGCCTCTCACCCACAGCACCCCCTAGTCCTTCTGGCCAGGGCTGCTCCACCTCTTCTTCCCCAGACAGGACTGAGACCAGGATTGCCCCAACTCATGTTCATCACCTTGGACTTATTAAATCTCGTGAGATTCCCATGGGCCCACTTCCTGAGTTTGTCCCAGTTCCTCTGGATGTCATCCTGTCCCTCAGGTGTGTCAGCTGCACTACTCAGAGTGGTGTCATCTGCAAACTTGAGGAGGGTGCACTCAATCCCTTTGTCTGTGCCACTAATGGAGATATTGAATAACACTGGTTCCAATGCCACTTGTCGCTGATGTCCATGGGGACTCTGGGCCACTGACCACGATGCCCTGGATGTGACCACCCAAGCAATTCCTTATCCATCTAACAGTGAACCCACCAAATCCATCGCTCTCCAATACAGAGATAAGGATGCTGTGGGAGACCTCCTCAAAGGCTGTGTTGTTTGTTACAAAGTCCATCGTGAACAGGATACCACTGCAGACCTAGGTCCAAAATAAAGATGTAGAACCAATGCAATAATGGTACTGAGAGAACTCAAAGTTTTAGTGAGGACACCAGAGCTAATGTTTTATTCTTCTGTGAGGAAATATGATCCATGGATAGGGCAAGCTGCTGGATTCTGCCCACAAAGAAGATTAGAGTATTGAACTCTTTGTTGATGGCAGGAACTCGCCTTATTCTGTTTCTCAATTTCCTCATGTGTAAAAAGGAATTACAATTTTGACCGGTTCTGTGGTTGTCATTAGAGCTGTGGGTTTTTTTCTTCTCTTTTATTTTCTTTTTTCTTTTGTTTTCTTTTTAATTTTTTTAACTTTTATTTAGTTAATGACTAATTTATTTGAGAGTAAAAATATAATCTAGAAAAGCACATCTAAGAAGTACAATTTTAGTGTAGTATTAATTATTCCAAATTGAAGTAGAAGCTAGGAAATTTTGAACTCAGTCAGGAAAAATGAAAAGGCCAAATATTTTCCTGCTTTTCAAGAGAGAGTCACAAGACCTCCCAGCCACCAGCTACAAATATCAACAAAACAAGGTGGCATCTTGCATTCTAAAACTTAATAATATTTAAATCATACGTGTTTTATTTGGAATTAATGCTTTTTCTGACTTACATGGGATTCAAACTTGCATATCCTTCATCTGCAGGGAAAAGCCCAGGAGCTGAGGACTGTATATTCTAAAATTGGTTTCCTTCAATGTCAAGATAAATAGACAACTATTGCATAATCAAGAAAGCACAATTATTATTCATAATGCTTCAGGTAAGATGTTTAGAAATATGATATTTACATTGATGCTTTTATTCTCATTCTGGAAGAGGAACTATCCGTACAAAATTTTTACAGTCACATATTTCTGAATTTTGTATTAACTTCCTTTATGAAAAAAACAGGCAAGTTATAATTTAGCTTACTAGAAAATCTTTAAATGCCTTTCTAGAGTTCTTTGAAGTACTTGGGAAAACATCAGGTTTTGTTGGGATTTTGTTGGTTGGTTTGGATTTTTTTTTTTTAAGTAGCCACTATTAATCTATTATGACTTCACATTTATTTCAGCTTGAAAAATAAGCTTTTTTAGCTACTTTAGTAGAAATAAACATAAAAAGTGCATTTTCCCATATTTGACCATTATCATCAGAAGAATTTACCTGTTTATGATAATAAACCTAAAAGTCCAGGTTAAAAGTATATATATTTACACAGAATTTCACATTTCTACCAATAAAATGTTCAGGGGAGGAAAACAGTTCTGCTTTTTTTGGGCTTATTTTTTTCTTCTTTTTTTTTTTTTTTTTTCTATATTATATCTTCATGTCCCATACATAAACATTCAAAACAAACCACTTGAGACACGGAAAAGTATTTTTGAAATTTCCACAACATGTTGTTTCAAGCCGATTAAAACTTAGGGATTATTTCCATCTCTTTAGAAACAAAAATCAACAAAATAGGCACAATTTGGAGAAGTATTTAGAACTTGTCTTAACTGCATTGTCTGGCAGAAAACCAGCAGAAGTCAGTAGGAATATCTTCTAACTGCTGCTGTTCGGAAAGCATTTCTCAGTGGTAACACTGAGCATGGTGAAAGCAAGACACGACCTGTATTTTCTGCTCTCTGCTGTCAAGATCAGATGGAGTGAAGTCTTGTGATATTTTCAGAAGCAGCTGCCGTGAACCAGGCAAGAGCTGGATGTGGAGTGGATTGACCTTCTAGAAAGCATTTATTGGTGTAGTGTTTTTGTTGCTTTTGTATAAATATTGTCATTTACCTATCCTACCCACTATGGAAAAAGTTGTTTGACATCAACAGTTACAAATGCCAAAATTCTACATGGGGTCTGTAGAAAACAGAAGAAAACCAACAAAAAAACCCTATAAACTTGCATTAAAAATGTACCTTTTCAGTTCAAAAAATTCTGCAGATGAGGTGTTTCGGAACTCTCATTATTCCTGGGACAGTCCTACTTGTGGAACTCAGTTTATAGATCACCCATTTGAGATCCGAGCTTCTCAGACCAGAAGAGGGTTCTTTCCAACTATGATGACTACGTGTTTTGGTCTCCCTTGCCACTGAAGAACACCCATGGGCAGCATTGCTTTCTCCGAGCTGCTTTTAATGTTTCTCCTCACTTTCCAGGTCTTTCTGGTGGTTTGCCACACTCTGACTACTCTCTCCTAGATCAGGTGAATGCTCAAGCACAGAATATGCCACTGAGATCTGCTGTGATAGTGGAAGGCCTCCTGCACAATGGCAGAAGAGAATTTTTTTGTCCTTCATCTGTGCCTTTAAACACGAGAGCGAGAAGGAAATTTTCCAGGCTATTCATTTATAACAGGCAGAATGAGTTAGAAAAATGTCCTAGTTATTGCAAACCTGTGAGAAAAGGATGTGGTTTGAATATGACTGAATAAAAATGAGGGCACACAAACTCAGTGAAGAGAAGAGATGTTACAGTGCTTAACAATAATGGTTACAGTCTCATTTTCTGACAAACTGGAATAGAATATAATCACAATGTGAGCTCCATAATTAAAGCAAAGATAGCAGTGACATTTTTATTGTATATTTCAACTGCTGAGTAAGTTCCTTTTTTTCTATTTTACTTTTTTTTTTAAAACTCATAGAGAAACTATTCATTTTTGCAGGCAGGAACAACCCAGCTAGTGGAACTCTTAATTGCATGCAGCTTTGTGCCAAGAAAAACTCCAATCCAGTGAGTCTGTTTTGTTAAGAATCTATGGTGAAACTCTGAGGTTTGGTTTTCAAAGCGTGAATGTTTCATAAAAAAAAAAAAAAAAAAAAGCATCCTTCACAATGCATTCAGAAAACCAGTCCCTGTTCTGTTTGGAGTCTGTATCAGTTCAATTTTTAGCCAAAATACACTTCATTTTCTAGTCTTGCTGAAAAAACCCCAAATGTCAAATTTTGGTAATGCTGGAATCCTAAAAGGAATATTAATGTGGAGACCTCTTTTAACCAGAAATCAAATTAAGAATAACTAAAACTCTACCATCCCCTTTTAGAAGCAGAAAGATTCTTTGGCCATTGTATTAATTTATTCCTGTGCCTATCTTTCTAAAAATTGAATTTATTCTCTTACTCTGCTATTAACTTGTATACTGCCTTCAATAGACACACAAATATTTAAATTTCTTTTGGCAGAAACATTTTTCCAAACTTGAAGACTTTCAATATATTCTATGTATCACATTTCTGTACTGCCAACCATAGTCCTTTTGCTTGCTTTTCTCCGTCCACTTTGCCCACAGGGCTATTCAAACAGTTGTCCCTCCCCTGAAATCAGTCTATCTGAAATAAGTGAAGGTTTGGCATAAAAACATCCTTTCTTTAAAATATCCACAAACATATACACAAAATACAGGGTCAACATCCTTCTGGTCTCAGATGAGGTCAGAGATCTCAGATGAGAGCTCAGGAGGGAATGAAGAATGATAAGCAAAGATAAATGAAACAAACAGCATGACTTTATATGCAAAAGATGTAGCAGAAATGGAGAAAAGAATCCTGGGCTTCTAAATATCAAGCTCTTGTAACAATGATTCATGTAAAATTTTCACTGACTGGTCACACCTAATTGAAACTTGATGAAGAGATCTCCAGGTTTTCTAAGCTCTAGTGGATTGGAAACATCCTGAAAATACCTAAAGTACTTCTTGTTCTGATATATTCTGGCCTTATATTATTGCCTTTCTGAAATCAGTAATCACCGGCAAGTTAAAAAAGACAATACATACAAATAAAGGCTGATATTGTCAGCTTGACTGACAGTAAAGGTAAATTAATTACTCTGCCAAGAAGTTTAAAAAAAATTACTTTTTGAGTTTCCAAAGTAGCATCAGAGTTGGGCTTTTTTTTTGTTTGTTTGTTTATTTTGGTTTGGTTTGGTTTGGTTTTGTTGTTGTTTTGGGTTTGTTTTGGGGTTTTTTGTGGGGTTTTTTGTTTTTGTTTTTTGTTTGAGGTCTTTTTGTAGGACACTTTTTGTTTGGTTTTTTTTTGTGGTATTTCACCAGCTCTTAAGGTATCACAACTGGTTTTTCCTTTCTTAAAACCCCTTGAAAAGATTCCCAATAAAAGAATAAATCTGTCACATGAATTGATTTACTGCACAGCAAGCTCATGCTTTTAAAGATGTCTCTATTATAGGAAAATTAATTTCTCAAGCTACTTAACACACTTCTAGTAAAAGCTTTCCACCCCAGGGAGTGCAATGAGCAACAGTACCCGTGCAGGCACAGTAGAAAGTTTGTCAAGCTGTGCTTTGTTTACTATTTCCAAAGAACAACTTTATGTTGAAGCAGGAAAATATAGATGTAAAGTACTTAGAACTGCCCAGACTATAATTTCATTTTTTCCTCTCTTCCAGTTGCTGAAAGACAGACATGATGGTGCAAAAGCAAATGCTTGCTCCAATTTATTTTATTTTTTTCAAGTAAGTAAATAAGAATAGTCATGGCTGGAAAGTTTCCGAGGGTGAAGCTCCATGGCATCCCTGGGTGACATATTCCAGTAGCTCTCCCCTGGTCTAATGAGAAAGATTTTCCTAATATCCAGTCTGAACATCCCAAATGACAAGTTATTATCCTTTTGTTTACCCCCTCCTGAAAAAGAATTGGCCTTTTCATCTTTATTACTTCCCATGAAGCAACTGCAAAGTGCAGTTAGGTCAGCTCTTATGTCTTCACCAGAAAAGTTGTGAAATGGGGCAGTGAATGGTGATTCAGAACAAATAACAGTTAAGATAAAAACTTTAAAACATCTGTAGTGGTAGGAATTATGCCACAACCATAAGCATGTCAGATAAATGATCGTCACGGAGTCATGCCTACTCCTCCTGACCCTTACGTCTTCCAACTGAGTAAACTGTATCTTAAAGACGCAACCAGAAATCTCCAGGGACAAAAACTCCGTCAGAACCTTTTCAAGCTGAGATGGAGTCAGCTTAAATACAAACCATGGCAGCTTCAGAGACAGTTTGTATGTATGGATTTTTCACATAATTTAGTTTGCTATTAAGTTTTTGCCAGCCCAGGAGTTGAAACTTTCTGGTTTCACGATCCAACTTTGCTGATGTTGCTTTCAAGATCAGTGAATATTTTTCTTGAAACGAGCCTGGGTCCTTCAGTAGAATCACAGAATCATGGAATAGTCTGAGTTGGAAGAGAGCCACAGCTATCATCAGGGAATGTTTGAGGTCCATGTGTGTGCATTCAGGACCTTGTTACTAGAGGAGACTGGCTGTAAATTCTGCTTAAAAGTTTAAATCACAACTATCACATTTCAGTGGAATTCACATTGCTACTCATCTAATCCCAACCACTGCTCAGACCTGTACCACAACTTAATCAGAACAATTTTTGAACAGTTATTAGCAGTCAGAAGAAATCTACTGTTGTTGGTTAGTGAGGAGCTCATCTCCACAATGTCAACAACATGTTTTGTATAATGGTTTTAAAATACGGCCAGTGCCTTTTTGGTCTATGTTAAGCCCTATAAATTTAATAAAGTATGTTTCCACTGCTGTTAAATTAGTGGTGCAGTTTGCCTAATAAAATATGTTTTGCTGTCCTGGTTTTATGGGCGAAGTAATAAACTACAGTTTCTAAAAGCAGCTTGATACAGTACAAAAAGCCTTTACAAGTTTCTACTTAGATTCTAGTCAAAAATAATAAGGCACAGATTATTTTTAGATTAAAGACCATATGTTAGACAATAGACATTTTGAAAAACACTGTGCTTTTCATAATTATGTTCAGGTGCTGTTTTCTAATTCTACCCTACAACTGTAAGATATTCATTTGTCGGTTATGGGTGGGAAGAAGGAATATAGAGATACACAATATGCGGAAAAATACAGAGAGATGTTAATCTGCTGTGATTTATTAGATTCTTGATCAGTTCTTATATGCCCTCCTCTCTGCACCCCACCCCTGAGACAGAACAAGAGGCTATTTCCTCTTTTTCCTCTTGTTTACATTTTACAATGCATTTTTCCACCTGTGTGTTTACGAATGAAAAAAAAGAAGGGTAAAAAAAAGTAAATGACTTCTGCTCTTTTCCCAAAATATATGAAGAAATGCCTCCACTAAAAAATGTCCAAACCAACCAGGATCTCCATGTAAAAGGA
Organism: Struthidea cinerea; assembly: GCA_013397865.1. Lineage (NCBI taxonomy): Eukaryota > Metazoa > Chordata > Aves > Passeriformes > Corcoracidae > Struthidea > Struthidea cinerea. The sequence continues at coordinate 479,031 of VZTI01002788.1, forward strand.
ATCACAAAGAACAATCTGTGTCTACATGGGACATTAATGATTTTTTAAGAGAGTGAATTTAAAAAGTGAATAATTCAAATGATATGGTGGCTAAATCTTGACAGACTCTGAACTTGGTGGAGACTATATAGGTCAATAGCTCTAAATCTTTCATAGCTAGGTTCTTGATTATTCTCCTAAAAAGAAGTATTTATGCACACGATTCAAGATTTTTTTTTTTTTTTGTATGGTGCAAATACAAAGAGCTTTCAGGTGCGGCATGAAACAAACAAGGGTGGACCTAACCTTAAACATCTGCAAGTTACGGATGTTCTCTGTGTTCAGTCTTGTGTCTTTTCCTGCCTCCCACGGAGCATTTTATCACCTTCAAAATTGTGTGCTTAAGGTAAGTAATATGAATCATTTCTTAAGCAAATCACTCTCAAATGTCTACTCAAGTTGCTTGCACAACTAACTTAATTTAGATTGCAAATGCTTAAGGTTAAGCAAACATATATACATATATATATGTGTTCTCTTTAATGTTTTTATGCATTTAATGCCTAAAATTGTCATATACTTAAATCCTGTTGCAGTCTCCTAGGGGATTTAAACACATTTATGTGCAATTCTTTATTGATTCATTTGCAGTTAATCAACAATTAAGGCTAGATTTGTGAAAGCGTTGAAGAAGCCTTTTTTGCCTGTTTTCTTGGGTGTTTTTTCTAGATATAATATTTCAGCCAATAAATTGAAACATTTTGATCTTTCTCCAAATTTTCCTTGAAACATTGGATCATCATTTAGAACTTGGTGCAGAATTCTTACAAGACTCTGAGAAAAGAAGTATATCTTACCTCAAAAGAGGTTGGTATTTTTTGTGACACAAGGGATCATCTGCCAAAATGAAAAGCTGTGTGGCAATGAGAAAAGAAAAGTTAAAAAATGAGAAATTTCAGTCCAGGATCAAAATGGACAGCACAAGGAAATCTATGTGATCTTTTTTTCACTGTTTGTTCAGTTCTATATTTTTTTCCTCATTCAGAATTTTGTGCAGATGAAAAATTAAATTTGCCTTGAATTGGTTTGGTGATTTAAGAGCCTTTCCTTAAGATATGAGATGGCTGCTCGCGAGATGGCTTTTCCCAGGCTTCACAGCTTAGAAACAACCTTTTATATGGTGATAAAATCCAAAGTGTCCCCTGGCCACCAGAATATAGAGTACCTTGTTGCAATGATTTCCAAATTTATACAACAGCTAAAATAGTAGACCCTTGTCTTTCATCAGAAAGCCCTCTTAGCCTATTGTACAAGACTTCTCTGAAATATGGAAGACAGGAGGGCAAAACGTTTTTGAAAAAGTGAGGTTTTGAACTTAGTATAACACTGTCCGTTATATAAGTTCTAAACATTAAATTATTAAGTGGAATATAATCAAGATTTTTAGACATCTTGCAAGTCTTCAGTGTGGGTTAGGTGATGAAATAGATTTATTTGACACTTGTCAGCAGAAAAGCAAACATTTAGCTCATAGTAGATTTAGCTGATGAGGGAAAAGGTGAGTCTTAAGGCTACTGCAAGAGAATAGGGAGCAGTGTTCTTTTTTCAAGGACTTTTGTATTGTCTAAAATTAATAGTGTTTAAAAGCACTTGGTCTGGTTTAACAGTATAATACTAAATTCCAATTTTTAAATCATGAGGCTTATATTTCTTTGAAACAATGAGTGCAATGTTGCAGTGAGCCATGGCCAGAGCCATGGTCAGCAGGACCAAGCAGACCAACAGGTCCAGTGGTTTGATGCCTCCACAGCACGAGGACAGTGAGCACACAAAAGGCTGTGTGGAGCGCACTGACCACTGGCTGCTGCCTTCCCTCCTCATTATAGTTCATATTTGGGTATTTCTCTGGAAAGTTCTGTGTTACTCGGTTGGTAAGTGGCCCATGTTAATCCTCTACCCCCCACTCCTTCTCCCATTTGCCCTAATCCCTTCTCCCCACTTTTGTAAGACTCCATAACTGATATTTTATTGGTTACTGTATGTTCTCCACGCCTATTATGTAGGGGTATAAAACCCCGCACCCGCTTAATTTTATCGGCTCTCCTCGTGGCTTCTCCCGGGAATAAACCCTTCCCTGTCCCACGAGGAAGTCCTTCCCCTTTTTTTCTTCCTCCTTCGTGCACCCTGCCATCAGTAGGCAAGGTGAACCCGAGCTGGTGCTTCGCCTGCCCTCCAGCGCTGCGATCGGCTTCCGTCGCCCACACCTGGGGCAGGTAGAACATTGCCGAGTGCTGAAATAGCGTGCTAGCCGGCACAGCACCGTGGCAGTGCAAGACATAATGTCGATAAGGTTTAAGAATACTGTTTCTTCAGGTAGATCCACAGTGTGCTGAGATGTAGTGACTGTCTGTCAGAAATTCTGTAAGAGTAGGAAATCACAGCTCATCAGGCCTGACTTTGCAAATAGCCTTTTAGTGGTGCTAAATCCAGCACTGAATGGCACCCAAAAAGCATCAATATGAATATCAGCCAGTAGCATTTTCCTTTAAAAACATCCTTGTTTCAGGCAAGTTTGCAGAATACTACGTTCAAGGTGGGCATATGTCAAAAATATTCAATTAAATATCAGGAAATCATTACAACTCCATTTGCTACTTGTACCATGTGTTTGAATTGCATATTTTTTGTCAGTACAAGGAGAGGTAAAAGGTCAGGTCTTTTCCTGCAAATGAGGGGGTCAGTTTTCAGAAGGAACATTCAGTATATTAATATATCACCCCTCAAGCCAGACCTTGAGGAGTGGAGAAAATGTATGGAATTTGACAAGAACAAGATCAGTTTCCAGAAAGAATTAGGTCAGTTTCCAGAAGGACATTGCAAGTATTTTCTACTGTTTCCTTCCTTTATGAATTTTGTTCACAATTTTATGAAGCAGTATCTTACTCTGGCCCTTGTTGGAGTAAACTTACTAAACATTTTAAATAGTAAAAAGTTATCTTAAATTTCTTTGAAAAACACTGAGAACTTCTTTTCTTAGGGATCAGTGAACTAACTGTGCAACTCTTTATAAAAGTGTGTCTTGAGACCTTTGTGTTCTTTTGTATGTGTTACTGAAGTGTTATTTGGAAAGAAGAAGGAAGTGAGATGAAAATTAGGACCTGAAAATAGTTATATGTATTATAAACACTAACAAGATATAAAGATCTGTATTGCTGGGTTCGCTTTTGTGTAGAAAAGTTAAGCTGAGATTTGTTTTATGTCATCCCTTTGAAACTTAGATCCTTCAAGAAGATTTTCATTGATTTCATTTTCTTTGCACTTTACCATCAGCTATATTGATAGAACAACTGTGTATATCTCCAAATAACTCCTGCAATAAAGCAAAAGAAGAAATACATTTTGCTCCATCTAAAGCTTCTCTCCCCAGTTATGTTTTTCAAAAGGTAAACCTTACTTCTCTAAGGTGATCTCAGGGTCTTTAAGAGGAAATTCCAATTATCAGGCAGGGAATGAACAGCGGCTGGAATACAGGAAGAGGTGGCTTAGTGAAAAAGGTAATACACAGTTTCATTCTTGAATAAAAGAGATCAAACAGTGGAAGATTCATTCCTGCTTTTGAATAAAGGCACTGGACTAACTTCATTTAAGTTGCTGATTACAATTTCCAAATTTCTTCAGTGTTTTCCTGAACCTGAATATACGGTGGACAGGTGGCAGGTCTGGCAGCCACATTTCCCAGCTTCACAAGAGCAGACCAGCTCTGTGAGCACTGGTGTTGTTATACCACACACAGAGGGTGAGGACACTCTCTTCATGCATTTGTTGATATGGAAGTTCTGTGTGCATAGCTCCAAGGCTTGAGAACGCTGGGAATAAAGTGGAGGATATCACACTGAAGCAATGCCTGAACCTCTTTAAGAACTATCCTTATTGTGACTTCAGAAACACATACGTCTTTCCTCCTGTGAAATGCATGCTTCTAACCCACAGACACACCTCGGACACTAAAATAACTGATCTGCACTTCTGAAGTCTTGAGAAGAGTGTATTTTTTACTCAGACTAATGACAGTTCTTGGCCTTTGGTAAATAAACCATTTAGAATTCTAAATGAATGGATGTTGAGGACTACTTTCAAGAATCCCTTAAAATAAACAAAAAAATCCCAAATAATTACCCAAAATTTGTTAGGATTCTGTTAATTATTGTCTGTGGCTTTGTGAAGAAGTCTCAGATACATCTGGAATTCACAAACTAACACAAATTTTAGGACAAATTTTGGTATGTCCACCATTTTGTACATAGCTAGCTTACTACTCATGTTCTCATTCCTGTCTTTAATAATAGTGATTCAGTTGTCAAATTAATGAACAATATTTCACCACGACTTAGACGAATACTACACAACATGAATAGCAAATTATCGAAGTGTACTGTTCAAATGCGAAGCCTAAATGAAAAAAAAAAAGCATCTAATTACTCATTGTAATAATTATAATTATAAGAGTGACTTGGATGCATGATTGATTTGTGACTTGTTCACACCAACAAAATCTTTCAATCATAACACAGACACTCAAGTATGCAGATTGTATATGACTGTATAGATTAAATACAGAGATGAATGAAGAAAATATGAAAATATGAAAAATCATCAGAATGTGTCAAATATTTAATTGAACTCTATTTCTGTCTCAGTGTCACCTTTGAATAAAAACAATTCAAACCACCTTTTCCTCTCAAAATCTTCTAGTCAATAAAGAAACATCTAGAAAAGAGCAAAAGCAGACATGTTTCAGCTGCATTGCCAAACACACTACGCTTTCTTTTCTTCAAGGGAAACCAATAATAGGTAGCACACTTAGCATGAAAGTGATCATGCTAATGAGATGATGTCATGTTTGTTGTGAGATCATTATCCCAAGGACTATGTTAATACATTCAATAAGCCTCCTGTGAACACTGTGTGGTGGCTGCCCTCTTGGTTGGTACAGCAGCAATTTAACCAGGGACAGCCAAAGATAAACACCTGATTTGTCTCTTGGTGACCTGGGGTTTCACCACTGGGGATGTAACAAGGCGAGGTCGCCAGAGAGTGGGGTTTGTAGGTAGACTTGAATGAGCACTGGGCTTGTCCATGTTGTAAGAACTTTCAACATTTTAAAAGACATCAATCATCAGGAGAGAAAAAAGGAAAAGGAAAAGGAAAAGGAAAAGGAAAAGCAGAAAAAAAAAAAGAGTAGGGAAAAAACCACCAAGTCAACTAAAGCATCTTTCTGACAGTTTTTAAAAGGCTTTTCTTACCACTTTTTATATTTAATAAATGATAAAATCACACTTACTCCTAAACAATGGAATATGCTTACATGAACATACTGTAGATTTCATTTTAGAAAGCATGTTGAAATACATTCTTCTTGCAATTTCTGTTCCATTTCTTCCAACAAGCCCTGAGAAAAGCATCTCAAGAAGGTAAGAAACCAATTTCTTCTGAAAAGAATCATAATTCATAGTTATACAAAATTATTTCTTTAAAAATAACTTGAATTGCTCTCTCTATAAAACAATCTTCACTGAGTCACTTGTCTGACAAAAATTTAGTGCTAAGGAAATACTTACAGATTTTCTGAATCTCAGTTTGAGTAATCATGCAAGTAATCAATATTTGTTTCATCTCTCTAATCAATCTGTGCCCTAAGTACTTTGCTAGGTATTATAGACAGGGAACTCTTCCCCCTAAAATCTTACCAGGAGGACAAAGGAAATATGATGAGAAAGTACACATGGTTGCAGGAGTTTTTTCTCTGATATGATTCTCACTTTAGTAATACAAAAACCCCAATATATTTTCGTGCCCTTCAGTGTTTGGATACAATAGACTCACTCTGTATTTGAACCTAAGCAAATGAGAATTAAACTGGGCTTTTAGTCTTTCTATTCAGCTTTAGAAATGACAAGCCTGAAGAACATACAGTATGATTTCCTTTTACTACTGAATAGTAATCTCTTCCAACACTTATACATGCATTTGTACCTATCTATTGGAGAAGAAATTTATTGTGAGGAGAAATGAAAAAAAAAACAAAAACCAGCAAACCCCCTCTTCACCTCCCCATAGTTAATGAGATTAATTCCATTGTGCCAATGCGTTAACTTTGCACTTTTCTTTCACATATTTCTGTGCTATTTTGTATATTCAGGTTGTGGTGGAAGAAAAACCATTTAGTCTCATAGGCAAAGAGAATGGACTGACTTGGATAATCTCAGTATTTTGACACTCTGGCCCTTCAGGCTTAAGCATGGAAGACACTAATAGGAAGAAAGAAAAACCACCCCACCAATAACTGGAAGTGATATCGTGCAGTGCCACTGCCTCAATGCCTCACTTTGGCATGGACTGTGCCATGGAGAAAGCATGCAGAGCAGGGTTTGACACAGCAGATCTGTTGTCCCAGAGGCAGCCCTGCCTCTTCTGCCTCTTTGTGCAGGGTTATTATCCTGCTAATGGGTCTGAAATTCTTCCCCATACCACCAGCTCCAAACAGCAGCAAATTCCTTCTTAACGCTGCTGAGTGAGTTGGCATGTGAAAGCAGATATCAAAGTTCAGATGCTTAACTTCATTCTTAATTATCTGATGCTACATCTAACTGAGCTGCCCAAGTTAGGATTGTCCTTACCAAGTAAGGTGAGAGAAATCCCTCCAGGAGGTCATCATCCTGCACACCTTCAGAAGAGCTTATAGGATGCAGTAAGCAGCCCTTGAAAGTGCTTATCTTTTATTCTTAGAGATAGTCACTACACCAGTCAAAACTTCAATTTCTAACTCTGAGGAAACTATTTGAGACTAAGCTTAAATTTTGCATGAACAAGAAAATCCTATTGTGTTCTACAGACTGGGGGGTTCGTGTTATGAAATTATTAAAATGCTGTATAAAAATGTTAACAGGAAAACTGACTGCAAAAGAGTATGGCCTGCGATAAACATATGTGGGTGAAAAGGGGAGACAGACAATTTCATGTTCCACAGCACTGGAAGCAAGAGCAGCTTACTTATCTGCAGTAACTAGACATGATCAGTAGCGAGGAAAATAAAATGAAAAAGTAAAAACAAGAGGTCACACAAAAGCTTTGCAAACTGAAAGGGCTTGGGAGTCCTAGCCAGTGAAAACAACACCTGTGAAGGTAAATAATAAACATAACCAGCAAAAATATGCTTCTCACATATCAAAACTACATATTTATGAGTGAGCAAAGATAAAAGGTTTTAGCAATTTTAGTGCGCTTTGGTGCATTTTTTCAATGGTTGTCTATCAGGTTTTTTATAGAATTTTGGTCCCCCCATTGCCCTCAGCTTCCATTCTAGTTTTTTAACTATGTCTCTGTATATTGGGTTTGTATGGCCAGAGTTTGCTAGCAGGGGGACTACAGGGATGGCTTCTGTGAGAAGCTGCCAGAAGGTACCCCTGTGTCCAGCAGAGTCAATGCCAGGCAGCTCCAGGATGGACCCTGGCCAAAACCAAAGCAATCAAAAGCAACAGCAATGCCTCTGTGATAACATATTTAAGAAAGAGAAAAAGATATTATGCTGAAGTATTTGTGGTCAGAGAAGAGCCGAGTGAGAATCTGTGAGAGGAGCAGCCCTGCAGACACCCAGGTCAGTGCAGAAGGAGGGGCAGGAGCTGCTCCAGGCTATGGAGCTCAGATTCCCCTGCAGCCCCTGGAGCAGCCCATGGTGAGGCAGCTGTGCCCCTGCAGCCCAGGGAGGGCATGGGGGAGCAGAGATCCACCTGCAGCCCCTGGAAGAGCCCAGGATGGAACAGGGGCATGCCCAGAGGACACTGGGACCCCATGGGAATCCCTGCTCAAGCAGGATCCAGGCAGGGCCGGTGGACATGTGGAGAGACGAGCCCAGGCTGGAGCAAGTTTGCTTGTAACCTGTGGAGAACCCACACTGGAGCAGCCTGTTCCTGAAGGACTGCAGCCGTGGAAGAGTGAGCCACTCTGGAGCACGTTGTGGAGAATTGTAGCCACGGGATGGACTCATATCAGAGCAGTTCATGGAGTACTGTCTCCCATGGGAGGGACCCCTCACTGAAGCAGGGGAAGGGTTCTGAATTCTCTCCCTGAGCAGCAGCAGAAACAATGTGTGATGAACCGCCCATAACCCCCATTCCCATCTCCCTGCGGTGCTGGAGGGGAGGAGGGAGAGACTAGAAAAGAGCAAGGGGATGGAGGAAGATGTTTTCATTTTATTTCTCATTATTTCCTCTTATTTTGTTGGTAATAAATTCAATTAATATACCCAAGTCAAGTCCATTTTGCCTGTGTTGGAATTTGATGAGCAATTTCTCCCTGTCCTTATCCCAACTCATGAACCTTTTCTATATTTTCTCACCCCTGTGCAGATATGGAGGGGATTAAGAGACCAGCTTTGGTGGGTGCCTGGCATCCAGCCAGGGTCAACCCACTACCCTCTTATTTTTGATTCAAAACAAAACAAAAGCACAAAATAATATTTCCTACTTGGCCAAACTCAGAGTGAACCAAATATCAGAACTACATCTGTGTGGATAGAAACTTTCAAGTTATATTTAATAGAACAAGCCCTGAATTATTCCATGATAAGCAACACAATACTGATCCACATCACCTGAAATTTTAACCCCAAAGCTGATGAATTATCTGCCTTTTAAACTTTTTTGCTCTTATTCAAAATAATTATGTTAGCACGAATTTGAGACTTTCAAACTTCAAATACTTGTCAATATCTCTGAAAACACATCACATTCCAAAGGTTGCCTTGAACCCCATTAATCTGTTATCAATAAACAGGATTTTATTCCCTGCTAGGCAAAAACGGTTAGTGATCCTTGATGTAGAAGACAGCAATTGAGGCACTCTGAGTGAAGACAATAAAACTGATTTTAGAGCTTGACCTCTCTTCTTGCTGAAAGAGGGTGAACCAAGACTGCTTGGCACAGGATTCTCTTCGCTTTGCAAAAAAAGCTGTTCTTTTTAGAGGAAAGGTAAAGCTCCTTCCATAGGACAAGGGTAAAGCACCATGTTTTGGGAGGTTCACTGTCCAAGACAGACATTACTGGAAAGAACAAGGCCACAAATACTGGAAGGTATATAGTGATAAAAAGAGAGCATATAAATAAAGGGCAGGCAGCTGAAGAAAAAAGCTATGGGCTGATGAAAACCCCTCAGTAAAATTAGCAAATATCCTTGATAATAGAGGAAGGTATAAAGATTGCACCCATTTTGCAAGTATGAGTTACTCTTTAGTGTCTGCATTTAACAATAAGTTCCTTGTCCCAATTATATACTTTAAAAATTAATTGAGCACACCCAATTTCCTGTCCCTTTGCTGTCACTGCATCACTGTTGCATGAGGTACCTGTTTATAGCTAAATGTCCATCTTACCCTGGGCTTTATGGTAACATGGTTACAAATTTTACTTGAAGCTCTGAGAAAAACTGGAAACAAACAAATCCCAGTCATTGTGATCCTCTTGTGTTTTTTTTTTTTTTTTTTTTTTTTTTTTAATTTTATTTTACTTTTCAGTAATTTCTCAGTTTTAATAAAAAAAAGAATCTACATTCAAAGCTGAGGCTTTGCAGTTTGCAGCTAAATGAACGGAAGCAAAGATTTTTTCAGGAGAAAATTAACTGATGAAAATTACTATGGTGAAGTGTACGAGGCAACAGCATAGAAGATGCAGATTTTGGGCTCTGTGCTGTTGCACTATTAAATTTACTGTTGTAAATGCTTGAGGGAAGGCAGGAGTTCCTCCATCCACGTTCAACAGGGCTCATTAGCTCTTGCACAAAAATACAAATTCATGGCTGTAGAGCTCCAGAGGGGAGCTGACTGCAATGTAACCATCCATGTGGCAGGGTTATATGAGCAGTGTTCAACAAGTCCACGCACACCCATGGCTGTAAAAGTAGTTTCCTTCATGGAAACTTTGGTGGGATTCAGCTCCAGATGTAGAAACCTCCGTCAGTGATCTGTGAAGCTGGGGAGCAAGGAAAGTTTACCAAGCTCCATGATCTCCACTGATTTTCCAAATTTTTTGCTGACATACGGGACTAGAACACATTGACGTGCCCTTTGGTTTCCCTACTAACCTCCCATGACTCTGTCAAGAAGGTGCATGAAATTAATTTATGGTCAGGACACCCATAGCGGGACTCATCACCCATTTTTTGATCTCTGTGTTACAGATGTCTGTGAATCCCACTGCTAAATTTGGGTGATATTCAGGTAAGGTATCTTATATGTTTGCTCTCTTCAAGCTGGTCATCAGACTCATTTATGGCTGCACATTCAATGATTTTTGGTAGCTGACATGCACTCTTCTGTGAAGACAAATTCTTGCTGAGGTGCGCTGACACTGAAAGTTTTTGCATGGGCTTTAGCTAGCCCTATAGCTCTCCCAGTCATGATATGACCAGTCAATGTGGCCAGCAGGACGAAGGAGGGGATTCTGCCCCTCTGTTTCCCTTTGGTGAGACCTCACCTGCAGTGCTGCATCCAGCTCTGGGGTCCCAGCACAGGAGGGACAGGGACCTGTTGGAGTAAGTCCAGAGGAGGCCACCAAGGTGATCAGAGGGATGGAGCACCTCTGCCATGAGGAAAGGAGGAAAGGCTGAGAGAATTGGGATTGTTCAGACTGGAAAAGAGAAGGCTTTGGGGTAACTTAATTGTGGCCTTCCAGTACCTGAATGGAACTTATAGGCAAGATAGGGCAAGATTGTGCACAAAAGTAGGTAGTGACAGGATGAGAGGGACTGGGTTTGAATTGAAATGGAGTAGATTTACATCAAACATTTGTAAAAAAATTCTTGACTGTAAAGGTGGTGAGGCCCTGGCACAGGATGCCCAGACAAGCCGTGGCTGCCCCATCCCTGGAAGTGTCCAGGGCCAGGTTGGATGGGGCTCTGAGCAAGCTGGTCCAGTGGAAATTGTTCTTGTCCATAGCAGCATTGTTGGAGCTAGGTGATCTTCAAGGTCCCCTCCAAGGCAAATCATTTTATGATTCTATTTTATTTTTCCCCAAGAAGTCCAAATAAGAAATTATTTGAGACACCAGACCCAAAGGAAGAGGTTATTCCTGAGTAATATACATATTTGTCATAACTGGTTTTTACACAGGTGTTAAAAGATGTTTTCAGCTGAACTGTCCCATGGATTCCAAATACTACATATTCCAGATTTCTCATGCTCTCCCTCTGGGAGTGAGGTGGCACAGATTAGCTTTCTTGCTACGAAAATAAAGCAAAAATTATGGAGCCACTTTAAAAGGAAAAATGGGAGATTAAAGCAAAATAATACTGTAGCTTGAGAGGGCAAACTCTATAAAGACACTGTACCTTTCTCTCTAACCGCACAGAGCACATTAAGATCATAACATTCTATGTCTTTTTGGGCTTTGGGAAAAGCAGGCAGTTCCCTGAACAGCAGAATAAATGAAACCTTCTTTCCTATGTTTGTTCTGCTTGAAATTAAGTTCTCTAATATCTAATCTCGTGCAAATTAAGACTCATAATTTTTGTCATTTCATGTTTATTTCTAAACTTTCCTGAAATGGATATTTTTCAAGGTCTAATAAAAATCATGCATATAAAATATATGAGAACACTGCTCTTTTGTTAAATTTAACCAAAATTCAAATATTGCTTCAGTATATTCAATATCAAATATTTTCAGAGCTACTGTAAAGGAGCAGTAGAAAGGAAGACATAAAGATGCAGATACACCAACATAGAAACGTGATTGTAAATGCTTTATTTCCTTTGGGAATTAGGTCCACACTGCAGATATGAGTCAGAGATCTTTCCTCTTCCTTTGATCACATTTCCTCACATCTTTTCAATTTGTCTGTTATTGCTGTCCCCAGAAAAAAAACACAGTTTTAGCTGAATTGAGAGGCACAAGCTAGTGCAAAATTTAAATAAAGTTATCTAATATTGCTGGTGGTCCTTTCTTGAAATGAGTTTGTATGATGAATCCAATGTGGTATGTGTGCCTGGACTGCCTAGAACCATCCCATTTCTCTCACCGCAAATTTAAACACTCTAAAATTTTGAAATTTAATTTTCATTTGTGCTTTGTTCAATTTCTTCCTGCATAGTGTTCATTTGGCAAGAATAAGATTTCCAGAAACCCTAGTGGTAATAAGAAACACCAGCTTTTGTTGAGAAAATCAGAATATAATTGTTACCTAAGGTATTTCAAAATAGCACACAACAATTAAGGTTTGAAATAACCTAACTGCTAAGTACATCGCATTATTTCAGTATAGCCAGTTGCACAACAAGAAAAGGGTTAAATATGATTACAGGTAGCACAACAAAATCTTTGTTTCTTTCTAACAGATGTATTTTTACCAACTTGGTATTCCCTCCAGGACCCACCAAAATTCTGTGAAAGTCAGGAAATTGTTTTGCTTAGTGTTGGAGAAAATGTATTTATGTTCTTCAGCTGAAGTTACTGGCCTCAAGTATCTGGTTGTTGCAGCTCAGAGAGAAGGGGGAAAAAAGAAAGGGAGGGGTGGGGAGAAGGAAGGAAGGAAGGAAGGAAGGAAGGAAGGAAGGAAGGAAGGAAGGAAGGAAGGAAGTCTCTGTTTTATTTGACACAAGTCAGGGTATTGAGTCACTTAGTGCAGACAGGGTTATGGTATTGAATGAAGGTGTCTGTGAATCATAGGAGAATTAACACAATGCAATCCTTTTTCCAGTTGAGGCAGGCTTGTAAGGTTATTCTTTTTCTCAAACCTTAGAAATAAATAAATAAATAAATGTATGAGAAAAAGATGCACAGTACATATTTGCACAGGAAAAAAATTGATTTTGAATGTGATCTGGCTCAGATGTTCAGCAAGAATCGAAAAGGAGGGATACATCTTAAGGAATCATATTACATAGAAAAATGTCTTTAGACAAATGCTAGAAGGGAAAAAAAGCCCGTAAAACCCAGAAAGAGAAAAGACTGGACTGAATAAAAGGAAAAAAGGCTGTGCTTAGTGTCACTGAATTCAGTAAGTGATTACACGACACACGGTTCATTCAGGACCTAGCGAGTGATCTACAGCCTGTGTTCTGCAGGAGGTCAGAATGGAGATTAAAGTGACCTTTTCTAGCCTCAAATTCTATGAATCCAGTTCTGAACCTAGGGTCCCAATGGAAACTAAGTGACGATATAGAGTCTTTGGAGTAAGCTAACCTATGGTTGATGGATGGTTTTACTTCTTTATTTCCATAGAGTCCCCCACCACATTACTCACACAAAACAACTTTCTCACTTGTGACATTCAAAACTTTTACAGACAAAGGAGCAATGGGTATACATAACCACAAGTACCTCCAGGCTGGAAATTAGGAAAGGTTTTAAAACTACTGGGAGATACAGTTTCTGGAGCAACTTTAAAAAAACAAGTGATACAGGAATGCACTTGAAGATGGAACTTTATATGTTCAAGTGCAAAGCAAAAAAAAAAAAAAAAACACCCAAGATCTGCAATAGCAGGGAGCTGGACTAAGCAGTTGATAAGATTTGGTCAAGTTTTGTTTCTTATGCTCCTAAATCTTTGGAAATGACAGTATATATTTTCCAGTGTCACATAATGACTGAGACACAGAAAACTTTTTGTTTTCAAGATGAGCTAAATTCTGCACGAGCAAACACTGCCTTAACACATTCATTTTAAAACTCACAGTGGAAGAGACAAAGCTGCATGGATTGTTTGGAACAGCAAATCCCACCTTTAGATATTGTGTACCCTTTCCTCCCTCTCTTTCCAGTCAGCTGTCTTCATGGCCCCTTATTTAAATGGCAGGCACTCACTGGACTAGGTCCAACAACCTCAATTTCTACTCTGAACCCACTTCTGTACTCTCACACCGGGGTAGACAGAGAAAATATGGGCATAGACAGGGTTAATCCTGAAAGACTACAAGGGGGAAAAAAAAAAAAACCCTGTGTAGAGTGGGAAATTAGTCAGCAGAGACCTGACAAAGTGCTTCCTACACATGCTGTTCTGTCAGGCTGCACAGCTTCTTCTGCTTCAGAGGTAATTACATAGATTTTCTGTCTTGTACTTGCAAAAACACAGCACAGCACTCCACCACTGCTTGTAGCTCAGTGCTTCAGGGCTCCAGCTGCATGGGGCTGGAAAATGTTTACACAATTTCTTTTAAGATTTTTAAACCACAGTAAGGGATGTGGCTAACTCTTCATCTGAGGGGGCATATGAAAGAGTCCCCTCTGAAGCTCGACTTGGGTGAAGGGAAGGACTTCCTTGTAAGGCAATATAATTATCTCTCTCAAGGAAATGGCTCCTGCCACACAAGAAATCAAACAATAAATGTTTCTGAATGTTTTAACTAGAGAGGACTCAAAAGAATTTGGGCATTGATCTGGATTTCAAATTCTCACTGTTTCAGATCCAGAATACTGGTCTTAAATCCATTGTCAATTCTATACAATAGTTTTCTGGGACCCTCTAAGAAATACATCCATTCTTTTAGATTTGACACTTGCACAAATAAACATGTTAAACATACAGACAAGGTGTTTATCATTAAAAACAATATCTGTGAATATGTATCTTCCTCCCTCATTACTTTGAACTGCTTCAATAATTTTGTGGTTACTGCAGTACTGAGATGAGTATTTCAAATAATCTGTAAATTCAGATTTAAATATTCATTCAATGCTTGCAACATGCACTGTCATTAGACGTTGGGAATGGAATGTCCAAATTTTTTTGAAGACATTTCTATAGTTTAGTATAAATTTAATGATTTTTTCTAACATGGAACTGCTTGTGATATGATACAGCAGCTTTAAATAAGTTCAGCTCTATGTACAAATTTTGAGACAATGATAGAGCTACAGAAATAATAAACATAATAATAAAAAATAATAAAATAACCCTAAAATTCAGGGTGAAAGTGACAGAGATAGGCTACCTAATCACCTTGAGATGGGCGAAATTTCTTTTCTGTTCTCTGTGACACACTGTCCACACTCTTAAAAATAATTTCCATGCAGCCCCTGCGTGTGTTTCCATATCTTCACTGTTAGAAAGTCATTCCTGCTGCTTTTGCTCCGTCTTCTTTCAGTTGCTGAATGGAATTGCCCTTATCCATAATGCCAACTTCACTTTCTCTCTCTGTGGCACTGCCTTCAGAATGGCTGAAAAAGTTCACATTTTTCACTCATCCTTCTGTTTCTTTGACTAAAAATGTCTGTATGTTTCTACACTTGTCAAGTTTTCCAGACTTCTGACTATTCTTGAGATCTCAGAAAACCCACTTAAAATCGATTTCCTGAGTTGCAACACTGAAATCAAGCAGATAAATTGAAGTGTACATTTTAAAATAATAAAACCATAGGGAATTTTAATTTTATTTGGTGTTTGTTTTTGCTGATTTTTTTGGGTTTTTTTAACTCATAAAATGAAAAGTTGTGGACAATTTGTGGGAATGGAGACCTGCTTCATTTCCTAAGTATTTCTTCAATTAAACTGCAATTTTTTCCCTTGAGTCACATCTTCACTGTGAAGTCAGTGGTACATTATGACAGTTGTTGTCTACATTACACAGAATTCCAGAATGGATCAGGTTGGAAGGGACCAGAGTGGCTGATCTGGTCCAACCTCCCTGCTCAAGCAGGGTCATCCCAAAACATATTGCACAGGGTGGTGTTCAGATGGTTCTGGAATATCTCTGGGGAGGGAAACTCCACACCCTCTCTGGAAAAGCTGTTCCAATGTGTGGTCACTTGATACTTATACTTAATTTTCAACCCTAGAGGAAGGAATGTGTAACTAAGTGCATTACAAAAGCCTAAAATAATGAAACTATTTGATTAGAGTAGGACATTTGCTTTGTCTTTCAGCACTCATAATATCTTTTTCTTTCTCTATTTTCTGTCATGTTTATTTTCATCACAATCATGACTTATGCATCCTTTTATACTGCATCAATCTGTCATCTCCAAAGACAAACAGTTCTTTTTACCTGGTGGCAGATATTTGGCTCCTAAACAATTTCTCTTCTCATTGTGACCTTGCTTCAGGCTGAGATATGAAGAGGAGGGAATGGAAAAAGAAAAGGGAAAAGGAAAAAAAAAGGAAAAATGCAAAAAGGCAAAGAGAAACACTTCTGAGGGGAAAAGGTGAGGTCAGACCTCAGTCCTTTAGAAAATGTCATCTGATTTCAATAGGAACTGTACAAGGCATGAAGGAGGATCAAAGCAGGGTTTAATCATTGCATTTCATGATGGTTTTTTCCCATTTTTTTCAGGTTTTGGTATTTTCAGGAGCTATTTCTCACATTTTTTTCAGGTACACAGATTTTTCTGTGTGGGCAGAGGGTGAGAAGCTGACAGCATAACTTCGCCACTGGTAAATAGGAAAGATTTTCTTTAAAACAACTGCTAAGAATTTATGTTGTGTCTAGATAAACTCAATGAAGTTCTATACTAGACAATTCCAATTAGAAAATGCACTTGTTTTAGTGCTTGGAAATAAAGGCAACTAGTTTAAAGGAATTTGCATTCTCACTGGTTAATAATGATTCACTCTAAATTGAGAAGAGGGATTTCTGTTCTCTGTTTTTTGATGGGGGGTGTTTGGGTTTTGGGCTTTTTTTTTTTTGGTTGGTTTTGTTGTGTTTTTTTTTTTTTTTTTTAAGGAATTAATTTATTAGGGAGATTAGTTACACCCACTTCCATGATGGATGGGGGCAATAAGGGTACAGGAATCTGGTTCCTATAACAGATTATTTCTACAGAGTATGTGTTACCTCAATAACTTAAAAATTAAAGAAAATGCAGAAACTAACAGCCATTTAGTAAAAAAATAGAGTCTTTCTCATTGCATAAAAAATTATTATTTTCAGACTGAAGCCCTCTCAGAGTACTTTTACCTAAAAAAAACCAAATTAAAAATCCATGGGCAGAGCTCCTTTAAGAGCCTGTAGGGAAGGTAAGTGGCAAAAACAGAGTCAGAGGGGAAACAGCTTCAAGTAAAAGTTATTATTTCTCTTCTCTTTGTGGGTTTAGGCCTAGATTGGATTGTGCTGCACTTGAAGTTTTGTGTTAGAGGATATTGGACATGTGCTGTTACTCTTTGTCATTAAGATTGTTTTTTATTGCCAGAGTGCAAACCTGCTCTCTCTGTTCTGCAGGTCTTTGATATCTACATAGTGCCTCGGTTTCATCATTCTGCTTTCATCAGGAAGGTATTCAAAATGCTATCTGAGCAATGCGCATTTATTTGCTGAAAGCATCTTGTCATACGATGTCAGTTTAGGAGTGATCATCTCAGCCAACACTGGCAAAATAAAATGCACTTCTTTCTTGCACAAAGTTTAATAATTTCCATCATGAATTTTGGACAGGAAGTAGAATGTTGAGGCTGTGCAAATGTTCTCTGCAATATCACAAAGCACGCACAGGCTCCTGTTTTCACACAAGCTTCAATAGTTTCTCTTCATGAAAGCCAGCGTTTTGCACATTAGAAATCAGATTTTACTCCCAAACTCAGCCAGATTTTGTTCCTAAGATCTCTTTGTGTTGAACTTTTACATTAGATTTGTTTTAAGCTTTTGAAAAATAAAAGTTAGTTTGAGAATGATCTCAGTACAGCTCCTAGAAGACAATTAAAATCTCTCAAGCCATCAACACAATTGTCATTAATTGGCTCCCTTGCTATAGTTCAGTAATGTAAAGGTCATAAAGAGCAGGAGTCTCTTGGAAGATTTTTAATCTGGGGGAGAAAAGGCCTCTTCTACTAGCAATCCAAAAACATTTCATTTTTTTTTTAATGAAGTTATCAAAAATATAATTAGTTATTGTCTCAGGATTTGTTTAGTTGCCCGGCTCTGAGAAAGAGTAAGAAAAAGGGGTTAGGTTAGGAAAAGAGACAAGATTCACCCTATAAGCAGCAATATCTAATCACCTGGTCTCCCAGGTTGTTACAAAAGATCATTTTTAGTCCTGGAAGGTACTAAGGTGTTCCTGGGATGTATTAAACAATATTATTAATGTTATTATTGCTTTGCCTTCCATGAAGTTTCATGTGCTTCATCGAAAGTCAGCCAGGACTGTCCGGTTTTGAACGTGGAAGGCAAATATAAAACAAGAATATAACTGGATATGGAGCAGGCTGACAAGTCTTGTTGGAGCTGGCACATCAGATGATTGCAAAAGTAGAAAAAATGCTATGTCCTCTAGTTCCCAGTCTGCTGTTCTAACTAGTGAATCGAGTTGCCCACATTCATTTCTTTCTAACCATAAGTTACAGAAGAAAAATAATGGCTGCAAAATGGGAGAGAGAAAACTAAACCAGTAGAAAAATACTTGCTTATCACTATACTGATAACAGCATCACTCATGAGAAATAGGTTTGTTTTTTTAATTTTATTTTATTTGTAAACTGGTTGACAGCAGTCATTTAAGAGGTGGAATTTTATTGGGATTTCTTGAACAGCAATATCCAAGACAAAAGGAATTGTGACAAAAAACAGTTATAAAAAGATTCATAGAAAAATAAAAGAGGCTGTTTTTGTTTGGTTTAGTTTTATTTTTTTCTCTTAACATTGCATGCCCTATTACTTCCACTTGTTACTAAGAAGAAAAAAGATAACTCCTATCTAAAGAATTATTTATTTCAGTATATTTTCAATTCAAATAAACAGTCTACCTTCAACAGTGAAATTTATAAACGAAATAAAAATGGCAAGGTTTTTTCCTTCTTTACTCTCCTTCTTTTATTTATATAACCACAATCAGACAAACTATAATGCTATCTAAACAACAACACACATTAAGAAACAAATAAAGATCAATAGCTATAATTTGACACACATACACTGTTCACTGTGAAAACATCAATAGTACAAAAGCTTCATGGGCATAGCAAGGAAAAATCTGTTTGGTAGATGGTGTTGGCAGAAGATTAAATAACCACGTGTCAGAAAGAATAAAAAAAAAATTCAATAAACTGACTGCATACTGGAGATGTGCAAGTACTTTGAGCTAAACTGTTAGTATTAATAATAAGTAAATTATCTTTGTCTTCCAGTCATTCAACTGCTTCATGAACAAATATTTTGGCTCGGATCTCTGATATTCAAACACATAATGTCTTTCCTATCTGCCGAAGGACTGCTATTGAAAGACAGAGAAACAGGAAATGACTTGCACGTTGGACGATGATATCTTGAGCTGCAATTTCATAAACAGTACTATAGGTGACTATTCATCTTGTCCTGATCCCTAACACTCTGAAGGAATCATGAGAGAGAGATGCAGCCAGCAACTATTTGGCCAGGAAGAAAAGAGACACAAAGTTGATGGAAAGCATCTAACAGAAAGTAGAATTAAGGTTCAGGGCTGAATCACCATGTCCCGCAGGTGCACATCGAACCCTCCTATTGAATCTCACGGTGTTACTCTGAGATATACACTTAGGGATACGCTTAAAAGCATCTAGGATCATGCTTTCAATGTCTTAGCTATCCATTATTCATGACATTATTTCAAAGTGCTAAGTGGTTGGTAAGACCGCAAGTCTTTAATATCTGCTTACCACGTAACTCCATTCCTTTGACCATTGTACCTAATCCGCAAAAGCTTTCTCATTAGCTTGTTTTACAAACCGGTCTTTCTTCTTTCTTCTTCAGGCAGTCCTCTGCTTTTTGTTCTTCAGGTGATGGGAATTGTAGTTCTTTTTAATTTCAGTCACAGTTTTGAGTCACAAACATTTAGAAAACTGGTCCCATCAACTTTCCCTTCCTCTCCCTCTTTTTCTCTCTCTCTCTCTCTAAAAAAACACCACAACGCAGGTTGGATCATCCCTTTTGCACTAAAGAGGTTGTGAAAGGGAAGTCCTTCAAACAGAGCTGATATTGTCAACAAAGTTAAAACAAACAAACAAACAAAGAGCATAAAGTTGTTTTGAAATATGAAATATGCATCTCACAAAAAAGGTATTTCCATATTCCTCCTGCATGATGGTTATATATGACAAATGGGTACTTCCACACATAAATTATGCTCCTAAAAGCTACTTTGTATGTACTTGTGCACCTAGTGAGAATTCTGAATATTCACATTTATCTCATGTTTGCTACTATACTGCCAATTCTTCATTTAGTGATGACATAAGTAATGAGATTTCATTGGTTGTGTTTACATTTTTAAAGACTCATAGAGTGATTTGATTATATGCAAATTCAATTGCAACTAAACCAAACAAATGAAAAAAAAAAATCAAAATGTGTTTCAAGCTGCTGTGATTAAGAAGAGGATCAGATCCTGTGTCTTAATTAAAAAAAAAAAAATTAGCATTGCTTTATTGAAATTTCTTTACTGAGGCATTTTTAATTTCAATAAGGCCTGATCTATGATGTCTTAATGTCCATGTCTAGTAATACAGAAATTTAGGAATGGATTAGTGTCTGCAGTTTAAGTTACTTAGTTGAGGCACTGAACTCAGGAACTTACAAATACTAGCCTTTTTGACATTAATGCTAAGATTCAGGTATCTGCACAGGGAAATTCATCCAGCTCAGGATGTCTACCCTCTAGGCACCCAAAGGGAATAGTCAGGTTGATAGGCCTCAGTATTTGTGCCATATCCCCGTATATGTCACATTTAATATTTCTTATATTAGTTAAATTCAGTCCTACCTAAATGTTAAATTCCCAAGACTGTGGACCACAGCAACCGAATTTTCAGGCTTTTTTTTGCTCCCTGTATGTGTTAGCAGTTTGTTCACTGTCCCGGCTGCCAAGGGCTGAGATACATCTCTCACCTATAGCTGATCAGATCTTAGAGACTTTAGAAAGCCATGTGCAGTCTGAGTCCCAACCATCATGAATCTGACAGCTGAAATCAATGAGAATGTCCTTGTTGATATTTCCCAGAGGCGTGATATTGGACTTGTCCTTTTCTGGGTTTCCCATATTGGGCCCAAGAACAACAACTTTTACTGATCTACAAAAAGTGCTGCCATACTCTGGTCCCATTTGTACTTCACCCAAGGATGGTAGCTCATCTGGATAGTTTACTTTAAAAGACAAGAAAATGTTTGGCCTGTCAGATGGTCCAGGTTTAAGCTATACAAGATCTTTTTTGTCTGCTGTGAAAAAAATAATATAATTTACAAATATGTCATTAAGAGCAGCCATGATTTCAACATCAAGTGAGGCTGCTCTAATCTACACTGAGAACCGAATTCAGTCCAACTACTCAGAGAATTCAGTATGAGAAATGCAGTTTGAAAGATTCAAGGCTACAGCTACAATGCTAAAAATGCCCTCCCAAATGTACAGGCCAAATGCTGCAGAAAGGCTTGCACACATATTTCTCTATACAGGTCTCTTCTACTAAAGCCTCAGTTATCATGCTTCTTAGAATCTGGTTTGGCTTTCTTAAGGCTTTTTCTTTTTCTTTTTCTTTTTCTTTTTCTTTTTCTTTTTCTTTTTCTTTTTCTTTTTTTCTTTTTCTTTCTCTTTTTCTTTCTCTTTTCCTTTTTTTTTTTTTTTTAATTCCAATTTTAATTTTTAAGATTTAAAGTTCCTGAAACAACATGAGCGCTGTGCTCATGTGAGTGACTGATATGAGTACCTGATGTGATAAGGTCAAGGGTCTATATCACATTTCTGGCTCATGCAGGATGTGTGGAGCTCTTAATGGTGCAAGGCATGACAGAATAGGGACT
The DNA here is from genome assembly GCA_013397865.1 of Struthidea cinerea. NCBI lineage: Eukaryota > Metazoa > Chordata > Aves > Passeriformes > Corcoracidae > Struthidea > Struthidea cinerea. The sequence continues at coordinate 500,754 of VZTI01002788.1, forward strand.
GCAACACCTGTGCAAGTGCGGAACAGGATGCAGGGCACAGCCTCACACCTCCTGCCCACAGGAATGAGTTGTCCCCAGAACTGTATCAGGATTTCACCCCAAAGGAAAACTACTGGCTTAGTCCTGGAGAAAGAGCCTGTCAACAAACTAACATGAGAATAATTAAGGAACAAGGAGCAAATTCAGGAATTGAAAATATTTGACAATTTAAATGGTTCCCTACAGAGTTACTTCATTAATATTCCCCGAGCAAGAATAAGGAAAACTTAGAATCAAAACTTTATCTTTACTTCTCTTTCAGCAAATGGCAAATTTACTTCGACAGCAAAGTAAGAGATGAGGATGTTAACCTGTCATTACCTGGTGTCAAAGGGCATTTGTGCCACAGATTCCAGATTTGAAATATTTTCTAGCCCTAGAGAATCTTGTTCAGCTCATCCAACAATGTCTGAATATTTTTAATACACTGAGAAATGTCTGCAGACAAGGTTAGAAGGAACACACTTTTTTTTTCTTTATTTTTGTGGAACCACTGCTTCATATTATAATAATCTGTTTTCCAGGGTCCATAGCTTTACCAAAATTTTTAGGTTTTTTGCTAAAGTTTGGCAAAGAACAAAAACTACTATTGAAAATAAAAAAAACATACACCCACATCTGCCAGTCACAGGGTAGCCTAAGGAATTCAAAATAACATCTGAAATTTGTGAATTATTGTAAATTTAACCAGAAAGATTCTGACCTGATTCCTTCAGGATCTAGTCAAAGCAAAAGTATTAAGTTGTTTATATTGATGATACCACAGAATCAGTTACATAGCTGGACTGAAGCTCTCCTGTTGCAGTGTGTTTCTTGGTTGCTACATGGAACCACCATGAGCACCAAGAAACAAAGAAATGGAACTGCGAAAATGTCCTGTTGAATAGATGTTGTTTACCCCAGCCACTAAAAGGAATGGGGTTCCTGAGGGGAGGAAACGTGGCAAAAACTATGTGCATGACTATTTAATCGAAGGTTGTGCCATAACACACAAGGTTAATAACATATCAGGATGCAAAGTTAAAATTACATTTGAAAGGGTTACCTGAACTCTGGCAGTTTCTAATTTTTGATTCCTGAAATGTTTTTTCTTAAGAAAATTCATTTGTGTGTAGCTAAACACATGAAATGATGGTTTGAAAAGAGTACAAACTGGTTATCCACCTACATCTTTTAATAAAGTTTAATTATTTATAGAGTGACTTTGAAAATCACAGCAAAAAATAAAGAATACAGAGAAATCTTCCATCTCTTTTATCAGTTGTCATGGTTTACCATAGTTTGGGTTTTTAGTTAAGGAGGGCTCCATCAGTTTAGCTAATTTAGCTAATTTTTTAGCTAGTTTGCTAATTTTGCTTTCAGTTGTTTTATTTTTCCATGCTTAAATATTATTTTCTTTCTTACGCCCTTCATGCTAACGATAGAAAGCATAAAACTTAATTTTTATTCCGTGTTCTTTTAAGGAAGCTCAACATTGTTCTTCATAATTTGCTCTTGTCATCTTTGTACTTATTGTCATGCATGGATTCTTTCATGCATCTTCATACTACCAACAGTCTTTGTCCTTTTGCATCCGACTTCAAATGTTAGATGTGAGCTTCACACTGTTCACATTTCATTGCTGTTATTGTTTTCATTATTTTTCAAAAGTTGTAGTGCTGTGTAAGCACTTTGATATCTTCACAAGTGTCTTTTCCCCTGCCAAAGCTTTACATTCTTTATTTTTTCTTCTGGTTTTTTTTTCTTTTTTTTACTTAGTTCTGTTTTACCTCTAGAGAATTTATAGAATAATGTAAATATTAATGGCAAATGGGATCTTTTTTTCCATTGGTCACAGCTTGTTTAAAACCAAAATAATCTACATATTCATGTTCATTTTGATGTTCCTTGAGTCTCTGAGGCACATTGTAAACAGACCTGCATTCCTGATGTTGAATTTAGCATGTTTGTACTTAATACATTAGAGACTTTTTCCTTTTTTCCAGGTTTAGCCTGGTTAAAATAACCTGTACTACTGGCAAGGTCAGGGGAAAATGTCAGTTATTTGTTCTGTATGTGCCAGACAGGCAAGCTGGAACTCCCTAGAGGCTCTTCTAACTTGTCTAACCAGGTTTGCAGAAACAAATAGACTTCTTCTTTTTTTTTTCTTTTTTTTTTTCCTTCTCATAAATCTGCAGGCTCTGTGTTCCATGGCATCCTGACCCTTTGCCAACTAGCAGTGCCTTGGATGAATAAGCTACACTTAGGATTTGTGGGCCCTTTTTTCTCTTCTGTATTGTGTATGTTTCTAATGAGAACCACATTTGCTTTTCAGAGCTATGTGACAGTGAGTCTTTAAACAAGAGGAAGCTGAGTATGACATAACCTGTGTGGTTCTTTTTCTGTGCTTCCTACACAGCTTTGTTTGAACCTGATACAATAGTACAGATGTTCTCCATTTCCATTTTAAAAGCCAACAGAAATGATCAAGCAGTACTACTAGACTGTTTCTTGCTGGCTGTGTACAGGGAACATTCACTGTTGATCCCAGCTGCTGGAGGAGAAGGAGCACACTTAATGGGACATAACTTAAGCAGATTTTTTTATCCCTTGAAGATTTTTCCTCTTAGCCTTCTCTCTTTTTCTTTACATATTTTTTGAAGATACATATTTTAAAGGTCCCTCTTTAATAAAATACATTCCAGAGGCAGAGATTTGTCTGTGTTTCCATAACCCTTCCCTCTCACACCACCTTCATCTCCCTGACCAGCACATGGATTTTCTTCTAACTCAAAACTAACATGTTTCATTTTTCTCACAGTATCATAGAAATGATCAGTTTGGAGGGAGCCTGAAATATCAAAGAGCTCCAACTCCCCCACTATGGGCAGGGACACTTTTCACTAACCCAGGCTGCTCAGAGCCCCATCCAGCCTGGCCTTGAACACTTCCAGGGATGGGGCATTCACAGCTTCTCTGGGAAACCTGTGCCAGGGCATGGCCATCCTCACATTTACTCCCAAAATCTAATCTAAATATTTTCTCTTTTTTTTAATAACTTTTCCCCATTGTCCTATCATTATCTACTGTTTTTTGATGTAAACTCACTGCTACCAAGTAACAAAAGCAAAATACTTCTGCGATTTGTAATGTAAAATGGTACTGCAATAAATTATTCTTTCCCATCCTTCAGTCCCATCCTTCTGTACTTATTCCCTTCATTCTTCTCACTATGGACAATTGAATCCTCTCCGTACAAACCTCTTCCAGGCAATCTCTGTGGATTTCAGTGGGATTACCTTTCTCATGCCATGCTACTCGTTGCCATGGGATGCCTTGTATATTCAATCCTGGTTTAATCTATCTTTTCTACCTGTTTATGTTTCCCCCAAAAGTGTCATAAATTTAGGGGAAGTTATAGGGTTAAATGAACCAGACCAGAATTCCTGCTGGAGAGAATATTTGATGTTTGGGTTTTAATGCTATAATGCAGAGAGGATATTGGGAAGAGATCTGTGTACTTCGCCTGCAAAGCTTTGTTTTCAGGAGTAGAGATTAATTCCCTGCAATGGTCAGTGCAATTTGAGAGACACCAGGAAGAGAGTTTTACATCACGTATCAGATAGCTTTCTGAAATTGAGCTACTTTGTAAAAATTTGCTTGAGATGGTACAAGAAAATTCCTGACTTGTATAACTCCCAGACCTTGGTATTATACTATCTCAACTACAAGATCTAAAATGGCATTTTCAAAAGAGTTAACCATTTTGTCTCACTGTTTCTGATTCTAACAAAATTTGTTGGTATTTACAGTGTCAGTGCAGTGAGGCTTGAGATTAAATGGTGATATGTTAATTAGATAAAGGGAATCAGATTACAAAAAGAATCCCAACACAACCAAAACCAACCAAAACCATAGGAATTAAATACTTAAATGGTCATATCTCATATGATGTTCTCCACAATTTTCTAGAAAATTTTAAAAAATCAAGAAAACAGAAAGCTTAAGCCAAAGGTCACAAAAAGACACACATCTTCTACTTTGGGGAAAGAATAGGCCATAATTGATATTACACAGTTGAATGTACATCGGAAAAACACTAAGAAACAGTAGGGACAAGATTAGGGTAGAAGAATTAGAAATGGAGTATCATTGTCACTGACTTCATTAAACACCTGGCAGATGTTGGATAACAGATTATTTAGACACAGAAATGTTATTAACAACTATTATTGGATAATTATCAATTAAATAAATTTGTCTTTTATAAACATTTAAAATGTCTCTCAAAATAAAAGTATGCAATTGACCCAGCTAATTATTTAAATCGTTAATGTCCTTGATTGTGTAAAACCTAGGTTTATTTGAGATTTTACATTTTCAGTCATAATTTTACATTACTCAGACCCTGAGAAGGAAAATATCCTATGTGACCGTGAGGTAGGTATTCATCACATATATTTTTAAAAGTCTAAATCCTGAGTTAAGCTAATCATCTAAGCCCTGCTTTATGATCAGTAAAGACTTATAAACATGTCCAGAAGTTTCTTCAGCCTACCTTTATTAGATTTAAACCAAGAATGGAAAAATCACTATTTGCAAATAACTGTTTCTTCCTGGTGTTTAAAGAATGATACTATATGGCAAATTAAGACTACAGTCTAACTGTAGAAGCCAAGAGATAAATGATTCCCACCATGTCTGTCTGATCTAACATTCACTAAAATTTATGGAAAAAAAGCCCTATTGTCCATAGTAGGTTTCTGGCCAGACTTTGTACCAGAGTGTTTTAAGAGTGGCAGTTAAAAGAAAGAAGAGTCTTGGGCGTCAGAACTGAAAAAGCACAGGCAGACAATTTGACTCAGTGGTCCATGGAAGTCACTACCATTTTAATAAATTGAAAGCATACCTTTGGCATAGGGAAATTCAAATTTAGGAAGCTAGGACTTGTACTTCATGTGTAAGTCAAAAAGTGAAACAACTGTAATGTCCTGCAAAATTTATTAGGATCCCACTTGCTTCCAAAGTTCCATATCTGGAAGCAATCAAGTACCAATCTGATGACTGTGTAGTAGTCTGTGGGAAGAAGGTTTCTGATTTTCAGTTCAGTGTCAAAATGTTAATTCTCCATAACACTGATGTAAGTATCATGAGTGGCAGTGATTGACGCTCTTTACTGATTTAGTAGCAAAGGCACAGGCAATGGTGATTGAACTAACTAATATCACACCAAAAAGTGGTCTCTCAGGAAAAGAGTCATGGTGAAATTGCTGGAAGCAGCACACTGCCTGTCTTGTGGATAAATTGGGAAGTTTGGGTATTGGAAATGAGAAAGGAGCAGTTATAGAAAACTCTGAGATAATGCATTGCTTAGAAAAGAGTGCTATATCTTGGCAAAGGTCTCTTTCTAAAAAAAAATTGGAAAAAAGCTTGTAGGTGTTTTGCAGCAATTTATAAAATTAGAGAATATTTAATTTTTCATAATAATGAATTATAATACTCAGAAATGGCTCAATCAGATCCTTACGAACACGTAGATAAATGTTTTTCTTTTTTCTTTCACTATTGCTTTGATGACATAATTTACAGAGTCTTATGGTGATGGTTAGCTTCCTACCATTAGTGCTCCCATAATGTGTGCTTTCAGATATGATGCACAATGGAAGCCACCGCACTAAGTGTGTTTATATTCTAAACTGGTTATCTACTCTGGTTTTAATATCAGTGGAGGGAAATAGGTACTTCTTGTGCCAAATTAATTCACAAGTGGGTCTTTAATAGAACCAAATTTTCTCCACGTGATTTGAAGGGATCCTAAGATAATTATTAACATCATAGATAGTTGAAGTGAGGTGAATCATTCAGACAGCCTAGGAATCATACACATCAGCTTTTAAACAATCAAAGCAGGCAAAGTCTTATCTCTGTCAATCACAATGAGTCTCTGGTCATGTTACTTAACCTTAAACACCTTTATCTCTTGCATGGGAAAGTCTGAAATCGGAGATTTCCCTGCTCCCTAAAAATGTGCTCCAGTTCACGCCAAAGTCGAAGGAAGCATTTCCATTAACTTTACTGAAAGGCGTCTTAGGTTCCCCATGCACTGCAAAAATAAATGTATGAATTCTAGGACCAGTCTTTTTGGCTTGCTTCTCTGTGTCCATTTTGAGGGCTATGGATCACTACATTCCCCATTATTAGCTAAGAGAAATCAAATAAATGGAGCACAGGGAATTTCTTGCTTGGAGGTCATAGCTCTTTCGAGGACAAAGAGTTAGGGAGAAGAAACTACACATGGCTAATGTTGATGGAGAGAGTCTCTTGCAGACAGCATGTTAGAGCCATGGGTTCTGCCAGAGCTATTGTGTGATGTGTTTGAGACCCACAGGCAGCTGGTGCCAGATCCTGTCGAGAGAAGATTTGCTACAACCATTGACTTGCCGCAAATAAGTGACTAGAGAAACTGTCAGTCACAATCTAGTATGTGGAAGCAAATTTATCTTCCATATCTATCTTACATCTGTCTACAAATTCATGCCCATTTTCATGTTCCTGGAATCTTTTCAGTTCATAGGAAATGAACTGTAAAGAATGGATGATGCCTCCTACATCAAGGGACATTTGGTGAAATTCTGGGCACTCTAAAAACTCAATCCACACTGGGTTTTTTTGGCTTTAAAGACAAAGTAAAATAGTTGCAGAGCTTACATACCCTGAGGCATTGCTTTAGCAGCAATTTTCATTTGTGCACTAAGTTGTAGTATCTCATTTGAGATATAAATCTTCGTGGATATTAGACAAAAGGTAGTAGATCTGACAGCCTGCTTACTGTAATTCAGGTTATCACATACTGACTAAGCTGAAATGTACCGTGGAGGCTGGGGTTCATTGTCAAATAATAGTTGATGGGATCAGGTACTTATCTATTAGAAACTGGCTTTGTTCCAAAGAGTTTTGGAGGAAGGCTGATTTATGCTTACTGGGATCTAACCCAGGCTCTTCTCTATCTGCCAGGGAAAGGAGGAGGGCACAGCATCCCTGTGAACTGGCACAGGAGAATTGCTTCAGAGAGTCAAAATCATCCACACTGCAGACATTGTCATTCCATAACTAAATGGCAAAGCCATCCCTTTTTTCACTGACTTGATCAATTCCATTGTACTACAGATTCCCTTGGAAACACCAACATTTCAACAAATTTATTTCAAGCTTCTTACATAATGGAACATGTTGTTTGGCATATAGATTTAGAAAATAAATAAGAAAAAAACTGAAGTCAGAAATGACATAAGGTTGCTTAAGCAGTGCAGGAGAGGAGGGAAGCACATTTATAACATTCTTGTTGCTGTGAACACTTAGATTTAGAAGGGAGGAAATGGCAGCACTCTCTTTAATTCGAAGAAAAAGTGAGATTGTTTGATGAGTACAGTCTAATCCTCAGTGAATGTTCATCAACTTCATAAAATCTAGTTCCAAAGCCTCATGGCCATCCTTCAAGTAGCAATCCTTTCAGTAAGTTTCCACTGAGGATATTACTCTGGTGCCATGGAGAGTGCCTTAGAGTTTGCTACAAAACTGCAATGCATCAGTGCACACCTTCAAATGAACCATGAGAGGTAGAAGGGAAAGCTTAAAGTTGGAAGTCATTTTGTTACTTAAGGACAAATTTGACCCAGATGGCCCCTTGGAAGTTAGTGAGAGATGCACACTCTAAAGAACTCATTTCTCTCTTTTTACCAGGAATGAACAAATCATTTCCAGTAATTAATATTTTTGAGAAAAGCAATTGCCTCTTTTCCTGCAGCCAAGTAAAAAAAAAAAAAAAAAAAAAAAAAAGCCCTATAATAGTTTACCTCAGTAGGTTTTCAATAAGTTTATTTCTTCATTTCATTAAATAAGGTTGTGTATCAGGTAAGGGCTTGTCTTCTCAGGGCACAGATCTGACATATTTCTACAATCAGCCTTTCTTGAGATGATTGTCAAAATTGGGTCTGACCAGTAAATTCCTGTTAGACTTTTCACACTGATTTTCATTCCTGCTTGGTTTGGATTATCAGCATTTCTTGCTGTAAAATCCTTGAATATTGAACAGGACATCAGACTCTTACAGATTATCTCTACATCTGAGAACTAGAAAGGTCATTGGACTGATTTAATGTTTTACCTCTAAGTTTTCCTTCCCATGAAATATTTATCACTCTTTGACTCAAATGACAACTTGTACCTCACTATCTTCTGCTCCTATATTTTATTGCTATTAGGTTCACTTCTTTCATTATTGCTATCAACATCTTGTTATCACTATTACTGTAGCATTAAGTATCTACAGATAGGTAATGCACAAAATCCTAACAATTTTTTATCTCAAGTATTCATAGCTTCCAAACGCATAACACACAGAAAAAATATGATGTACACCAAAACAAAATCACTACTCACATTTTTAAATTACTCCCCCATATTCAAAGGTGATGTCCAAGGATGAACAGGAAGCTTTATCCAGATGAGCAAGTAGTTTCAATTATTTTCCTGAAACACAAAAGCAGAAGTGAAGTCTTGGTCTTATTAAGGCTACTGGCTGATGAACCATCGGATTTAAGTGGTTGGGATTCAAAGCCACTTTACTTTTCATATTTTTTTTCCTTTTTATTTTTTTTTTAATTTTTTTTTTTTTTTTTAACTTTGCAAGTATTCTTTAGCCTATTCATCTGAGCTGTTCGGTGTAGATTCAAACTCCGTACAAGAGGATCAAAATGATGGCTGTGTGGACTGAATAAATCTGACGTGTTCCTACTCTGAACAACAAAATCCAGGCTTCTACAACAGTTAACTTTGAAAGGGATGGAAGGAATATTTTCATAACACAGCTTTCTTCAATTAAAACAGCTAAGAGAAACATACTGGGGAAAAAAATAATAACAAAAAAGGACTCATCTTTAGCTGCCATGTTGGAGTCAACTCAAAACCTTCAAACCAGCTGTACTGAGGAAGAGAGAAAGAGAGCTTTCCAGGCTGGAATCTCTCAAGGGATCCGGAGGTGATGCAGTCTTTTTCTTTTTTGTGTCTCCCTATTTTTTTATTTGCCCTACAGTCTCACAAAGCGGGAACACATGAAGTTAAAAGGAATAAGCTTGTCTAACATCTAATAAGAGAAGAATCTGTCACTGCCAGTGATGTGAATGGGAATACAAAGTCTGTAGGCATGTATATTCCTTCTGCAGCAAAAGCACAACAAGGCAAAAGGTTAGCCTAAGATCTGCTCTGGGTTGCTTTGGAAACTCTGTTTAATTGTTAGTCACGATGCACTGTGGGCAGAACAATTAGTTGTATCTATATTAGATCTAAGCTGTAATTATTTGTTACATTAATCATGACTACAGTGAGAATTTAATTAGTCACGAACATTACGTGATATTTTTTTTTAATTTTATTTTGAAGGGGGGGAAATGTCCAGTTTTCTTGTTAAATATGTCTTAATAGAGAGAGTCCTGGATGTCTGCAAGCCAGTGTCATGACCAGGGTCTTCCCACCTGCTGAATACGCAGGATTTTCTTCCCAACAGCAGAGCCTAGCACTGACTTGCATTTACAGAGCCAGGTATCAGTCACGAGTGAATTCAGACAACCCGGGTTGGAAGGGTGGGGAACGACTTTCAGAGTTATTGCAGCAATGTCTTATCCATCAGAGTTCATTAAAGTGTGTTAAGAGGGGTGAGGTGCCTTCTTCGACCGGGTTTGCTCCACTCCAGGTAAAGTGGCTCCCAAACAGAACGATTTATGTCCCTCTTTGCATCCAGCGTGGGATGGGCAGACGGTATTTTGTTCCCATTTCCCTGCACTGGCAACATTTATCACAGGGCACCGCTGCTGAGAGACCTTCCCCGGTGCTAGGGCTCCCCTGTTGCCACTCCTGGCAGTGTTTTGGCTCCCTCGCTCCTCCGAGCAGCTGCCGGTTCAGGGGAAAGCAGCGGACGCCGGGGGAGCAGCTGGGACCGCTTCCCGCCCGCTGGAGCGCGGGGCAGCCGGCACCGAGCGGAGATTCCTCGGGCCGCTCCCACCGCTCTGAGCGCTGCCACTGTACCTCAGCTCCTCATTGCTCGTCAGCCCTCTGCAGCGTGACACGCTGTGTGAACACAGGCAAGCTGCCATCGCCCCTTCCCCAAAGAGCTAAGGAGAAAGGACGTGATTGCCCCTGGATCCAGGCAGAGGATACTGCCGTCTCCAAATAGGCAACAACCATCCATGTCCTGCCTCCTGAACATTGCTGAGGGTTTTGCAGGGTTAGCAGCAGAAGAGAGAAGTGATTTAAGTTTGGCAAAAGGAAAGCAAGGTATATTTTCGGGTGTTTTCAAAGAGTTTCTTTCCCTAATGCAGGGGACAAAATTGTGAAGGAGCTATTTTGGAAAGGTTAGGGGGAAAATAAGGCTGGACTAATGTGCTGAAGGAGAAGCCATTTTGACAGCAAAAGAGAGATGAGAGACATTTTCTGTTCCTGGGACAGCTTGTGCGACTTGTCCTGCGGTTCACCTGCCTACACGTGCATGCCCACGTCTGCACTTTGTGTGAGCATCCCTGCAACAATGCCAGCAGGGCTCTGAGCTGCTGCCTGAGTCAGATCCCTGTTTTCAAGAATGGCACCTACATTACAAAACCCGTTGGTTTCGATCCACAGAAACAGTCCCACCACAGGGGTTGAGACTATTTGTGTAAGTGCTCTGTCTGACATGACAGAACTTGCCTGAAGCTGAAGGATAATTTTCAGACATCTGCTCCTTACAGAAGGGGCTTCTTCTCCCACAGACCGCAGTTCAGCATTTGGGAGTTCCTTCATTATGCCTTCTAAGGTGAGTTCATGTATTATAGACCAGGCAGGAATTTGCCAAACAGATTTCAGGATCTGGTGCCAGTCCAGAAAAATAGTAACATTCATGTATAGTAGTTGATTCCTCTTTATGTGCCTCAGGTTTTTTCTTTCTTTCTGCTGTTAATTAAGACTCCAAATAAAAGCTGGGACAATTCTGTAACTGAGGTTTTAAGCATTAAAACCTGTCTTGTTACTAAAATGGTTACATAACACTGACCATAGCTGTCAACTTTAGAAATTTATCTCTTTGTGAAGTGTTGGGTTTTTGTGAGTATTGTTATTGTTGTTGTTGTTGCTGTTGTTTTTCCACAGTCTGTGATGTAAGAAAAACACATCAGGCTAGTTTGGGGTCACTTTTTTATTTTTCTCCTTTGTGTGTGGATGGCTGGAGCATTTCTGAGTGAAAGCTAAATTGTCAGGACAAAACTTCCTTCTCAATGCATCTCTCAAGGTGTTGCAAGCAAAGTAAGACCTTTGTTATCTTAGGATCTTCACCCCCAACATGAGAAATACGAAGAGAGATGTTTCAAAAGTCTAGTCCACCTACCAAGAACATCTTTGGGGAGTAAGAATTGCTTCTTACAGCCATTTTGAACTGACCTTTGCATTACTGCATGCATGCAAGAAACACAGATTTATGGGAAAAGTGTCTTTCAGTTTTTTCTCCCAGTGCTGTTTGAAGACTGAGTAACCGACCATGTCCTCATGAAGTGGCATTTATGATGAAGGAGCAGACATATCTTTTTCCAGTGACAAGAGTGTCTTGGTGCACTGACAGCTGGTTGAATTTTTTTTCTTCTATTCATTTATTTAATTACATATTTGTTCTAATGGAAAATAAAAGTAAAAAATGATAGATGAAAAGTCATGAGTTCTTCTCTACATTTCAATCAGGCCAAAGTAAATTCCAGTAACTCAAGCAAAACTGTTAGCTGACAAATTTCCTACTTAGATATGTAATTCTAAAAGGTTGTAAATACCTCATTAACATGTCCTTACTGTGCATTTGTTAAAACATTTTGCAGTATTTGCAAACAGTAATGAACAAAGGTTTAGCCATTGACGGATGAAGCTCCGAGTCTACAGTAATGCACAAGTCTCTGAGAATTGCCACCCTCATTGAACAGCACCATGCTTTGGCATTTCCATTCTTCTTCTTCTTCTTCTTCTTCTTCTTCTTCTTCTTCTTCTTCTTTTTTTCTTCTTCTTCTTCTTCTTCTTCTTCTTCTTCTTCTTCTTCTTCTTCTTCTTCTTCTCCTTCTCCTTCTCCTTCTCCTTCTCCTTCTCCTTCTCCTTCCTCTTAGACCTTTGTTTCACCTCCTGGGTACAAGGCACATTGCTGCCTTTTGCTGGGAGGTCAGAGTTCCAATGACAATTTCTGTGCTGAAAATGAAGGAAGTGGATGTTAGTCTATGTAATACCACCATGCCATGCATCAAACCTATGACCTTTTAGTCTGAAAATTGAAACCTTGAAAATCTTTTGTTAAGGGATGAACATGTTTAGCAGTCAGTAACCTTACCAGCAGAGGGAGATATGGCACCAGGCAGTGCATCATTCTCATACATCATTTGTCTATTAGACAAGCTAATTCTGAGTATTCTATACTGTGTAGAGGTTGGGTTTGCACTAGGGTAATATAAACCTGAGTCTGTTGCTGACTAGGTGTGTGGGCACTTCAGCACAAGAAATGGTGTTTGACATAATTCCCAATCCAAGTGGAAATACATTAACACTGTGTAAACAAAGGGGAAGGTTAGGTAATTAGGTACTATTAAATACACATCATTATTTGTAAACAGAATCTAGGTGCTTGAGATCAGAAATTGAACCCTTCAGGGGCTATCAGAACAGCCAAAGAGAATACTCTTTGCAGCATGGCTTAAAACCCCTGTACTCCAGTAAGTTCATGGTCACGGTGGCTCGCTGCTTTCCCAGCACTCGTATTGCCGTGGATTGGTGTGCCTTGCCTTTGTGCACAGCCAATGTCAGGGTTTATAAACTGTTGGTTGTCATTTCCACCTCCCATTGCACCTGTTCAGAACATGACATATTCCCTTTCCAGCTTCACGGTGCTCTGTCCTTAACACAATTCCATTCCCCTAAAATTCTGTCGGTGTGGTTCTGCAAATGGAGCTGAGGATTCGTTTTCTTTCGTCCTCCTGGTATTGTAATTTACATTTATTGCATCATTGCCCTTTAGATTGTCATGTTTATATTATATCTCCTTATTTATAGTAGATTGCCAGCCTATGTCCCTGAATGCAATTTTATTTGGCTGCATTTAGGATATTTCTGAAATATGCCAGATATTAGAGATAATATCATTGCTGTTTTGGATACTAAAAGAAAATCGTCAGACAATTGTCCAGTAATCAGACTCTTAAGAAAAAAGAAAAATGAAAGTTCTACTATTTTAAGCTAATTTTCCAAAAATAGTCTCTGTGAAAATTACTCCTAATTTAAAGGAAACTAAGGTATTGCTCACCCCACCAACAGGGCAAATGGCTCTTTTTGGAGCAATTCTAGAAATGAGCTTCCTTAAGTACATTGCACCTTAAAGTTGACATTATTGCAGAAAAGCATATACAGCACCTTGTCAGCATGGTATAACTGGGCTTGGTCAAGTTGTCATTTCTGACAGGTCGGTGTAATGAGCATGAGAGCACTGAGATGGTCGAAAAGTTTTGGTTGTGTTTCTTTTTTTTTTTTTTTTTT